>VZTB01015241.1:293638-358579 GCA_013397245.1 Thryothorus ludovicianus | reverse complement strand
GAGCACGGGAGCTCGGCCCCGGCGCGGGGGACAAACTACCGGAGTGGGGGGGGACGGAGGGAACATTCCTCCCTCAGCCCCGCGTCGAGTGCCAGAGAGGTGCGGGGCAGAGCGCAGCCCCCGCGCCTCGGCTAGCCCCGGCTCCATCGCCCGCTAATCCCTTCCCCGGGAAGAATTTAATCAGCCTCCGCCTGGACGCTGGGCTTCCCCACCCCCTGCCGCTAACGGGAATTTCCACTGGGACGGGCTCGGGCCCCGAAGTGTTTAATTTATTATTATGAAAGTCTTGGTGCTGCCTCCCCCCGGCGGCCTCGCCGGGGCGCTCCGGGCGGGCGAGTGACGGGGTCCCGGGCAGGTGGTCGCCGGGCACCGCTAGCCGCGGTGTGCTCCCCATGGAGTGCAGAAAGTGGCGGTCAGGGGCGAGATGGGAGTGACCGGCAGAGTGTGGGGAGGACGGGGAGACGACAAAATGGATCCCGTTGGGGCAGCAGGGGCANGGGGGCAGTGCCCGCGGGGTGGTGGCTGGGCTCCCGCCGGCGGCCAGGGGTGTTCGGGGCGGGAGCGGAGCCAGGGCACCCGGTGGGTTCCCCGTGCGCTTTGTGCTCGCTGAGCTCGTATCCGGCGCGGCGCCGGGGGTGGAGAGGGCGGTAAGTCCGAGGGACAGATGGCGCAGATCATCGCCTCTTAATGGTATTTACGATTGGGGCATTTCTGTCGGGCCGGGGGAGCGAGTTGAGGCGAGGCCGGCGGCGGGGCCGGGGAGCCGGGGCGGGCAGGGCGCCCTCCCGCAGCGGCTGGCGCAGGGCAGGGCAGGGGGAGCGGCGGGCGCAGCCACTGTCCATGGTGCGGCCCCGCTGCCTCCGCCGCACCGCGGGCGGGAGGAGCGCGCCCGGCCTCCCGTCTCTCCGCTTCTCCGTCTCTCCGACACTCCCGTCCCCTCTCGGGGTCCCCGGGCAGTTGAGTCCCTCACGCAGTTTCTGAGGCGCTCCCGGGGGCTGGTGACGTGCACCAGGCGAACGAGGTGCTGAATCGCCGCTCCACGGCAGTCGGGGATTTTCCTCTGAGTGCTAGGAGGACGGGAGGCAGGGTGGCTGGCGTGACACGGGAGTGTCCGGCCGAGCATGAGCGGCTGCATGTGATAGCAAACACCCTGTTCAGAAACTTGTGTGTGCCACTTGCCGGCTGTTGTTCTGTTGGGTTATTTTTTTCGTGTTTTTTTTCTTTTTTTGTGGTGTTTTTTTTTTGTTTACTGTATGTGCTTTCAGTTCTGTTTAGTCTTCCTATCTCAATAAATCTTTAAACCACAAAATCTGCAATAAGCTCTTATTCCATCTTTGTTGTTTTTTGGTTTATTTTTCCCTACCCAAGGCAAGTTTGAAATTGAAGCACAGACTATGAATTAAGGACAGGAACTAGCCGTGTTGCTTTTATGCATCACTCAGTGTCACTGGCACGTTATGGTTGGGGAATCCAATTTCCCCCTTGTTTGGGTATCCATTAAATCAGGTTAGGGTTGATTTTTAATAGCGTGTAACAAAATTGGAACTTGGGTATGAAATCAGATTTATAGACCTGTGTCTGTACAACGTTTTCTTTTTAAGAGCTCTTTTTTCCTCCCCCCTTCTTCCATCATGCATACTGCAAGAACCTTCACCAGCTAGGTGCAATGCTAACTTTTTTCCCCTGCTGTCATACCTACTACTTCTGGTTTGTAGGAGATTATTTGTATTGGGTTCTTCTGAAATGTTGAACCTTTTCACTTAATTTTTCTTCTCTGCAACACAGCGTCTATCTGCCTCTTTTTCCTGGAGTTATTAATCAGTTTGTTATTCGTTGGTGGTGTAGAAAAGCTACATTATGGAATTACTTGAAGGATTGTAACTAGAGCCAGATTTTAAGGGCAAATCTGTGGATGTTGTTTATGTACAGGAAATACAGCGTAAGAGTTTTGGCAGTGTGAAACCTGTGCTAGAAAGAAGGGAATGAAAACTGTACTCTGTTTTTCTGGTTAGCGTATCAGTATGAGTCTGGGACTATAAAATGAAAAAAATTCTGACAGAAGTGAGGATGAAAGGAGTGAGTCTTTTCTTTCTGGCTGAAACAACAATTCCAATCCAACGAAGAAGTGGGAAAGCTTGAGTATGAGTTCACAGGAATGAAACTACTATTAGAAATAAACTGGAAAACAAGTTAGAAATAAAGTGCTCAAAAAGGGAATATTCTTTCTAAAATACAAGCTGATTGAATCACTGTGGATGTTGTCTGTTTCTAAATCAAAAACAAGTAAACAGTATGGCAGTTTTGGAGTCTTTTGAGCTTAGGTGATTGGTTTGAATTTGAATTATGATGACAGAGGACGTAAGTTATTACCCTCTGCAGGCAATTTTGGTCTTACTCCAGATCTTAGTGAATGTATCCAGGTGATAAAGCTACTACCCTAAATGACACTCCTGTTAAGCTGTCTCAGCTGAGAATCTGGCAATGGCATTTCTTGCCAGCTCTACCCTTTAGTAATTACCCCCAGCAGCAGTAGTCTCTGGCAGGTTTGGAGTGAGGAATATTAACGTTGCTTTGTACGGAAACAAGCAAGATCCCTTTTTGTGCGTAAATCTTCTGTCTCTCACAAAATACCTGCGTCTTAGATTTATTTATTTTTTTTTATCTGTGTAACCGCAAATTTTACGGTGTCTCTGATAAACGACTCCATTAACAGGCTCCAACACCATTAACTCCTTTCAAAGTACACTGAATGTAGTGAATTGAATGCATTTCATAACACATTCATAAGCCCTTGGCCAGTGTAGTTATGTGGAATACCTCAGTCTTTTTACATGTAGAGCTTTCTGTTCTGGGTTTTTTTTTCTTTTTGTCTTCAAATACTCCACTGCAAAAGTTAAATGTGGCAGAATATTGCAGAAAGAGCTTTCCGATCCTTGTCTCTCTGGTCTAGGTGATAATGATACTGACACATCCTCAAAATTCAGATAATTGCAGAGCTGAATTTCTTTGGATATTAAACTGACTATATTATTTAAATATATTTTGTTAAAATACCTTTTTAAAAACTCCTTTTTGCATCTCTTATAGGACAGATGAAGTTGCGTAATTCAACGAGTTTTTTTAACAGAACAGGAGATAACCAGAATTTTTTAATACACAAAATTATCTAGGCATATATTGTAGCAAGCTCAGAAATACATATTTTGCTTATCTACCAGAAGGCATATAGTCTCATATTGTTAGTCTGTGTATTTTTAATAAATGTGGATTTTCTAGAGAGCCTTGTACTGCTCTCTCTCTTTCTGGGTAGTACTGCTACCTAGGCATGAAGCTCAGTGTGCTGGAAAGATGAATGTATAGTTTTATGATACCAGCTTTTAAAATATTGCCTAGAATTATGATATTTTTGAACTACATCTAGTTAAGAGTGCATAATTCAGAAACTTCCTATCTGTTACTTTCCTGTTTCTAGAAGTTGGAGGACCTCCCAGAAACGTCATTGGAAGAACCCTGTCATGTTCTATCTTACTTGGTTTCATTGATGCTTTTATATCAATAATGTAATTTATTACTTTTTAATAACTGAGCGCCAACACGAGACAATTTAGTTGTGACAGAATTGCATGTTTATATTTAAAAATAGCTTGCGGAAGCTGTGAGTAAAGTTATTTTTACTCAATACAGACAGTATTGTGTAAGGGACTTGTCATGTGGTAAGGAACAGAAATTTCTGAATGGCTTTTCCTGCTTAACAAAATAATTTACCAGTTACTTTCCGTTTCTCATTGGTTGTGTAAGTGCCTTTTTAGGTTTACAAAAAAGTTCAGAAAGCTTGGAATAGTTTCAGTAGTTACTAGCACTCCCACTAGGATGAGAACATAACTCATTTTGAACACTGTACACGCACAAAACACAAGTCCATTTCCAAAGGTTGCGCAATATCTAATGTTCCCTAGAATTTTGATTTTAATTTTTTTGGAATAAAGGGTAGGAGGAACCTGTAGTGGCCTTATGGAGTAGCGTGTGTGCTTCCACTAACCCAGTGGCACCAGGTGGGTGTAAGGTTCAGTGAGAGATCACAGAATAAACTGATGATCCCATAAGGATCATCGAGTCCACCTCCTGGCCATGCACAGCACCATCCCCAAGAGTCTCACCCTGGGCCTGAGAGCATTTTCCAGACTTTGGGTGGAGAGTAGTGAAGGCAAAAATAGTACTTGACATCCTTTGCAGGAGCAATGGTAAAATGCTTCTGACCTACCACTGAACTGAGACTCGCTCGTTGGCCAACAGAAGCACAATAAGGTGAATCCTGAGAGAAGAGAAACATATATTATTGCAGAATGAGTTTAAGGAAGATCTGTATTTTCCTCAAGTGCATTTGTAGTTGGTGAGTGAGCTAAGAGGGACCTTTTTCACCTGAATGTTGGACCATGTTGCTGTTCACCTTGAGAGGTATATAATCCAAGTGTGCATGATTCATCATTTGATTTGATCCTGCAATTCTTGTTGAAAGATCATGGGAACTCTTTCTGAATAAAGAAGAGAAATTAGGCTTTCTATTTTTAAATGGCTTATGAAAACAGATACAGTATCAGCAGCTTCCAAGATGGAAGGTATTTTGCTGCCAAATCTTTTCAGCATTTCACTTAAAGTATTTGGTTTTAGTCAGTATTCCTATATTTAATTAAGTACCGTGTTTCCAAAAGGCGCATTTATCCTCTCCTCTAGGCACTCCTTGACATATTTAAAAAATATATTTTTACCAACAGACTCCTCTAGGGACTCTCCCATTCCTTATAATTAGCATATAATTATCACCCAGAAGCTGAAGACATAGTTAAAATTTTGTGATTCCCCCCAAAGAGGGCTTGCAAGGCCTCCCCAAAGGTCAGAAAAAATCAACATCCTCCTGTATAGAATAGCAGCAGTTTTATGGGCTGAGATGTTCAGTGTGAGCAATGCAATGGCTATTATCAAGTCAGAGAGAGGTCATTTCTTCTAGAGAAATGCGACTATGTGGCCCAAAACAGAACCAGTTGTTTTTTTTAAAGTTTTTATTAAAACAATTATTAAAACTTAGACATACAGAAATTTTAAGATATACTTCTCTGAGCTGTGGCTTACTTGAAGAATGATGTGTTTTGGAAGATGGAGCCACTCTCATTTTCCCCTAGTTGAGGAGAGGGGAAGTCCGAACTTGGATCATGGTTTTGAGCTGTGTGGGATATGTTAAATAATGGTCTCAACTTTTAATAAAGCAAATGAATATTATCTATCATTGGGGGTTAACAGGATAGGCTGTGAACATGGTTTATAAAGTTGGGGGATGAAGAGATGCAGAGCAGGGCTTGATGGTGCTGGTGGATGAGGGGCTGGACATGATCAGAAAGAGACTTTTTACATGGGCATGTAGAGATAGGACAAGTAGGGAGTGGCTACAAACTGAAGAACAGTAGGTTGAGATTAGTTGCTCTTCACTGGGAAGGTGGTAATGCAGTGGAACCAGTTGCCCAGAGAAGTTGCAGATGCCCCATCCCTGGAAGTGCTCAAGGCCAGGTTGGATGGGGCTCTGAGCCAGCCCCACAGGTTTAGTGGAAGGTGTCCAAGGGTGGAAACAGATGGCTTATACAGCTCCTTTCAGCTCAAGGCATTGCATGATTGTATGAACCTTTGGTGGTTTAAGGCTGGTTGCTTTAAACCAGATAGCAGCATAAAAGTTGTAGATTGTGTTACTTGGGGAAGGTGCTTGAGAACTCTGTGTGTTGGTTTAAGAAACTGGATTTTCTGATCTAAAATCTTGTGGTTCATGAAGTAGAGCACTGATTAGAAGTGAAGATGGTGTAACGAAAGCCCTTTCTGCTGTAACGAAATGACCTCTGTGAGGATGTGGCCTGGCACCCACTTTGGAAGCTTTTGGCTTCCAGAACAATTTGAATGAAAGGCACTTTTCTTTTTCTCTAGTTGCACTCTATGGCTGAAAACAAATTGTACTTGACTACATTTGCTGAAGTACTGAGTACTATGAGAGTATAAACTGTTGGCAGATTTGTTTGTAGCAAGTTGGAAATTTAAGAAAGAGTTGCTGAACGTTTTGAATTCTAGTATCTAAAGCTTTTCAGGGATGTTTCTATCATCCAGCATATCTTTCTTATGTCTTACGACACTAAGTAGAAACTCGTTACTAAATAATACCACCTCCTACAGCATATCCTATTGTGTCAGATAATGTCTGTACACAAAACTGAAAATGGACAGAACAATCTCTAGAGTTGCAGCCTAAGTTGCAAGTGAGTATTGGGTATCATCCTGGCTTTTTAAATTAATGAGGAAACACTCAGTCTTTAAGCACAGTCACAAATGTTTCTGTGGTCTGTGCTTAAGTTGAATATTGGTGTGGTAGTTTTAAATTGATGTTGGTTATTAAGGAGGAAGAGATCAAATACCTCGTTCTTGATTCATCATACATATAAATTATGTCAGACATTATTTTGAACTTCACACAATAATGTCCTGTGAATTGGCTAGACTTGGCAATTGGTAACTGTACTATGTTCAATTATGCTGTATAGTATGATGTTTTCTTTGGTGCATATCCCTTGGTTTCTCATTTTACTACCTAGGCTTCTGTGGAGGCTTCCTTTCCTGTGGGACTAAGTTAAAATGATTATAAAAGCAGTCTTCCAAAAGCAATTTGCCTTGCATTTTCGTATAATTGCTGTTAAGAAATCTCGTGTTGTAGTACATGTAGATGCAAAGTGAAAGGGACTTGAATATTTCAGATTGGTAGCTGATACTGAACTCCAGTGGTGTATGGCATATGCAGAGGTGGTAAGATTACATTTTGAAATACATGTTTCTTTAAATTAATATTTCCAGATATTTGGAATTTTAAATGTGTCTACTTTTTTAGAAACAATGGAAGTTGATTATGAGTCCAGGTCTGTCAATACTTGTGAAGAAATTCTTCCTGTCTTGATTCTTGTTTTGGTTAGAAACTTTTCAAAACTTTGAGGCCTCTGTTGTTGGGTGACTTTTACTGGTGGTATTTAGAAAAAGATGTAAATCCAAATCCCTTAGAATTACACAGTTGAGGTTGTAAACAGGTTGTTAAGGTATTTTTGGTTTGGAGTTTCTTTATTTATTTATTTTTTTTAATTGAGCTGGAATACAGCTTTGGCATTAAACCACAGATTTCATATCTAGAGATGAAACTAAAGCAACAGAGGAGCAGGGTGTCAAAACTGCAGGCTTAACTGCCTAACTATATCAAAATGGTGAATTCTTTTAATTGATTGAATAACAGTTTTGACAGAAGACTTCTAATTTACATCGTGTTGCTTCATAATTGCCTTTTCCTGTTGCATTTAATCTGAGATCTACAGTACTGAGTTTATATGCATGATCTGATACCATGTGTGACTATCTCTCTAGCATCTGGAGATGGTAATGCTTATCACTCATTTAGCAGTTAAAAATGGCTAAACAAGTCATAAAGGATGAGGAAAGCAGAATAGTTTTTTAGAAGTAACTTTATTTTGCTGTTGCGAAGTCTGGTAGCACTTGAGAGGAGAATTTTTCAAGTGCTGAGCTTGTTCAAAAGCTTTGTGACTGCACTGAGCAGGTTTTATGTGGGTACAAGCTAAGGTAATTGCTTTCTGTCTTAAAAGACAGGGTTTTTTTAAATAGTGTCCTTCTGCGGATGAATGTACAAGTAATATTATCTTAAATTTGAAAGTGTCTTGGGAATTGTACTAATCACACAAAATCCTGTAAATTATGTGTCCCATAATCTTCACTAGCTTTCGCCTTTTGCCCCAGATAAGGGGATAAAAATATTTCAGCATCCTTCTTTTCTTAGAGTTAAAATGGTTTAAGTCTTCCAGTACTCTGAGGCTGAACTTGATGTGACCCAGTGTATCTGAAGTTGCAACTTCCACTTAATTCAGAATGCCTAACATGGGGCGATTAGGAATTGCTGAAAATTTGAATTCTTCCTTGCCTTGTGTTTTTATTCTGAAACAATCTTTACAAAGGGCTGTTTTTGGAGAGCAGAGTAGAGTCTTTTGTTTCTGGATAAAATTGATGGCTGTAAATGAAAGAATAAAGAAGGCTCTCTATTCATGTTTCCCAGCCTTTGTTTCAGTGGGCATTGTTTCAGTTTATAAGAGCTGTTCAGTACATATAGATTACTGGAAAGGCTGAAAGATTCCCAAACACATCAGTGCAGTCTTGTTAAAAATCCTATCTGCTCAGCTGCCCACCCAGTACCTTTTGGTTTCAAAGATACCATGAAAGACTTTTATTTCCTTTTCCACCACATTACTTTGAAGTCACCTTTTGTGCAGTAGTTTAAATGAGTCTTACTATTTTTCTTTCAAATTATGGAAACTGGTTGGAGTTTTAGTTATTTTTTATTTGCCATCTTTTTATCTTAAAAACTCAATATGTAAATAGACTGTTGGCACATAGCTAGAGATCTTGGTTCCAGTTTTGTAGGGAACATAATCCTGTGGTAGCTAAACTGTTGCTTTATTTGCTTTCTCTTTAGGGTCTCTGTATAAACATAATAAACTACACAAGTAATTGTGAACAGGTGAGATACCCGTGTAGCTCTTAAGACACAACAGTTTAAGTTAATCTGAAACTTGATATTTACAAGTTCTCTTGCTGAGCACACACCTGGATAGTGCATTAACTTGCGAGTTAGTAAATTGTAATTTTTTTTTGTTTTAGTAGTTTCGGTGTTGAGCTGCACAGTTAGGATGCTGTTGATATAAATGCAGTGCAGTGGGGTACGAATGCCTCCTTGTATTAGTGATGAAACTGTTCCAGCAGGGGTTGACATGCTGAGTTTAGACATGTCAGTGGAGAGATTGTGCTTCCACCTAGTCTCTTCCCTGAGGAAGCCCTTGTGGTTTGAGGTGCTCCTGTCCCACCTCTGCTTTAATGCTCTCTTTCCTTGAGATTAATATGATGAAAGGCTGTAACACCATCATGTCCTCTTTCTCCCTCCCCTTTTTTATTTCCTGTAGGGCTTTCTTTGCAAGTGTATACGGACATGCTTACATGGTCTTGAGTAGGTTTGCTTGATGGAAGCCCATCTGGGAAAGCATACAGGAAAATCTAATTTAAGTCTCGAGTATGATACAATCACGCAGTTGCTTGTGCTGTCCAAGAGCATATACTACATATGGGCATGCACATGGATAGGCCTTTGTTTGGCATGTAGAGGTGTTTGAGACTGCAAGGGCTGTCACAATTTCTTGAATATATCTCAGCCCAGACTGGAATGGCAGCTGACCTCTCTGCTGTGTACAGTGTGAAAGGGATTTTGCCAATGTATGGTCATGTAGCCACACGTAAGGTGGGCTATTGTCTTGTGCAGTACTAAAAGGAGACAAAACCAATCCACTGAAAAGAAATCTTAATCCTTTGCCACAGAAAATATTTGGTTTTGTTTCTGTTTTTTTCCGAATAGACAGCAAACTGTCCTGGAAAATAGCTTTGCTACCAGAAGTATCTTCTGAACATGGAAGACTACAGAACAAACAAGTTTCCAAATGCTGTGTTATATTTCTTAATAGAAAGGCATTTATGAAGCTCTTTTAAGAATGTGATTTGAGAGTAAACTTTTTTAATAAGTGAGAGAACAAACAATTTCAGTGGCTCAGCTCTTCCATTGTGCAGATTTAATGAGCTACTCTCCTTTTAACTTAATGTCCCTTTGAAATAGGAGATTGCATTGGAAACATTTGGCTTTATATGGTATCTGTTTGAACACTAACACAAATATAAGTTCTGTTAAGTTACTGCAGATACAACATTTTGTCTTATTTTACTTGTTCTGGTGCAACCTCACATAGAAATACTCTAAATAAGGCATTTTACACCAGTGGTTGAAGTGATCTCTTTCAAGTAATCTGGCTGTGGAAAAAGTTGACAATGTATTTTGTGCAACATTTATTTCCAGAGGAAGGAATGTTTTTTGTTCCCTTTATGATTCCCCTTCAGTCTAGATGTCTGGTTTAGTGGAAATGTTCCGTTGTCAGAAGAATCAAGACGGTGTATTATTTAGATCTTACCAGACAAGTGGGATTTGTTTCTTCCATTCCAGTTATCAGAAAGATTAACCCTTTGCCCCCGCGGTCCTAATTGCAGTTGTTCAGAAACAAAGATTCTGCTTGTAAAAGACAGCAGCAAAGTGGAGTGTGTGCCAAATGGAATGTTTCTCTGGTGAATATGAGTTGCAAGTATTACATAAATTTGGTCTTGTGTTTCAGGCACCGATAAAAGCAACCTGTGAAGATATGTCATGCAAGACTGGATTTCCTGAAGATGTTCACAGTGCAGTAGTGTCAAGGAGTGTACATGGAGGACAGCCTCTTCTCAATGGTATTGTTAGAAAACATTTTGAACTTTTTGTTTCTTCTAGTTGCAGCCATAAGTCCCTCTGGAGCATTTTCATGCTTAAATAGGACACAAACTCTTGCAGGGAAGAGCATCAGCTGCTCTGTGATTGTTTCTTGATCTCTGTCATAGGACTTGGAAAATATATTGGCATTAGTGGCAGCACACGCACCTCTGACTGTAATTTGAGAACACTGAGTGTTGCAGAACTTCCCGTTATTATCCTCTAATTCTCAGCACAGCATTCACACTGATATTTCTTACTACTATTGACAATATGTGTGCCATCAGTCTATGCTTACAGCCCATGTATGTATGAAGAGGTAAAGAAAATGTCGTTTCTGCTTTACCTCGCATAAAAGAACTGCAGTCACACCTAGTGCTAGTGCTCATGTTAATGCAGAGGTAATTCCCTCACTGCTTTTCTGTGGCAATCTGAGGAGAGACACCTCTGGGAAGCAGGTAACAGGACAGGCAGCAGAAGGAGAGAGTGGTTGTCTGTGAGCCCCTGGTCAGTGACCGCAGCGCTGCAGGCTCTGTAAGGAGGTGTGCCAGGAAAGGCAGGACCGTGCCAGGGCTGTCTCAGGGACAGTGCACTGCTCTCTCACCCTGGCACCTACCTGCATCTGAATGGCACGGTGCCCAGGCTGGGGATGACCTGCTCAGTGAGCACAAGCCCTTTCCTCCACCAGGGATGCCCTGCAGTCAGGACACCTGCCCAGGTTTGTCCGGGTTGGGAATTCAGTTCGCTGTTCTTTTTGTGTCTCTATTTTGCAGAGATGGAGTAGGACACAGAGGCAGATGCTCTGAATGTTTTCCAGATTTCCCAGCTAGTTAAGTTTCAGTATACAAGTTTGCTGAAGTAGAACGTTTTTTAAAAATCTGCATTAGTTTGTCTGTTTTCTGAACCGCTAACATAATTTTTTAAATCTAATTTGGAAACCGTGGTGCTAAGAACATCAGTTTTAGATGGTTTCAAATACAGCTTAAATAAGGACTAATTTAATTTAATTTGTTGTTTCTTTCACATATAAATTTGGCTACACAGTTTGAGACATTTAAATGAAAAAAATTCTAATGAGTCTGCAAAACAAATGAAGTAAAAGCTGTAGTCTTGATTTTACATGCTGTATGTAGCAATCTCTCGTTAATTATATTTTACAGACCTGTTTTGTGCTTTCTTAGAAGAATAATGGAAACTTGAATGCAGGATGAATTGATTAGCTTTAGTGTATTTAAACTTGAGTTATTAAAGCTTTCTCTGTTCAGTTTCAAGAAGGTGTATTCTACCAGCATAGACTTTTCTTTTATTAAAAGATGGCTTAGAAATTTATGTATTGAAGTAAATGTTCTGCCAATTGAGGAAATAATAAAGAAGAAAGACAATAATCCTCACTTTCCCACCAAATGGGAATTAACAGATGTCTCTCCTATAGGCTCCTGTAATAGACATCAGCATGAGAATTCTTTGGTATGTGATGAATAAACACGGGCAGGGGCAGAAACAGGGACACAGAGCACAGCAGCCAAATGCTTTCCAAAGGTGCTGCCTTGAAACCACCAAATGTTTGTTACAGGTTAACTCTCATGCCATCAGTTCCTCTTGAAATGGAGATCACACCAGTTTTGAGATCTACCCTACCCTGTGAAAGTTCTCTTTACTCTCTATGGAATCAAGGCTGTTTCTGCAGTTTATCCCTTTTCCCACCGGTTAGGAACCACAGTTGACTGGGCACTAATTGTCTGTTGTCACTGCTCATGCAAACCTGATGATAATGTCTGATCAGCTTTAACTGAGTCCTAACTAGTAACATAGGATGACAAACTGACTGCCTGTCTCATTATTCATCCCATTCCCACAGTCCCTTCCCTTGCTTCTCAGAAGTGAGTGAAGCATGACTATTGGTTTGTCCTTGAATGGTATTAAAATGCATAACATTTTAGGGAAGTAGGAACTGGAAACACTGTATGAAGCAAACAGTATGTATCACATCATATCAGCTGGTTGAAAAATGACCTGGGGGAGTCTTTTTTCCTACCACCATTTCCTCAACTGAATTACTGCAGTGGTTAATTCTTTTGAAAATTTTGACATGCTTAAAAGCATATAATTTGCTGGTTACACATAAACATACAGTCCATCATTGCATAGCTTTGACTTAAATTTAATTATACTGTCATTTTGAAATACTATTGTTGTCAAAAGCCTATTTTCTGGTTATTAAACTAGATTCAGATGATGCTGGAAGTTAAGCGTAGTTGCATGACATTTGCTTCGTAGGGATAATCATGTGCCTGATTCTGATCTCTGCTGCCTTGCCTATCTAAAGGCATGGAATTATTTAAGTTGCAAGACCTCTAAAACCATGAAGTCCATCCATTAATCCACCACTGCCAAGTTTGCCACTAAACCACGTCCCTAAGCACTACATCAGCATGTTGTTTAAATAACTCCTGAGAGGGTGACTCACAACAATTTTTTGGGCAGCCAAAAAGCATTGTTCCAATGCTTGCCAACTGTTTTGTTTTAGAAATTCTTCCTAATACCCAATCTAAAGCACCCCAATGGAAGGTGATGCCGTTTTCCCTTGTTCCTCTCACTTGCTTCTGGAAGAAATCACCAACCCTCACCTCCTTACAACCTGCTTTCAGGTAGTTGTAGAGAACAATAAGGTCACACAATGCCTTGGCTCACTGATCCCTCTCCATTACTTTCCTACCCTCCAGCACATCAGATTCCTGCCTAACTGAGGTGCACTTAATCCCCTCATCCCAATCATTGATAAAGATTAAGATAAAGATATTAAACAGGACTGGCCCAACTCTGAGCCCTAGGAAGCCCCAGTGGTGGCCAGCTGCCAGCTGGATGTAACTCCATTCACCACCACTCCCTGGGCGTGGCTGTCTGGATAATTTTTGGGTTTTTACCCAGTGAACACTGCACCATCCAAGCCATGAGCAGCTGGTTTCTCCAAGAGAATACTGCAGTAACCAGTGTCAGAGGCTTTTCTAAAGTTTTGGTGGACATCTACAGCCTTCCACTCATTCACTGGGTGGGTCACACTGTCATAACAGGGGATCAGGTTACTCAGTCAGCACCTGCCTTTCATGAACTCAGAAGGGCTGGGCCTGATGTCCTGTTTGTCCTGTATGTGCTGCATGGTGGCACTAAGGTGTGCTGCGTGACCTGCTCCATGTGCTTCCCCAGCCCCTAGGTCAGGCTGACAGGCTTGCAGCTCTGCAGATCCTTCTTGCAGCTTCTTGTAGCTGTACATCAAATTTACTCACCTCTGGTCAGCTGTGACCACCCTGGTCATCCAGGACTGCTGATAAATTATGGAAAGTGGCTCACTGACTCTTTTGCCAGTTCCTTCAGTACCTTTGGGTGGATCCCATCTGACTCCATAGACTTGTGTGTGTCTAAGTGATGGAGCAAGTCACTGAAAATTTCTCCTTGTGTTATGGGGGCTTTACTTTTCTCCCTGTTCTAGTCTTCTATCTCAGGGGCAGAGTACCTGGTTTTTTACTAGACTGAGGCAGAGAAAGCACTAAGTACCTCAGCCTTTTCCTCATCCTTTATCCCTATGTTTCTACTGACATTTGATAAAGGATGGAGGTTCTTCTTAGCCCTTTTGTTGCTGATTCCTAGAAAGATTTTTTTAAAAAATTGTCTTTTGATAGTAATCTGTCACCAGATTATGATCTGTTTGGGTTTTGGTGCTTCTAATTTTGTCCCTGTATAACCTTGCAATATTGTTGTAGATACTTATACTAGTTTCTGTATGTTTTAGAAATGAAGACTTTCATTTTCTTTGGTTTTGTGCTTTGTTACCACCAGCAGAGAGACTTTATGGACATCTCAGATATTTGCAGAGTAATTTGACCCTAACTTGATACTTTCCGTACAAGTTGCTTCTTAAAATACTGCCCAAAAAAATGACTGTATGTTTATCACCTCTCTTGTTTATTTGCTTTTGTCTAGTACATTGGGGGACAGGCTTCCCCTGAGTTCTTTGGCTTCTGTCTTACCAAAACTTGTATAAAATTAGAGTCATCATATGACTGGTTGGTTTCTGCATTCCAGTTGTTGCAGTAACATAGGATATCTGGCTTTTATAACACTATTAATGGAAATTTACTTGCACTACACTATACTTACTGTATGTTTTTTGAAGGGATTTTGTTTTTCATCCTGTACTCAGGTGGTGCTTGTTTTTCACAGAGGATTGGACTAATTCCCATTGCATTAAAGAATAATTGATAATGGCTTTGTTCATTCATATGACTGGGACATGACTGCATCTACTACTTTTTTCCTTTCTTGCAGAGGGCATGAGAGGTAACTGCACATTCAGTTGTTACCCAAGTGTGCAGCTGTCCCAGTATGTGAAAAATTGGTGGGGCAATAGATACTCAGAATAACTTAAACTGGAAGAAGGAAAAAAATCCCTACATTTATTAACGTGGGTTGGGGAGGGAGGGAAAAGAAAAAGAGCTGCCCTTGGTTTCAGGCTGAGGAAATGGAAAAGATGATTCTAGTTGAGAAGTCACAGAAGCTGGAAATTACTCCTTTTGTAGGCTGTGACTGAGCTGTGTAGGAGGTGACTTGCGCCATACAGGCTGTCCCCTATTGCCTCCTTCTGGCATAGTGTCACCAGTGCCCCATGGTCCTGTGCTTCCCTTAAACAGACTTCACTGATCACAGCCTTGGAGACTCTTTGAAGCTGATACCTTACACTTCATCTTGTGGCAAGTCTGACTTCAAGATTACAGTATGCTCAGGTCATTAGATCCATTTAAGATGAGTCCTCCAGGCCTAATATTGAATTTATTTATTATGTTTGACATGTTGTTTCACTTGATACCAGTGACTTCATTGAAATTACAATGATTTTTACCAAGGAACTAGGTGAGCTCAGAACTGCTACCTTAATTTCTTTAAAAGGGGAAAAATAATAATTTCAGAAGCAGAATTAGGACAAACTTCATTCATTGCTAAAAATTGTCTTAGCAATGTAACCATGGAATTATTTGAGCCTCTTTTAAAATGTACTTTGAATTTTTTTAGGATATAAATTCTCCAACATATAAAAAACAAAATAAATAATATGCAAATAAGTCTTCAGTCACCATCTAATAGAAGTAGATATCTAACCCAAATTTAAGGCACTGTACTTATGACTGCTTTCTGTAAATAAAATGTGATCACTGTTTGGAGAGCCATAAATAAGATGTAGTATTCAGAGAAGAAGAGGTTAAGTCAAGAGAGAGTTCCGTTTAATATATTAAATGCCCTTGCTTGCACTGGTTTTATCACATTTTTGTAGTTCATCCAGGGAAAAGTACTTGTGGCAGTTTGATATGTCCAGCATGTTTATCTAATCTTAGTTCTATATCCTGCAAATTTTAAGATACAAATAAAACGTTTTCAGCCAAAATCATTCATCTCAAAAGGTTACTTGAATGGTTTGCAGAATAATTTCTTAGAGGTTCTTACTCTGATAATTACTGTAGAAGTTTCTTCTCTGTCAAAGATGTTATTTTAGCATTATCTGTTGTGTTACCTTGTTAAATGCATGGTTTTAGTTTTCTGCTAAGCATATTAATTCCTAAACCAATCTTCAAATGCTGTGTAGCTATAAAATGTTCTAAGGTCTCTAAGTAATAAAGAAAAAAATACGTTTTAGTGTTGATCACAGAGATAAGCAGTGATTATGGATGATTAACACTCCAGTTTCATGAGCCATTTAAGCCAGAGTAAGCATCAAGTCTGCCAAAAAAGGCACACTTACACTTCCCTCCTCCTTGAGCCTGGTACCAAGTGCTCGTGAAACCATAAAATGAACGGGGTTAGCCAATTTATCTGGGGTAACCTTTCACTCCGACTCCTTTAGACTTTTTTTTTTTAAATGACCTTGTAAGCTTAAACAGAGCCACGGTGTCCCTGCTGCCTTCTCTCCACTATCAGTGAAATGCTTAAGAAAGTAGCATGTATTTTGGTGCTTTCAAACTGAGTGACTTGATTTTTGCATTCCCACAGACTTATTTTGGTGCTTACCATTGAAAATGCCAATTGTTCTCAACCCAGAAATGTGTTGTTGGGAGTGTGGCCCTCAGGCATGGCCTGGTGTTTTAGAGTCACTTCATGGCGTTTCTTCATGATGTAGTGGAGGTTTACATGAGTGCTGTCTGTCCCTGGTGAAGCTTGGCTTTGTTGCTAGTTTTATTATTCTGCATATAGAAAAATGTCTACCATCAGCTAAGAATAAAATTCCTTTTTAAAAAGTCATAATGCTTAAAACTGAAAACAGCAGCATGTCTTTTAAGGCGCATTAACTGTAGAACCAGGGAAAGTATTCTAAGAATTATATTTTCCCAGAGGGAAATTAGTCTTTCCTCAGGAAAAAAATTTGGCTTTTTTTCTTCTTCTATGAAAAAAAAATGAAAATAGTAACCACTTTGTTTGAAGTCTCCTTGCCTTAAGCAAAAAGACAAGTTGACAAGTTCCTTCCAGGCAGACAGCCAAAGAATCTCAGATGGATGGGGTCTCTTCTCTCTATGAGTTGCTGGCAAGCTGGGGAAAAATTGTTTCAGTTCTTCCCAAATGTATTGTTTTCTGAAATTCTTTTCCTGTGCTCTTCACCCTGCCGCCTATTGCAAAAAAAACCAAACAAAAACCAAAAAAACCCACTACAGCCTACCATCCCCTTCTTGTTACTTTTTTAAGCCTTAGTGGAGTAATTTTTTTTCCAGATGTTTCTGTTGGTTTTTTTTCCTCCCCTCAGTTCTGCTTAAAATTTAGTAGGTTTAGTTTTACCCTCTTCTGTGAGAAGCAGAGTAAATTCTATTGCTGTTATTTGGTGATACTGTGCCTTCTTGTTTTGTTGTATGTTACAGTTGCATTCCAGTTTTTGGTTTCTTGCTTTTTTAATCCTTTTCATCTTCTTTTCTCAAACAGTTTTCCTGTTTGTACTCTTTCCATACCTCACAGCATCCCAAATTCTCCAGTGTCGGTTTTGAGCTTGCTATCCTGGATTGGAAGAGCTGCTTCTGTTTGCTTTCACTATTTTAGCACAGTACCTGTTTTGTGATGCCAGTTGTCTATTCATATGCCATGCTCTTAATCTATTCTTAGATACTCATCCCCTGAAAATCAGAGCTTTCTTTTGCTGAAGCAAGACTGCTTTTCTTGAGATGTTATTTCATTATTCCCTTTTACCAACTACTTAAACGTGGCTTATATTCTAGAGTATATATAGCATGTATTCACCTTACTGAACAGTGATGATATACCTATTTGCATGGTGACTCCTTTTTGCTTTTTTGTCTAACTTTTATGTGATGCCTGATTTTACTTTTGAGTATTAAACTACTGACTGTAAGTTGGTCTTGTCTCATTTCAAGCTTGTTGAATGTTACATACATATAAACTGAGAATAAGTATTAATAATGAAATGCAGTGTTTTTATGAATGTGTGCAAAGGTCTAACATTTCAGAAACGTAATTCTATTTTTCCTTGATGGACTGTAAAGGTATTGTGGAATTGTATGTAGTATCTGAATCAGTTTGTCTATCCAATATAAAAGAATTTGTCACTTGAGTTCTAGCTAAGAAGGAATTCTGAAAAAATCTTACCAAAATGTACAAAATTTTTACTTTTCATGGAATATTTGTAATACAGGTGGAAATAGAGTTTGTAGTAAAATCCTAAATAAACTCCTCTTTCCTATTTTTCCAAAGAAGAAACACGATTCTCCCTTATTCCCTGGAAAAGGAGCACTGCTTCCATTTCTTGTGTAGACTCCTATAACTCCATTTTGATGAAGAGAAAAATACACCTACAGAGAAATTATAGAAATCTTGAATGGTTGCAGTGTGCTGGGATCTATAAATTACTATCTTAGTTAATTAGTCCGGTTCAGATAGTAATTTTTGTCTGTAGTGCATTTACTTGGAATGCACTGAATTAATTAGTACTTATTCCCTTTTCCTATATTCAGTTGGTTGCTTATGAGGGTCTCAAATGTAGTGTCCTTTCTGTGTGCAGAAATGTGAATTACAGCAGCAGAATTGTTAGCTGCCTCAGTAAGCTCTGAGCATGGCTCAGTGAAGGATGGCAAAGAGGATGTTCCTTTCTGCCCTCTGAAGCTGGGTCTAGCATTATAGTCTTTCTAACACCATTTAGTTTAGCCTTAGTTCATTTTTAAGTTATGCCATCTGGCTTTCATTCCCAAGGGGCCATTATTTTTCCTGGAATCTTTGTAGTTAGAGCATTCTTCAACGCTGACCAGTGCTCTAGGGAAGGCTGGGAGGAGTGGTGGCTGCAAAGCTGTGCAGAAAACCTCCCCAATAGGCAAGGTGCCCTTAGGTGTGGGTGATATATTTAGTTACAGAAGAAAGTTGCTGTTGCGTGCAAGAGCTGCATGGGAAAAAAAAAGAAAGATTTCTTTTGTGGTACTTAGGTATATGGAGTACATGGAGCAGAAACTCAGGTGAGGCCTTCTATGTTAGCTTGCATAATGTGATAAAATGGTATTTATAATTAGGCATTCAAATTGTCACTTAGGACTACAGTACATCTTCTGGTGACTTGTCATTTTTCTAACAATAGAGAAGACAAATTTACAAGAGCATCCTACTGAACTGATATTACAAGGAAATATCCCTTATTGCAAAACATATTACCATACTAAATACAGATAAATTCCTCTAGTATTTAAACACTTAAAGACCACATTAAATCAAATACTACTGCATTGAAAGTTTGAATGTCAGTCAACAAATCCCAAGTACAGTTTGAACTGCCCCGATTTTGGTTGAACGCAGTGAGGCAGGTTATTACTTTTGGTTGAACTTGGGACACTCAATGTGAGGGCATTTTTTTATTCTGGAAATAACTTTTGAAAGACTTCACTTCAAGCTTTCACAACATGTCCTAAGCATCAGAGACAGCCCTGCTAAACTCAGGAGATAGAAGGAGCAGAAGGAAGGTGCAAAGAAACAGATTTTGGATGGAAAGGAAATTTACTGAACTTGCTGTTATGTTCTAATTAGACTGTAAAATGAGCAACTGGCCTTTGGTACCCTTAAAATCTTTCCAATTTAACACAGCACAGATGGTTTTCTGTTCGTCTCCATGTGCCCTCGCTGGTTGATGTGTCCTGGAGAGGGCAGAGAAAATAATGTTGAGGGATAAATGGAGTGAAATGCTGGAGAGCAGAATGGAGCTGGCTGAGGAAAGAATGGAAGCAGAAGAATCCAGGTGATGAGGGATGATGGGTGGATGTATGAACCTTGGTGTCATTCAGGAGGGAAGGGAAAGCACAGGTCTCCACAACCCTAGAAAGAGCAGAGAAGCTTCACATTAGTTGGAATAGGAGGCAGAATCAACCCAAGGTTAAAAAGGAAAGTATCTTGGAATACTTTCATATTGCCTCAAGACATCCAGTTTGAGCTAGTCATGGGCATTCAATACTCACCCTGAAGGAAATGCTGAGAACCCAGTAAAGCTCACCAGTATGAAATGAGTGAGCACATAGTGCTGAGAAGCTTTTCTAGGAGAAACCACCAGGCCTTCTTGACACCAAAATGACAGAATGGTGTCCCACAGCTTCCTTTTTTTTTGCAATTTATGCTAAAAAAACATAATGATCTGAGTATTCAGCCAAGATCAGAACAAGCACAAGGAGGAGCCTTTTGAAGATAAACTCATCTTAGAGCCAAGACATAAGGTTAGCCAGAGCACCTACAGCTGCACATCATGACTTGTCCTCTGTTTTGGAGGGAACATTGAGTTCAAGCACTAAGGGTCCATCAGTGTCTATGAGTGGTATTAAAACCCACTGCTGCTTCTTGTTGCAGATGATTTTGTACCACTAATATTTTTTTCATTTTTTCTCACCTTATGTGTATAGGTGTGCTGTTTAAGTGCATATGAAAACATCAGCCTTAAGTAAAGCTAGGGGAGGTTATACCTGAAATGTAAATCTTCCCTGTTGTTGCAAATGCGTTCCAATGATGTGGCTGCAGGATGAGTTTGATCAGCAAGATGATCTATTACAAAACTGTTCCTGCTTTTTTGGTAGGCTCATTCTCTTCTGGGTCAGGTTAGTTGTTGATTTACTGGGATCTGCTGTGGAAAAAGAGATAAATAAATGAGAAAAGAGGTGTGTCAGTGGTGATGAGATTAAAGGAGGTCATAACTGAATGAAACTCCACTGTGTTAGATCCTCTGTTATGTTTTTTCCCTGCCCTCTTTTCTCTCTGCAGTGCTTTCTTCCTGCTGTTTTCATATATTCCAGGATTGGGCAGCTGAGGATCAGTGCCCTGCCATCCCTTGCCCTTGATGCCTGCTGCATCCCAGCACCACGCAGGCACAGCAGTGAACTGTGCTGATGGTTCTGAGCTGGGTTGCAGATGACAGTGAGCAATCCCATTAACCTGCCAGCCTGGCTGCAGATAATCCTGGAGAAGCAGGGCACCCAGTGCTGCCCACAGCTGCCATCCCTCACCCAGCTGGCTGCAGCTCCTGCCTGCCTGTAGGCACTGATGCTCTGGGCAGAGGAGCAGCACAGCATGGCTCAGGTGCATCTCCTCCTCCTCTGAGTTGCCCACAGAGCTCAGAAACGGGCCCATTATGATTTTTTTCCCTTCTGTTTCACTGTCTGCTGTGTTTTGGCAGACCTGTGAGCAGTGGCAATGTTATGATCGTGTCTGCTTGCCTGCAGCTCTTTCTTGTGCACTGTGCTGCCTTTTAAGAAGTAGATTTTGTTTGGTTTTGAAAGTTAATGGCATATGCCTCTCAGGTTGTAGAGAGGAGGAATTATTTAAGGCCCTCTGTGAGTTCCAGTTTAACATTCTCTTAAATAGGAAAGTTAGAATCCCTAAAAGCGCAATTTATAACATAAAAGCTATCAAAATAGCGGTGCAATCTGTTAAAGTGTTTAAAAATTTGATTCGCTGCAGTTTAAAATGTGAAATAAATGTACACTAATTGTTTTGAATGGAGATGAAGATGGTGTTTGAAGCCAGTCTTTAAAGGAATTAGTGAGATAGCACTGCAGTTAATGGTGGAGCACTATTTTCCTGTAATGGGCTAAGCAATGTTCTCTAATTAGCTTGCAAATTGATATTCAAATACAAGTAAACTGGCAATCAAATACTAGCAAAACATCTATGTAAGTAGACTTTTGTGTCTGCATTTAACATACCTGTATCAAAATTATGGTGGGTAAAGGGTAAGCTCTTAGTTGTTTACAGGGTGGAACTTCTATTAATGGTGGTTTACTGGTTACAACTGGTCATTGTTTTAATTTAAGCATATGAAAAAAGGAAAAATTCCTTCTTTTTCCACAGGTGAGTAGCTTTTAAACATTAGTAACATAATACTAAGTATGCATGAGGTTTTTTCCTGTCTTTATTTCTTCTGATTTTGTCAACTAATTTTGCACATAAGATTTGATACATAGCTGAGTCAGTGGAAGTTACTCCGTTGGTTTTCCTGGATTTGGATCATATTTATGTTCATTATTAAAATTATTGCTATATTGTGTAGCCATTTCATTTTCAAGCCTTGTTTTGAAAAACTGGATGCATAAACTATTAGTGGTGTTTATGTTGCAAGGTTTTTGGTGGTATGTAGTACAGGTCCTTAAATTGAATGCCTGGCACAAGTAGGTTTCTACAAAAGAGAATCATACAGTGGTTTGGGTTGGAAGGAGCTTAAAGACCATCCAGTTCCAACCTCCCTGCCATGGACAGGGACACCTTCCACTGCACCAGGTAGCTCAGAGCACCATCCAGACTGGCCTTGAACACTCCCAGGAATGGGGCACCTGCAGCTTCTCTGGGCAATTCGTTCCAGTGCCTCACCACCCTCACGTTAAAGAATTTCTTCCTAGCCATACAAGAAAACTGATGCGTAAGAACTCTCATTGGGAAAGGTAAACGAAGATGACACATTTAAAATCTGGTTTTCAGGGTCTTTTTAATGTCTGTATTTTCTAATCTAAATCTAAAACACCTCTCACTCAATTGGCATACTGATACCTTGCTAACTACCCTCTGTTTACTGACAGAAGTGTGAACTGTATCAGTGGGTCAAGTATGTGGTTTTATCAATCACTAGTACTCTTTCCATCAGCTGTTGTGGTGTTTGTTTAGCATCATCTTTTATGCTAAAAGTTCTTTGGAACGTACTTCCCTAAATCAAATTCTTATCACTGTGCATTCATTAAATCCAACTAATATTTGCATAGATTTAGCTTTCAGTGCTGATTATTGTCTGAATTCTTCAAGGGAGAAAAATTCAAACAAAACCAAACAAAAAAAACCCCTTTTGCTAAGTGTTTTCTGTAAAGTGGTAAGTATGCATTTTACACTGCAGAAATCATACATCAGTGAAAGTCTCTGACTTTCCAATTCAGTATGTGCTTTTCTGTTCAAATTACCCAAATTTTCCCTTTACAGTGCTTTAGTGCGTGTGTGCTTTTATAAAAAATTGATCAGCTTGGTTCTCATGGGATGGTTAATGGGGGGGGTAGTGTAGGTCCCTCAGAGGTCACAGGTTCAGATCAGTCTGTCATCTGCATCCAGCAGCCAGTAACTTGTAGCTGCTTGGTAGGTTATGCAAAAGGAGCTTTGGTTGGTTTGGTTTCTTCTGAAGGAGTCTCTGTTGAAAAGTTCCTTATTACACAAGAGCAGAAATACTGCTGAAATTAGTGGAAACTGGGTCAGGACATGCGGGCAGGGAGTGCTCATGTGTATGAAGGTAGCTGGAGAAGGTCAATATCACAGTGCTTCCCTGACTGGAGGAGAGAAGCACTGAAACAGTGGAATTTTAACCTCTTGAAGGGGATTTATGCAGAGCTATGTTAGGGCAGTACTTTTAACAGCTTGGAGCAAAGAGCATATCTAACATTGTAGGTGCTGTAGGTGTTTTTGCCTACATGTAATGGATTCAGTAACTTTACCAGAACTGAAGTCTATATCACCATGAAACTTCAAATACAAATTAGCAGCAAAAGAAATCCCTCTCATCCTTACCCTCTATGTCACTACCCGCACTTCTGACCATGCCAAGTCTCATTTAATTAAAATCTTGTCGTTATGCCTGTGTGCCAATTAATAATTTACGAATGATATGTGTCATTATTTATAAAAATGGATCTTTTCTCCTCAGAGGAAGTGATTACATCAGTTGTTACAGCTGCAAATGATCTGGAAGTTATTTCCTCCTTCCAGTTTTTGAAACAAAGTCTTTGTAATTTACAGATGCATACCAAAAAGCCAACACAGTGTGGCTAAAATGGAAGATGCTTGTTAGCCTTCAGTGTTGTTTAAAGGAAGCAAAGCCTACAAAAGTACAGGTGCACCTGGCTTTAGGAAGCAATTTTGCAAGAGATATCCCAGCAGAACATGGCTGTTCCAGTCTCCTGGGCAGGTCATGATGCAGTGATGAAGCCTGGCTTAAGGTGGCCACTGTCTCAGGGTCTGGGGGTTTTATATTGCAGCTGATTTAAAATAAAAAGAAGCTATTGAGTCCTAATAGTATTGAGTTGTGTGTTCCTCACAAAACTCAACCACAGTATACAAATATTCTTAATTTTTTTTAGTCCACATCTATCATGCAGGACATAGATTAAAAACCTGAAGAAGCTTCTTTCGAATATTTGTTCCTGTGACTATCAACTTTCAAAAGGTACCTCAATTTTTTGTAGGGTAACCAAATAAGGTCTTGGAAAAAGGCTGCTCTTAAAGACTGCTGCTATCTGCTGGAAGACGATAGTCTGACTTCTGTTGCAAACAATTAAAAAAATGTGAATGTGAGCCTAGCAGATGAGCAGAGTCTAGTAAGGGCTTTATGTGTATTTTTAGTAGCAATAACTTACTGTAAAGCATTTACACCTTTGTAGAAATGGTAGAGATAGATAAATAGTTTGGTAAACTGTTGCACCAGTGTTTTAATAATGTCTGTCAACCACGTGTATTTATGATGCAGAGAATTTTCCAGATTATGGGTGGTGTCAAAATGTCCCTGCAGGTCAAAACGTGGGATTTTTTACTTATAGGTCTTTGTTTTCATTGGTGCTAGGGTTCTAAAATCTCTTTATTATTGTTTTAGTGCGAATCTTGCTGTCTTACATTTTAAAGTTTCCACAAGCCATGCACAGATCTGCATGCACAGGATAAATTAAATTCTGAGCTTACCATGCCATGAACTGAGAGAGAAGTCATTACCTTTATGCCATAAATGCAAACTTTGTCAGTAAAATTGCTCATTTTGTATCTCATATTTTACATTAAATTTGCTAATTTTATCAACAACAAAAAGTACATTTTTGGGTTTTTTATGTTTTATTATATAATAATTGTTTTATTAACTGAATGATAATATTATACAAGTCTTTAGAGAGACCTGGAGATACCAAGGGAACAGTGGGATCTGTAGTACTCAATATGCGACAGACAAGTGGTTTTAGGTTGTTTCAGAATATACCAAATTAATTCTGATAATCTGATTGGGGGATTAATTCTCATTTATGCACACTCTATTTGCTGCCTTTCTGAATGCATGTGGATAATATGGTATTTCTCATCTTTTTAACTGATGCTTCTACTAAACATTTAAACCACGTTTTCCTCACTATAGCAAATATTAAAATTAAAGTTTATGTTGTAAAAAGTTTTTGCTACAGGCTGCAGATATTCTTAATGTTCTATGACTTTAGTGGTTTCTATGAAACCATCAGGTGTTTAGAGCGCTCCAAGGTAGATATTGCAGGTTTGAGGCACTACCAGTGACTCTTAAAAAAAGTTAAGTCTCAGTGATTGAAAGACTTTAAGAGTGCTCTCATGGAGGATATTGAAAATGGCTGGGAAGATTAGAATCCCAGTTTGGAAGACTGATTGCCCCAAGTTCCCTCATTTCAAGAATAACAGTTCCCCATATTTAGAGGGTGTAAGAATTGCAGAGTAGCATCAACAGCTCCCAAATAGAGAAGCATATCTTGCTTCTCTAGGCAAACATAGACCAGATGCATGTTAAAATAAGGTTTGCTGATAACAGTCCTACTTGTGCCTCACTCTCCCAGACCCAAATGCATCGGGAGATTTTGTGGAGAGGCATTTGCATTGCTGGACGAGGTGGCTAAATTAAAGCTGGGTGTCTGTTTTTGGTTCTATGCCAGGTAATAGGACCAAAGAGGGGTGGGCTGAAAGAGGTGTGTTGATGGGGGACTGGATGGTACAGCTTTCCTGATGTAAGTCAGACTGCTGAGAAGACAACCCAGTGTGCATCTTCCCTGGTGAGAAAGGAGCTCAGGCAGATGTTACTTCTCAAGTCTAAGGTCTAAATCCTTTATTTGGACAAAGTGATCTGAATTACCATGGGAGAGGACAGTCCCACATCTCTTCCTAGCCCTAGCCCTTCCCAGAGGTCCAAGTGCGTGTTTTGCAGTTACAGTGGTCATTCAGCCTCAGTGTAAATCAATGCCTTGGTTTGATCATATGGCAGGCTTACACTGAAGTGATAGAGAAGTGATATTGCTGTGGATCAGCAGGATTAATGAACTTGTCCCATAGCTGCATTGCAGTGGCTTCTGGAAGAACAGGAATATGGGACTATGGGCTACAAGACCACATCTTTTAGCAGGATCTTGTGCCTAAATCATTTTACTTGTCATACCAGAAGTGTATCCTAGCTGTGTTTGTGAATACTGCTCATTTTATACTCAGATCGTCATATCTGACTGGCCAGCCATACTGCTTTGCTGTCCTTTTAGATCTGCAGAACCAGGGTGGTTGATTTCAGCAGCTAGTATGCAAATCAGATGACCTTTTCACTGTGATTACTTTTTTTTAATGAATGTATAAATCACAGATATTTTCACCATTAGCTCAAGCCCTTCTGTGAAATATGAGAATGACGTGCAGCATTTTAATCTCCACTCTGTCCAGTCTCCCTCCCCAGTAACAATCCAGCAGTAAACCCCTAAGCAAGTGGCAGTCTCTTCAGACAAGAAGAGTTGCAGGCTTATTGCAAAGACAAAGTGAAGCAAAGCTGACTACCATAGTTGTAAGTCATTTTTGATGCGCTCCCTGTTGAACTCTCTCTAGTCACCTAGGGTGATGTAAAACATGACAGTCTACCAGGGCTGCTTCAGGGGCTTCAGTTGCATTCTGGGTCGCTCAGACTCTTCCATGTGCAGAGATTTGAGGGATGGCTCTGCTGGAGTCCCCAGCTGTAGCAGAGGATGCTGCTGCCTCGGTGTGTGCGCTCTGGCTCTGCGCTGGAAGCTGCCGTCCCGCCGCAGGGCTGATGACGCAGGCTGGCTGGCTGAGCGTCGCCTCTGAGGGTCTGAGCCTCCTGTGAGGTGTCAATAAAGATGTGCTGACACCAGGGCAGAGTTATCAATAAAGATATGCTGACACCAGGGCAGAGTTATCAATAAAGATGTGCTGACACAAGAGCTAGAGCAGCACAGGGATGTTCATGGCCTTCTGTCAGGCCTTGCTCCTCATTGTCCTTAGCAAAGTCAAGATCTGGGGTTGGGGGTATTTTGTGGTGGGAAGGCAAAAGAGCCCCAGGGCTCTTGGTCACAGGGACCTTTTGAAGCGGTCTTCAGAAAATGGTCTGTGGTGCTTTCTGCAGTAAATTCCTGTGGTAGCCAGGCTTGCTGTTCTTCTGCTAAGGCTGAAGTTGTCCCAGGTGTATGTACTGGGGCAGTCGGGGTTAAAAATAGAGAGATGTATTTTCTGTGACTTGTAATAATCAGTTTGATTAAGTTTGGGTTGAAAACAACAGGAATTCATCCTTTTAAGCTGAAGGCTGTGACTTGTTTTGGACAACATTTCTAAAGCTTCCCATTAAGGGAGAGGAAAAAAACCAAACCCTGCAGCCTTGTAAACTATCTACTATGAAGTTCTTTAAATAGCACAATCTATCTCTCCTCTTAAATTAGTGGTCAGCTTAAAAGTAATTCATCAAAACCAGTGGATTTAAATAAGTATGTGGTATAAGAAAGAGGAAAACTAGGTCTGGAGTTTCTGAGAATACTTGAAATTCAAGGCAAATCTGGCTAGTCTAAAATCAACCACAGTCTTAGTAAGTTTCTAGTATTTAGGGGTTTGGGGTTTTGATTGTTCTTTGTTTTGGAATATCTCAGTTGGAAAAGGAAATTCTGTAGATCTGCTATGGATCTTGTATTCTTGAAAAGTTTTGTGAGTTATTTTTATGTGTATGAAGTGAATGTTACAGGGTATGACAAGGATGCTGGTTTTCTGATCGGGGACAAATAGGAATAAAGATGTATCTCTTGTGTGTGTTGAAGAGAATGTATTGGATGGCATCGGTGTGTTTCTTCAGATAAAGATTTTTCGATGTCTGATTTTATTATAATTGAACCCAGTGGTCAGGACTTTAGTTGCTTTTTTTTACGACTTACATATTTCCCCATAAAGTTGGATGTTTGTTAGTACCTTTTCTTTTTAATTAGAATACTGATGTGTAGTTGCGTAATGTAAACATCCAAAGTTATGTTAGTGTTTCCTACTGGTTTACATGGATTATTTTTTTATCTGCCCTTGAATTGTAATGAGCCTGTGAGCTACAAGCTACAAGATCTGTGTGCCCATGGGCAGATCCTGATTCTAAAAGTAAAAACTGACAGCTGTAGCCAGAGGGGGCTTTTCAATGCAATACAGTGTGGCTTTGCCAATAATTCTAATTTTTCTAAGCAGACTTTCGGGGGCAGGGGAAAGGGAGGCTTTCATTGTTGAGTCAAAAATTTAATAAACATTTCTTTTTTTATTATTTTTTTTGTACATCTGAACAATTTTGTGCTCTTATGAGAACATTGTGAAGATAAATCTGCAGTATTTAGACAGATGGAGTATAGAATTACTTCCTCAGCTGAATTCAATGACTGTCTGCCTTCCATGGTGAATACTTGTCATGGTGCAAAACTTTAGAAGTACACTGTAATACTGAAAAAAAATTTAGCAATTTTAAGGACTGTTAGGAATTTGGAAATGTTCAGCCTTTCTGAAATACTATACAAAGTACTGAATATGAATATTACGTTTTAAAAGAAGCAATTTTAATACACTTGCAACAGTGCACCTGTTAAGCAGAGATCAATAAATAGCTCATGATAGTTAATTCAGTTTTACTGCAAGTATTTAGTGTGAGGAAGGAGGAGAACACAAGAAGATAGGAAATTACTTGATTGAGTTTACCATAGGTTTTTGTTTCAAGTCACAAGTTGGGAAATCCATAACACGATAAAACATGGAAGTCTGTAGTTCTGCGTACTTGCCATTAAGATTAGTAATTAGATGTTATTTCTGTAACTTTTTCATGCTTCTGTCAAACTGCAGTAGATGTGAAAACAAAGGACATCTGTTTTTCTTAAATGATAAATGCAGTACCTCAATAGTAGTTAAATGATACAGGCTTAGCTCTCATTAGGTGAATTGTTTTGGATTTGTTCTCCTTTACATTCATGAAGCAGCAGAAAACAGGAAAAAATTCAACATTTAGTGTCAGTACAGAAGCTGCATTCAAAGCTTGAAATGAATTTTGCTTTCTAGAAACCAGTGGTTAATACCAGAGATGAATTGTGCCATGAATTGTGCTGGACAGCATCTTGTGAGGTAGTCTAGGAGCTTCCCAAAACTGCAGGGAACATCACACTTGTTTTCAGGAATCCTTTCACTTTCTAGTCACTGAGGCTGTAAGAGCCCACATCCTATTGTGTGTCACCAGAAATACCAAAGGTTTATAGGTGATTTGGAGGCAGAGTACTTGGTTGTTGGAGAGTTCGGGGGGAAGACTGACCTTGCCAAAAGGGTCTGTCTCTTTGCTCAGCCACCCTGCTTCTTCAGAGCATTTAATGAGTGTTTTCTTCATCTCTCTGTCCTTACACTTAAAATCTCTCATCCCTAAATTTCAAAACTTGTAGTTTTGAGTATGTGGAAACACTTTTAAAGTAGAATGACATTGACTTAGACAGTAAGCACAACCTTGGAGGAAGAGGTTATTTAGAGCAGGATGCCAAGAATGGTTTTAAAAATGCAGAGCAATGTTCAGAGCAATTAAGTATGAAAACTTTCCAATAAAAATGTTGAGATTGGAATGGGCTTTTCAGTAACACAATATTTCTGCCATCTACTAAAGCCTTTGTGTTTTTTTGAAAAAAAAGCAAACTAAAAATACCTCCTGGTTTTATGTAATATGTTTTGCAGCCTTTGTCTTTTGTTTCATGCTATTGGAAAACTAAGCAAGCAATACCTGTTATTGACATCTAGTCCAGTTTTTCATCTCCCAAAGTGGTCCTTTGCTCCTAAAAGGATATCATCATCATTGCATACAGGAGGAGACTAGCATGTGGATTAAAAGTATCTAGCCAAAGTAAGTGTAAGGCTAGTTGGAGTTCGCTCTACTGAAATATTTTCTCCTAAAATCTTTTAAGTTATCACTGTTTGTCATACTGATTGGCTTTGCATCATTGGTGAAGGTAGTTTGTGTCCTGTGAGTCTGAAGGGCTGATGTGGAAGCCTTTGTATTGTGAATGTGGGAGAGACAGCTTTGGGGTCAGACAGCTCTGAGCAGAGCCACGTGTACTTGTGAGGCCGTGCTTCCCACCATGGGCATGGTGGCATTTGTGTGCCACTGGGTTTGCTGAGGCACAGTGTACCAGCAGTTCTCCAAGCAAGGCTAATCTCTATCCAGGGAGATCAGAGCTGGGCTCCGCCCCTGTGCTGGGAATGAAGGCGCAATAGCAATCTTCAAAGTCTTGGGAGACTTGAGATGTGTTTTTTAAAAGTGCATTTTTAAAAAGAATCAAAAGTGAGTATCAAAGGTGATCTCTGTATTTAAGAAGGGTCTAGCTTATAGGATAAGCTTCCAGAGACCATCTGAAGTAGAACAGCCTTTAAAGAAAAATAAGTCTTTTCAAAGAGCAACTCACTGTTTCGCCCAGAAGAGACAATGTAAAGCATCCTCACAGTAAAGTCTTCTTACATATTTGGGTGAAATAGTCTTTTATAAAGATAAGTAAGAAAAATGGGGAAATCCTCCTCTTCTCAGCGGAGGCTTGGAGTTGAAATACTCATTGAAGACAGATTTTGGTAACTGCTAGTCTTATGCTGGCAGTATTTTCATCGTCGAAAAAGCTAGGGATGGTTGATTAACCTTTCATTTTCTTTTTCCTCTTCTTCCCCTCGATTTTTTTTAGCCTTTATTAATCTAATGTTAAGTTTTGGACAATAAAGATTTTTGTTGCTACCAGGTACAGTCTGTTTTTTGATATAATTCTTACGTTTTTGTCTTTATTTTCTGCAACTTAAAAAAAAATCTAATGAGTGAATTTAGAGAGAGACCAGAACATGCACATGCATCAAACTTCTCTTTGAATGCCACAGATACCATGGCTATTTCGGGCAAATTACTTAAGAGGTGTGGCAATGAGCTGATGGCCCTTATCTGTAGCTGTCACCTCTGTGTCAGATCTGATGGGACCTGGGCATGCAGAATATGTGCTGCGTTCCCAGATGCTGTCCTGCCACAGCTGCAGGGAGGTCAGACTCTGGAGGCACCTCTGGTCATCTCCAGACAGCTCCCAGGATGGTAATAGCAGAAAGTGTCTGTGGTTTATTTTGGTCCTGTGACTTTGTCTCTGGCCACAAAGCACAGATAGGAAAATCAAAGAACTGCATGCCTCCAGGAGCCTGTAGTGGGTGTGATATAAATTATCTGCTGGGGACAAGATGTTCCATAAACTTCATCATATGGATTCTGGCTGTACTTTCTGCTAGATCTATAATTAGTCAGTAGTCATTATTGTCTCATGCATTAAGTGAAGATGTAAAAGTGAAATTTTCAGTCAAATGTGAAGCAAATATTAAGAAAGACATCAAGGGAAATAAGCAGTGCAGATATAAATGCTGATACTTCTAATAGCAGTGAGTATCTGAGCATGTTTCTGTGGGCATCCTTTACAGCTAAAAGAGGAAAAATTGGAGTGAAGTCCTGCCATGCTGGATGAACTTACTTGTTTCTCCACTGCCACAGTCTGTCAAGTACAACAATCAAGCAATGGAAAGGTGACACAAAAAATACTGTTTAAAGAAATTTAATTTAAAAACCTTAATTAAAAAAATGTGAGTAAAAATCTCATGTTCCCTGTTTGTTTGTTCATCTATGTAAAATTATGTAGATGTAGTAACTTAAAGTAACGACAGTAATACAAGAATCTTTGGTCCTTAGGGGATCAGACTTGACATGCAACCTCTCAGTATCCTTAGAAAATTAACACAGCTCTTTAACATGCCTAAAGAAAATATCTATGGGGAGGAGGATATTACACTGAGGGTGCAGCACCCTGAAGTTGTTACTTTTTATATACTAAAACTAGAAATTGTGGCTATTTTGGCAGTGGGATTGAATTTTAACAACAGAATTTTTTTATGGGTGTTGGGGTTTATTTTTGTCTTTTATGGATCCAGGTTGCTACTCAAATATATTGTCTTGGAAGGTGGGATTGGATGGCCTTAGAATGTTGTTTCTCATACCAGCTGAACACTGCTAATTCTATAGAGCCTTCCTTGATGTTGCATTCCCTAAAAGAAAGCAGTGCTCTCTATTTCTCATTGCTGGACCTGTGAACTGCTGGTAAGTATGGTTCAGAGGTCTCATATGGAATTGATACATGAGACAGTTAATGTTCTACTGCATTAAAGCGAAGTTGTTCCTTGGTCAACTTCTACACTCCCCGAGAGCAAAGAGACTCAAGTTGGCACACTGACTTGCCATCTGAAGTCTAAACAGGGATGTGGTAAAGAAGGAAAATTGAGAGGAGCATGTCAGGGCTTTAAAGTTCTTTCATATTTTTCCAGACAGAATTTTGTTAGGAAGGACTTTTGTGGTGATGCTTTTTTTGTTTGCAAAGCTCTCTGACAATCTCAAGCTCTGGGTAGTGCAGGGTGTCATTATCGCTGTCCGTGGTCTAACCATTGCACAGTATGCATATTTTGTGATGTCTGTAATCTTCTGACAGGCCAGGGCTGTTGAAATGCCACGTAAAGTTCATTCCAGCCTTTCTACTAGTTAGCTGAATTTTCTTCAGAAAGATGGTTTTGCTTCGTGGCAAACTTCAGAAGACATTCTCTAGTGTTTTCTGTATGTAAGAACTAATGACAGTGTTACAAAAACAGCCCCTGACTTTTGAGTCATCTTGCCCCACTCTTCATTTGTTTTCAGAGTAGTTGCACGTAGGCTGAATTGACCTTTTTAACTTAAATTTGCTCCTTGCAACAAGAGGGTCTGGAGGTAACCTCTCAAATCTGTCTTCCCTATAATTCCACTATATCCATACCTCACTGAAAGCAGGACCCAGCCCTACCCCCCTGCAGGTTTTCATCCTTCTTTCCTGAATGCAGACTTCAGCATTGCTTTTGCCACAGTTCCTGCTGTTGTTCTCTTCTGTATCCCCAACCTGCTTAACCAGAAAGGCCTCAACTTTGAAGTGTGTACCTCAAATTCACCTTTTCTTCAGCTTTGTCAAACAGGCTTGTACATCTATGTTACCATTGTCATGTAGCAGCTGACAACCTCCTTATGAATGTGCTCGAGTGGGGGCACATCCAGAAGGTGGCAAACTGAATGCTACCATTCATTGCTAGTTTATGCCAAAAGAATTGTAGGTCTAAGGTATGTGTTTTGGGTGCTATTTCTTTTGACTAGATCACTCAGCAGATAGACCTTTCCACTCTTGCACAGTCTTCCCATCTTTTATAGAGAGCCCTGTGAAGTGTGTGGTGTTGGGAGTAAGGATATTGAACCCATGTTGTGTGCTGAGAGCTGATCATTTCCTGAGACAGCGGAGCAGGGATTGGTTTAAGTTCTTCAAGAATTACATGTAAATGTTCTGTTGAATAGTGAAATTATTCTTAACAAGACATGATGTGCATTCTTGAGAGTGTAATGAAAGACCAGAAGTTCAGGAATTACACAGCAGAGAGGCATAAATGGTTCTGCAGGGATAATGAGAAGTTACCCAGCTGTTTTCTTCTGCTCTCTTGGGATGTGGTGCAAGACCAAAGTTAACTCATTTTCTCCTAAGCCCTGTAATTTATCAAGTTACTTAGATGTTTGTGGTTTTCCTTTGTAGGATGCCATTCCACAAGATGGCAGTACTCAAAGGGCTGTGCTCATTCTTAAAGTGAGATTACAGGGTGGGGAGAAGTGGCATCAGTTTAAAAATAGAGAGGGAAATTCTGTCCTCACTTTTAACTTTGCAACAATGATAAGGCTAACTAGACTGAAGTCAGCTTACATTTTAAGGTGGTGATTTGATGGGGGAGGACACTCTTGACTGGTTGGTTATACGACAAAGATATCCAACATGACTAAGATAATACAAGTTCTGAAAAGTTTTTAGACATACACTGTACCTTCTTATGGAATAAACAAAGCACAGAAGTCCAACCACCTTTGTGCCCAATGCAGGCTTGATTTTTTAGAAAATCTGGGTTTGGCTTTGCTGTCAAAATCTCTCCTAATGAGTTAAAAGAGTTGGTCAGCAACTGTGTGGTGAAGGCTTGAACACCAGCCCTCTTGGGTGCGCTGGTGCTGGCAGAGCCCCAGGCATGAGCAGTTGCATTTTGGCTGCTGCTGTTGCAGCAGCTGGACCTGTATAGATGAATACTCTGCCTCTGTCTTTCTTTAAGAATAAGAAAATCCACTCACTTAGACTGCAATTAGGAAAAAAGTTTATGAGCTCATATGTTAGGAATGAATAAATGTCCAGAAGAAGTTTATACTTAGAGATGTTTTGAGTGTCAGTAGCTTGCAGGGCTGCTTGCCAGGAAGGGACCTCTTGGTCAAACGCCAAGACTAAAGTGTTAGAAAATGAGTCAGTTTATCTTTTCACCATTTGTCATGCTCATTGGACATATGTAGGTTTACATATTTTTTTTATTAACTGTCTAGCAAGACCCCTCTTATCTCATATTTTTTCCTTCCCAAACACCCCTGGCCCCTTCCCATCAGCTGTGGGTTATAGTTTTGTTTGTGGACTGAAACAGTGCTAGAGAATTTTGAAATAGCTTCAGTAAGGAAAAAAAAAAAGGATATTTGCATTTAATTAATGTCAGAATAATATGTGTACTTTAAAGAAGTAGTTTTTTCAAGGTAAATCTTGTCAGTAGCTACAAAAATGATACTGAAGGAAAACCACTATAGCTACAGAAGATGTTAAGTTTGTTAAGATGTTAAGAAGATGTCAAGTCTTGGTCTCCTTTCTAGTTTGCAAGATGGCTAACCAAAATGTAAGGAAAAGTTTTTGCTTAACCCTTCCAGCAAAGTATTGCCTCAGAATGAAGAATCTCTAAACAGTAATGTTTGCCTTTGTGCAAGTGAGCTAAAGATGGAAGTTTTAAGTTTTGGAAAGTGTGCAGTTTTGGAAACGTGCATTGATCAGTGTACGTATATAATCGTCTGTGGCATGTTTTCATTGCATAAGAACTGGTAATTTATAAACAAGCACAATTTCTAATACAATAAGATAATTTTCTTAAAACTAATTTCTAAGTGATGACAAAAAATAGGGATTCTTGGTGAAGTTCTTCTATAAACTATTTTTAACAGCTATATTAGCTTTAGAAAAGATAGAAGGTTTAATTTCTTTAATGGTTTGTGTCTACAAAACCATTGTTATCATGAGGTGTTGTCTTTTGGGTTTTTTAATTAATTGAACTTCATTTGGATTCCGTGGTGGTCATTTTGACACCAAATCATGCTTTCCACATCTATAGCAGCTATTTGGATGTAGGTTAAAGCTTCTTGGTTTCCATGAAGTTTTGAGAGATGGATTGTTTTAAGATAGTGGCTTAGTATCCAGGAGAGAGATGGCCAAAATGCCATGCTGTGTGGCATTGCAATAACTTTTTTTTTTCCTTTTTTCCAAAGAGAAACCTTGAAATGCATCATGTTAGCTCAGGAAAGCAGGGATCTATTTGACTGAAGACCGTTCCTCCACGCTTTCTTCCCTTTTCCGTTGCAAATCAGATAATCTCATTTCTGATGCTGCTCAGAGTTCCGTAACATAAATCTGAGTAGACTAAATGTTCAGCTGCATCTAATGACTTCTGTGTACTTTTGAACTGACTGCATAAATTATATAGTAGAAGATTCATGCACAAAATATACAAATAGTGAGTAGCAGTAAATGGGGTTTGTGGATGAAATTTCCTCCATGCAGATGGCCCATTTAAGATGCTTCTACTTGACAACTTCTGCCAGAGGTATGTTTATGGGAGGAGGGAGGGTAGTAAAGGATGAAATGCAATTTTGGCACTGTCTAAAAGGACAGTAAGTAAGCATCTTACTTGACAGCCTGTCCAGGATTTGTGGATCAGATAACTTAGGCACATTTCTTTCTCCTAGTTTTGCATTTGTATTGGAGGCTGCAAATAAACATTACTCAATAGAAGGAAAAGAAAAATAATGTGCATTTTGTTTAAGAACTTGATTGTTAAAGGGGGCAGTAGTTGTACTGAAGAATTATCACAAGGTACTGAGTGCAATCTCTCAAGAGGTAAAACCTAAGTGTTATCTGGTGTGTGGAGCCAAGGGATGCAATATTGAATAAAGATTTAAAATTAGACTTCAAGAAAGGAAATGTAAATTCTGTGAAGTGTACCTAAATTAGAGAGAAAAAAATCAGAGGGGATGGTTGGAGCAGGCTGATGGCAGGGCTGTGGGGGAGCTCTTTGGGTCAGGTAAAACTGTCAGGTAAAAACTATTACATTACTTGTTTAAATAAAATTGACCTTAGAAATAATTTCTTTTTATTGAGGTAAAAGCATCATATAAATCTGACATTATTTAGGCCCTTATTTATGTTTACAGCTATTAAGAGATAACTATCACATTTAGAGGAAAGTAATGATGTTTTCTCCTTCTAAACATAATTACTGTAAGCAGCAAACATCAAAGGTCAGTGTTACCAGAGCACTCTTTAGGATATTCAAACAAGCCATTATCATTTGGGAGGCTACATACTGAGTTGAAAGCTGTGGTATATGTCAGATTGAGAGAGAGAAATAACCAAAAGTCAACAGAGGATGCTCCATTCTAGTGTCAGCCTAAAGTCAATGTCTGTGTGCATGTATTCTGTAAAGCATGTCTGAAAAAAGGGCTTTGTACTTCCCAGGGTATTGTTCAGCAGTGAGATGTGTATCAAATATGCTTACTATGCAAGTTTAATTATGTTCCCTCTAATTGCTAGTCTTGCATTTTCAGTCTGGGACCCTAAGTTTAAAGTGCATTTTGCCTTATCATCTTCAATATTGAATGTTGTGTGGATTCATCTAAGCCTTTATTTTTGCAGCTCTAGTCCTGGCAGGTTTGCTCAGTGGAGCTCTTGAGGCTGGACTGTAAGAGATATGCTGTATACTTGTAAATAAAAGAAACTCTTTTCTCTTGGTATTTATTCCAACCGTCCCATCATCCTCCAAAAATAACTTTGCTTAGCACTCCCACAGGTGTATTGACATCTTGCATTTGGCTCACAGTTTACAATCAATGCATAATTTGTTCAAGAAACGTTTTTTTCCAAGATAGGATGCTATAATGCCATTCTTCACCTTTCCTTTTGTGTACACAAAAGTGTCTCCTTCATCCTTATGATGTATGTATCCAGTGATGCATTTGTGTATTTGTTGTTCGGGGCTGTTTTGTTGTTTTATTTGGGTTTTTTTTCCAGAGTGATTAGGTAACTTCTCTTATTTTTGATAGATTTATTTTTGTATCTCCCTCTCTAGTTTAGTGAAACAGAATCACAGGCCCTTTCAAAGACTAGATGTAAATTTGCTCTCCCAGAGTGCTGATGTTGCTAACCTTGAACCTTAGCAGATACCTCGTCCTTGATCTTGTGGAGTTGTATATGAGCTTTCATGAGTGTAACATAGCCAAAAACCTGATCTTTTTCTTTCCCCTTGATAGTTTTTTGAAACCAATGCTAGTTAGAAGGCTGATCTGAGGAAATTCCTACATAGAAGTACATGAACTTCTGGGATTTAAGCCTTTCTGTCGTCTGCTCTACCTTACACATATTTGGCAAATGCATGAATATGCAGGTTCAGCAACCTTGCTGTTTTGTGTCTGCCATGTTCAGTGCAATCTCTGGCTTCATAAAGTGATTTTATGGATACTTTTCACATGCTGATGTAAGTCTTGTTCACCAAGATTAGAAAAATCAAAAATTGACAGTGTTCTTATTTCTCTTACCTATTTGTCTGTGGTAAGATGTTCATCCCCAGAGCATGTCAGAGTATTGCCGCCAGATTCTTTTGGGGAAGTAGGTGGGGTGTTTTTTGTTGTTTCATGGGTTTATTGTGATTTTTTTATTCAAGGACTCTGCTTTTTCTATGTTTTAGAAGAATTTTCCAAAGGGTTTCTTATTTTGCTATTCCTGTTTATGGATTTTATTAAAAAAAAAAATCAATCATTTCTTGTGTGGCCAGTGTCCGGATTGAAGACAAAATTTATGAGGAAACACCTAACATCACCCCAGGGCAGCCAGTGAGTGATAGGACTTTCTAAATCCATTTTTTTAGTTCCTGCCATACCAGGAAAGCCCGTGTGGAAACTGAGATTACTGAGAAGAAAACAAATCTGCCGGTGAACAACTCAGACTGGCTTCTGTCACGTAGGTTACAAAGAGCTAAGAGCTGTTCCCACATGAAAGGCTGTTTTTTTTCCAGAGGTGGTACTAGGTTTTGGAAGTTACCAGAGTCAGGGGAGGTGTTGCTCTTTCAAACGTAACGGCGTGTTAAGTGATTCTTACTAAAGATTGTTGCTGATACTCTGCTTCCATTGTTCCTGTCTTCACAGGCTGGTGCACTTGTGGCACCCTCACAAATATGCAGCTTTACAGAATTCCTCATCCTCCTCCGTGTTATGTGTCCTTGAAATACTTTGCAGAGGATATCATGCCTCCCTCAGTTGTTGCTTCACTAAGATATGTGAACCACTATGTTCAGCTCTTGAATCATCCAATATTAGTTGCTCTTGCCAGGCTGCTTCTTACGTTTGTTGCTTAACTTCCTTTTGGTTTGTGTTTATTCTTCTCTTTTTTTAGACTTGGACAATCAATGTATTTGGAATGCTAATTAGGAAAGGTAATAGAATATGGCTAATTATCACTAATTATCCTACCTCCAGTCTTTCTGGATGATGTGGCTATGTGTTCTTTTTTCTACTTTGTCATTAGAAGAGGAAAATCATCTTTAGTATTGCACTGTCTTAAAAAGAAGCCACTGCATTCTTTGGCTGCAGTAAATGTAAGGGTTTGTGGGGTTTTTTTGATGGAGAGAAATTGATTTAAAGAAGCATAGCAAGTTAGTCATAGTCCAATTATCAGAGAGGTGGTAGATTTGTAGTCCTTTTGGAGGTCTATTTTCTTGACCTGCTAACCTGTAGTCACTTTATATTTTAGAATGTGTTTTTAAAAACAAAGATCAATGAGTAGTTGACAGAAAGAAAGAAAGAAGTTATTACAAATATGTAAATCATGACAACTCATTCCAGTGAGAACTGGTAAAGTTTTTACACCAAGTTATAGAAGAAATAGGTATGATTTACTGCCAGACATTTTATGTCAGACAATTAAAATTATTTAGGAAAGCTGGGTATCTGAAACAGAATTGGAAAGCAGATCAGTCTGGGGAATTGTCCCATCTGGCAGATGTCTGCAAGAAATCACTGCAAGCAAGAAACATTTTTTTTTCTTTCCCCCAAATTATATATGCTTTTCCAAATTTAACAGCAGCCATCTAAGAAATATGTGGTTTGAGTTTTATTGTTCCCACTGTGAGTGCCTGTAAGCACCATTGAGGAAAGACAGATTTCCAGACTGAAGCAAATAAAAGGATTATTGCCCTCCAGAATTGTTATTTGATAGGTTAAATCTCACAGTGCCAGATTTTTATTTTTTCTGGTTGAGCAGAATTACTGAGCAGCTATGACTTCCCTGTCTCTACAAGCAGATGCCTTTTATCAGTTCTGTATCTCAGTTGCAATGAGGATGGCTATTTAATTACTATGATTTTTGCTTCTTGTTAGTTTGTTTTGGGAGGTCTCCTGTAGATGTGTTGAGAAGCTTTCTTACCAGGAGACTGAGGTTTGTTAGATGGAGAGGTACATGTCCAGTAGAAAATGTTTTATGCCTTCTCAAAAAAGGGGGGGAAAAAATCCAACAGCTACTTGTTTTTGTGTGTTCCTAGCTCTTTTCAGATATCCTCATGCCCGTTTTTTCCCTTCTCTGAAAACTGACTTTTGGACTGTGAAGGAGAAAAAAAAAAAGTCAAAAAAGTTGTCATTATGTGTATTCCTTTTGAATTTTTAGTTTCCTTTCTGGAATTAGTGCCCCTTTCCAAATTCTGTGTTTCCTTTCTTGTGACTTGCAGTTGGAATATGAGAACATATAATCACTGACTGGTGGTTTGCCCTCTGACCAGCTTCAGTGAGTGAATTAATACTTCACAGTCCTGTTGGAAGTACAGTTCTAAATGTTTTGTTCATCTTCAAAGATTTATTGGTTTGAGTTTTTTTAAATGTAAATCACCAGATACCACAGTTCATCTAAGGTATTTTTCCCTATGCTTGAAACAGACTTGACTGGATGTTAGATGCTGGATATTTGTTTATTACTGAAATAATGCTGTTTAACAAAGTCAGGAAAGCAAAGTTTTTTTGCAAGAATATGCATTTTCTTTGCATGGGAAATGATTTTGTATATGCAGTTCATTTGCCATGTTTTGGCTTTCTACAGCGTGATTATTTCCTTTTTTAAGTCATTAATACTGTATTGTATCTACTATCACACGGAGAGCAGAACATTCCCTTATAGTAAAATGATGACTGCTTAGATTTAAAATTATTTCATCCATAAATCTTGGCTTCTTTATAATTGATTATGTTCATACCTGATAGAATCAATGCTTAGAGAAATAATTTATATTATATGAGGCAAAAATAACCCTGGTAAGTATGGACCATGTGAATGAGAATAGTTTTCTCTGGAAGTTTATAGTTTAAGTTCAGTATTTTCAAGACAACATTTTTTTGTTTTTTAACAATCATGGGCACATCACACTAGCTCTACAGAGATGAGAGAACTGAAGAACTACAAAAATTAAAACCTTCAGCAGAAGTTTGGAGTAGTTTCTGTGTCACGAAGACTAAATTCCAATATATGTAACTGGTCCACCAATACTGAGACAGTCACTTACCTAATGTAATAAAGACTGTTAGGCTTGAAAAAAAACACAATGAAATAAAAATTCAAGATAGAGAAGAACCTGCCTGCAATACTGCCTTTTTTTTTTTCTCCTATAAAATAACAGTGCAATTTTAGAATTAGTTTATTGTATTCTGTTCCTGTTCCCATGTTGATGGAAGTCATGCTTAATTTTGGCCAAAATGAAATACTCCCTTTATTTGTCTGCATGTTTTTGCTTCTGAAATGAGCGTCAGAGAGAGCCATGTATTATGCAGTATTTTTCTCTGCCTCAGTCACAAACACAGTGTTTTTCCCCTCACGGTCTCTTCAGGACATACCAGCACTGTACTTGGTCACATGAGGAATTTTAGCTGGTGTGGTGGAGCTATGGGACACTTTAATTGTGACCCAGGATTTATGCTGTGCTCCTCAATACCGTGAAAACGTTATTTGGTTTAGTTCTATACTTATCAAATGTGTACTGTGATGTGAATTTTGCTCTAAGGACAACACATTCCCTTTCTGAAAAGAGGTTTTGCATGTCTCTATTAGTATAATTATTCAGAAATTTTACAAAGGAACAAAAAAAGCCTTTGATTCACCATGTCCCAAAGTGTTGAAATAATGTATTTTTAAATGTGTTTAGTGTTACATTTCAGTTTTTTTTCTAATTTTAAGTTGGGATCACTTAGAAAGCAGAGGAGATTGGATGTTGCAGTGGTCATCATTATTTCCTTAAGAAAAGCTTGAGATGTGCACCTTAAAAGCAGTATTTGGATTTGATACTGGCAAAAAAGTCCATATTTATTTAATTTTTCTTTTAATGTGATCAAGATGCTAAACTTCTTTGCACAAAATTTTTTACAATTTAACTACGATTGAAAGGGGCGGTAATGTTTAAAAGATGGATCTGGTATCCAGCTCTTGGATCTTGGCTCTTTACGTAGTATGACTATGTAGAAACCTGCAAGACCTCTTGCTCTGTATAGGAAAAGTGCCTATTTCCTTTTTCTCAGACATGAAAAAATGCATTGCCCACAAAACACATTTTGATCTTCAGAGCATTTTCACATTTTCTGCTGAAACCATATTATGTAAAGATAAACTAATATATCAAAAAAAAAAAAAAACAAAACAAAACCAAAACAGCAAAATTGCCCCACTGATGCCTTTATAAAACACTTAATCTAATTGAAATTAACTGTGTTTCCTAAAGAGGAGCCTTATAAAGCAAAGACTTAAGGGTATGGAAAACAACAGTGATTTTTAATTGAAAATCCTATCCTCCTGTAATGCTGTCATAGTAGTGATGCACACATTTTGCTCTGCTGTAAAATGCTGCATCCATTATGTTGTGAGTTCGGCTTTGGTACAGCTGCATTGGGGCACAAATGCAAAAGAAAAGAATCTGACTGTGCAATTAAAAAGACCCTTTTGTAGAGATGAGGCCTAAAACTAGTCCTCTCCAGCCTGAGTTTTTGTTGCTGTTATTGTTCCTGTTGGTCGTTTGCTAAGTATAGGAACAAAAGGGTTTTTATATCCAAGTTAAGAATAGCATTTCTAACAAGGTGGAACCAATAACTGAGAATTAATAACTTGGTGTTTGGAAGAGCCAGCAGAAGGCATTTGAAGGCATCTGTTAACAAAACAAAACACACAATTTTTTTAGCAGTGTTCCATCCATCTTTATCCTTGTTTCAAAATCAAATTTCTCATAGATTTGCAAGTTTTGATTTGCAGTCTGTTAAATAGTAGGCTACATTGCTACATACAAAAATGTCTTGCAATTTAACTTGCAGAAATGAATCCTGTCTGGCATGCTTGTCTAGCATTAAAATTTCATTGACCACCACTCTTAAATTTTAGGAGTAGATCCTTCTTATACACAATTAAACTTTTAGCTAAATGAGAATGCAGGCTTTTATATTTAGTTTTCATAGTGAAGGAAAGGTAAGATGCTCCCTGGTCTACTTCAGCATGTGTTGAAGCAATCTAAGTTTAGCACAGTAATGCCATCCATTGACACATTTTCAGTCTGTCAGAGTTTTCTTCATTATTCAGCTTACTTGTATAAATAATGTGCAAAAAATGTTGAAATTATAGAGTAGGAAACAATGTAGATCAAATAAACGTTAAATCAAATTTGTAATTATTGAAGTCCTTTGCAAATATTGAAGTAGAAAATTATGTGTAGCTTTGTTGGTCAAACTTTTTATTTTTTCTTTCAGGGACAGAGTCATGTAATCCGTGATGCACCTTACACTGCGCTTTTTTTGTAGAAACACTGTGTATACTATTTCAAAAATATCTCTTCCAGACAACTGTGCACAGGGAATTTCTGAGAAAATGTGGTACACTTTAGCCTGAACCTTATGCTCTTAGTAAGCAAAGTAGTCTCATCAGCGCATTTCCATTTCTGTGCTGTAGCTGTGTGCTCATACTGGGGGAGAACAATTCTGGAAACAATTTTTCATGTTTGGTGTATGTTTTTATTAGCACTTTCCCTCCCCCTTGTCTTTTTATCTGCCCTGTGTACTTCTCCGGTAAAAATGCATTTTATATGCAAATGATGATAATCAACCTTTGCAAATCCATTTGACTCAGTTTGAAAGGAGCAGAATTGCAATGACTGAGAAAAGAGGAATGAGATCCTTGACAGACTCATGATCTGTGGTTCTTTATATGTTGGTTTTTTTTCTATATTTACGTATAATGAAAAATAACGTGTGGAGAAAAGGAAAACTCCATATCTTGCTTTTGGTGGTTAGGTTTAAAGAGACTGCAGTAGTTTTACTGAGATACTCATGTTTGGTTAATCATATCTTTAATTGGTTGGGAACTTGCGTTGCTTCTGAATGCAATTCCACTTACTTAGCTCATTACCAGTATTTTTTCAAGTGAAGATCAGTTTTAATATACTGGGATATGCTTAAATTGTTTTCTTTATATGTTAAATTTCTTCGAAATGTACATTTAGTAAGCCATTAACATGAGAGACGAGAATAGTACATTGACAAAAGGAGTGTTTGACAAGCATGATTCTTTAAACGTACATTGTTTTTTCGTTTCATATGGCTGTAAAATTAAAATTACTCTTAATGTGATTCAGTTTCAACAAATGGTTCTTTTATCTGATTGAAAAATAACTACCTTTTCTTTCTGTTAAGCAAATTAAATATTTTTACCGAGTAACTAGGTTATTAACTTAATGTACCTCAGTTATTTTGACTGACAAGAGAGGAAAAAAAGCTGTGTAGGTTTTGCCTAATATATTCAATCTCTTACAACAAAAAAAAAAATAATTATGCAGTAAATCATAATTGCATTAATATCATAGTATAAAGACTATGATCTTTGGATTTTGTCTTACGTGTTTGTGCAAAAAGAGTGATGTAGAGGGGCTGGGGAGGTAAGTCAGAACAGCTGCAAACTAAACTCTATGCCAGTTTAAGCTGTTGTTCATGAGAGTTTTAGAGAGGCTGAGTTTGAAGTTAGAGGCAATGATACATACTTCCATATATAGGAAGTGTAAGTTGCTGTGGGTAAGATGATGATACTGATACAAAGTCTAATCTGTGAAAGCTTCCATACAAACAACTGGATTTCAATATTAGTAACCTTAGTCTAAGATTTTATTTTGTTTTCTCTACTTTGCACTTTAGGTGAACTACAGATAAAAATGAGTAGATAGATTTATAAGTATTTTTGTGTCACTTGACATCAGGGATAATGGTTGAATATTAAATAAGATTCTCATCCTCAAGTTAGTTTGGAAAAAAAGAGTTTTTAAATCTAATGTTGCAGCATGCATATATAATTGCTTTAATACAGAGGTAATTCTCAGACTTCATTGCATCTAGTAGCCCACAAAAGAGCCTGTATTTGTAATTTTACGTAAAATTAAGCAGGAAGGCCCAAGACTATGAAGTAGAATAGAATCCTCTTTTTTCATGGATCCATTTGCAGTTGAGTGGGTGTGCAGAGGCATCTGTGCTGTGCAGGTGTAAGGATCCATTTGACCACACTTCCAAAGTTACATTATCTTGTCTGGACGTGGAAGAACAAAGTTGTTTAAGATTGTAGGTTGACAGTCTGCCTAGTCCTTCTTAGACTGTTTTCTTGTCTTTCTGCTTATAATAACTAATTAGTATTTGTATAATCAGGGCATGGTCATCATTGTCTATAGAACTTCTAAAAAACAATGATGAAAATATGGTACAAGAATTTGCCTTGCCTTTTGAGATGATACATCGGTATCTTTGTACATTTTGGATTTTTGTGCTATTATGGTTTGATTCACTGGATCAGCAACAGTTGTTGCTTTCATGGAGTGAGAAGTTCAGTTTCTTTTCTTATGTTTTCATGCATTCTTTTGTTCCCTCGTGGTTGGTTTCTTTGATAGCCTTGGTTTACCTCATGACATCTTGGTGGTTCATCTTGGATCAGCAGCAGAACTGCTTTGTCATGCTGTTCTTTGGGCAGATGTGCAGCTCTTTGTGCGCCTGCCTTCCAACTTTCATCCCGCCTTTTGTCTCTGTGGCGTGGAAATTGATCCCTCCTAAAGGGCTCTGTCAAACTCAGTCAGGGAGAAAAGGATACCCTCCCAAAGCTGGAAGAGAAAATCAGCGGGTCCCTAAGGATGAGCCTGTTTCAGCATGGCTGCATAGCTAAAATATTGAAGCTGGTGGCTCTGTGTGTGCCATCTTAAGGATTTGTCAGTGTGAATAACCCCCGACCCTCCGACTGTATGCAAAGCAAGGCCTGAATAACAGCTTTGTGCTGCAGGGACTCAACACATGGAGCGGGACTAAAAGCCGGGTTTCATTGGTTATTTCGGACATTTAACATTCAAGTCCCGTAAAAGAAAGAAGCTCGTTATGACTCAGTTCCGTTAATTAGACGTAAATTACTGTCTTCAGTGCCTTAACACAAGGGAAGGTAAGGGGGAGTTCTGCAGGACCAGAGGATACAGAAATTGTAATTAGATGAGGGCTTGGGCTGGGAAAGGGTGGTTGAGCACAAGCTCCCATTGAGCTCAGGGGGCTCACGCTGAATAGCGTGTGCAAGGACTGAAGTCAGAATAATCACTTTTTAGCCTCCACCCAGATTTGTTGTGTTTCATTCCAAGATGACTGGTGTGGCTGACTCTGAATGATGTGATGAACAGATGTAGTTCATCTAGTAAAGGTTTTATCTTCTGCGGAAAGCTTTAAGCAATCTCCGTTTTAAAAAGGCGATTAGCCTTTAATTCTTAAAAGTTCAAAGGGACATCCAAAGTATTCCCTGACTTCTCATGGTCCTGGGCATAGCCATGGGCCTCTCATAGTATTTATCATCTCTTTATTGTGGACAAGCTAAAAATATTATGGCTATTACATATTGTCTAGCATACCCTGTCCTGATAAATTTGGGATTTGAAGCAAAATTGTAAAAACATTAAGGAGATAAATGACTTCACATGTCTCTCTGTTCAAGAAGAAGTAATAATTTGTTTTGAAGCTAACAATTCTTAGATTTGGTGGTTTTTTTTCCATTGCTTGCAAAATTAACCATTTGTAAAATGTATGACTTAAAAGATGCTTTAATCCACTAAAAAGGATTTCTGAAAAGCATTTTACAGTTCATTGATTCAAATTCAGAGATGAAAGAATTGTCTTCTATAGTGTAAACATGGAATTATTTGTTGTCCACCTTGGTCATAAATAGCAATAGCCACAGTCTTTCCTCTCCACTAAGATTTTGTCCAGTGGTAGCATTAAAGAAGCATCTGACTCAACAGGAGTTGTAGTTTTGTTCCCCTCTCTAGAGCTGAATTCAGAAGTAACATATTAGCATAACATCCACAATGGAGTAGTTGGTTTTGAGAGACTGACAGAAATAGAAGTACTTAAAGCTTCATTTCATTTCTGTTTGGATGTTGGTATCTATCGAGGAAAAGTTAGCTGTAGGGATTTAATGACAGGGCAGGCTCATTGCTGTAAGATTAACACAATGAATAATTTTTTTGTTCCTGCGTTGTTATCTGTCCAGCTGTTCCATGAATACCTTTTAGAGCCAAGCAGTAAATTTTCCTGTAACTTTTATGCTGTTTTCTCTAAGAACAGTTTTCTGTTCTTGTGATAATAATGTTGGTAAGTTATTAGGCTGGTAATATGTAGTGAAGCTGGGATTTGTGGTCTTGCCTGCTGATGATTAGGCTTTGTTCAGCAAAAAGCTATTGAAGTATTAAGGCAGAAAACAGCAGGTTGCTCAGCACCAGTCAGAAGCCAACACAGCAAGAAGCAAGGGGCACACAAGGGGAGGACCCAGATGGACTTGTAAGTAAATACCAAAATGTAATTTCAGGCTTTTCTTGTAAAGAAAATAGTATAGAGTTTAAAACCTGTAATGAAAGGGTCAGTTTGGCCAACTGACACCTAGTGTATTACAGAATACATTAAAAGAGTTTACTAGTTGGAATGCCACAGTTTGAAATGAAGGAAACACAAATGTTACATTTCTGTAAAGGCTATTGGTAAAGCAAAATTGTGATCTGCTCCACTCCCAATAATTCTTTTTGAGTTTGTTTTCAATTGGTACTCATTTTCTAACCCTTGAACTACCTTTGAAGTAAAAAGCTACAAAAGACAGGAACAGTTTCACAAACGTTAATATTCCAGAGGCAAATCTGACCCTCAGGCCCATACTTATCTGCAGACATATTTGCTCATGTGAGTGCTCAGAGTGACTCTTGTAGCTATGCTGTTGTAGACATCTAAAACCTAAACTTGAGAGGTGTCCTAGAAAAGCAAACAAAGTGTTTTCTTTGAAGAAAGTGAATTGTTTTGTTCTTATCTCGAACTGTTTGGCTTGTAAATCCCATTTTAGCCTTTTCAGTTACTTCAGCAAGTTGATAGGGAAAAACATTGTGTTCTTCACTGTGCAGTCTTGCTCATTAACTGTGGTCACTGTAAATCATTGTCAGAGTGACAATCTGTTAGTGACAGGATGGAAGATACCATGTTTGCCCATGCAGCTGGAAGGGCATAACTGTTACCACTGAAGGTCATTTCAAAGTGCAGAAGGATGAGCAGATACTTATTTTAGATGATTTTTGCATGACCAGTATTAAATGTGTGATATATCCAGATTGTAAGAATGCTGTCTAAGATAAGAAACACTTAATTTTTCTCACTGCAATACTCCCAGCTGAAAATAGCCTGATAGATGTTACTGATATGATTCTTGTTTGAGGTAGAATTCCACGCCAAGTCTCTCTGCTCAGTTTTTACCATGTAGACCATTTAGTGAAATGCTTAATAAATAAACTCTTATGAACTATACAAATTATTAGCAAACTAAACCTTATAGGAGACCCAGGAGTCTTTCTGGAATAACCTATGTCCTTCATGTCCTGCCTTCTGTGTCATCTGATTCTAATCTAACACAGTGATGCACATAAAACACAAGCCTGGTTATGTCTGTAGTTACCAGATTTTTTTCTGCCAGCCTGGTACTCCTGTGTCCTGGTACATGTTTTTCACCTTCTTATTAGTGAAAGAACTACATCTGAAGAGGTTGAATCAAAGGAATTAAAAGCATTAATAGAATAAATTAATTTAATAAAGAAATCTTGTATGTAAAAGATTTTTTTTTCCTAGTTTCAAAGCATAAATAGTAGGGGCACTTCTCTCATACATAATCTGGATGGACCTCCTTCCAAGCAATAGTTTTTCTGCAGTTACATGTTCTTCAAGAGTGTGTGATCTCTACTGCCAGCTTGTCTGAAGGGCTGAGTTTCCAGCTGCTAATTTTGCTCCCTTGGGTCTATGTGCTTACCTTATGTTAAATCTCAGAAATTTTTAAAGAGAATAAATCTTCCTTTTCTAAAGAAAGACATGTCTTTATCTAAGACTGACTTTTATAAGATTTGGAGTGCAAGATCTTGTGTTTTTGTTAGCTAGTGCTGAGTAGCTGGTACTTTTTAGCCTGAAGTTGTGCTAGAGGAGATTTTAATTGGTTAATAAAAAAATTCTTCATTGAAAGTGTTGTCATGCATTGGAATGGGCTGCTCAGGTTAGGAGTTGAGTCACAATCCCTGGAGATGTTTAAAAGACATGTAGATGTGGCACCTAGGAACATGGTTTAGTGGTGCACTTGTCAGTGTCATGTTAATGGTTGAACTCTATGATCTTAAAGGTCTTTTCTAAACTAAGCAATTCTGTAATTTTAAACCTGGGCGGGTCCTGATTGGGGAATGCTTTGTTATAATTGCCTAAATTCATGGTTTTTTTGGTTACTTGGACATTTTGAGAGAAACTCTGTGTTTTCAGTGAAAGAAAAACTAGAACCAACCAATCCAAACCTTTATGACATCTCTTTCCCATTGATATCCTTTTGTAATCACAAGTCCTTTTTTTTTGTCTGTAAATGTATGAATTGGAAACTTCATAACATCTTCTGACTGATCTTTGTTCATTGTGCTTTAGTCTTAACAGCTTCCCTGCCACTGCAGCACCGTGAGGCTGTCCCAAGAGAGAAGCAGAGCCTCCATGAAGTGCGGCCAATGCTCCTTGGGGAGTTGTGTGCAGTGCTTAGTGACAAAATATCCAGTCCTTAAATTTCAGACTTTTCCCATTTTCAGGTTGTGGGAAGCAGAGGAGAAGGTAAAGCAATCATCAGCCTGCTTCTATTTGAGCATCTTCAAATTTGGACTTGGGTTTGTTGAGTGCTTTGTTTTGGAGAGCAGCAGGAGCTGGTGGCACAGTTTGCTGACAGCTGCTGAGAGCCAGTCAGGGAGCACAATCAAATAGCAAAGCAGCCTCCCCGAAATGCATCACAGGCTAATGACAAGAGGAACCTGATATTTTTATCTGATTCATTATTCTAAGAATTGCGTTGTAGTCTCTTCTTTCCAGTTTTAGTTCCTGTCTGCTTCCAGCTGGCGCATCTTCTCATATTAGGCCTTACATCCTTGTTTTTCAGTCTTCCACTGTTATTTCTATTGCTGTTTCATACTTAGCTCATCACAGTTTTCTTCAATGGCCTATTAAAGCTTTCCTCTGGATTCTTCCTGCTCTGTTGGGCACTGCTCAACAATTTATGGGAAGGTTTTTGTTTGTGCCCGCCAACTGCAACGCGAACTAGCAAAGGCATTGCTCCTTGTCAAGTGGCCGTGCTAATTGGGACCCACACTGGGGGTATCATCCAGGCTATTTCAGATCCAGAGTAGGAGCCTTTGCCAGGCCAGCTGGTACCCATTCAAGGTCAGGTCTGGTGTCTGAGTCCCCAAGGGGCAAGTACACAGATATCTATCTATAGCTCAGTGAAAGGATTATATCAGATCAGAGACTTTTGAAAGACTGGTCACCCTCAGATGCTAATTCTCATCTAGACTATTTATCTGTAGGCAGTCTCAACCTCAGAACTGTAAACAAATATTTCAGTAATTTTTCCCTCTGGATATATTTATGTATAAACCACTTCTGATCTGTTCTGACTCTCTCTTTCCTTTTCAGAAACACTGCCTAAAAACAGGCTCTTGTTTCAGTCCAGTTAATGCTTATTTAGAACAAATCTGTTTCAGTGTAACATTAAAATGTTTTTTTAAAAAAGCCACAAACACCAAATAACCACAAGTGCAACTGAAAAACGAATTCTTCTTCTTTGTAGGCTGGCTGTTCTTTGACTTTATGGAAATACTTGTAAAGGTGGATTAGACATTTTAAAAAATATACAATGTTGGTGGGGTACGGAGTTCTCTTATGTCTTGAACTGATACCATTTATCATCATCAGTGAGTGTGTTTGCTGGGTAAATGACACCAAAATACATTTATCATTTGAATATGCCTGCAAAAACTCATTTAAGGCATTTTCACAAATCTCTCTTTGTTCAGTGCAAAGTCTCCAAAAGTATCAGGAGAAGTGATGTAAGCTGGGAAAGGAGCCCACTCCAAATCTACATCTAGAACCACTTGATCTTTGATCTTAGTTTGCTGGTGGTTTGCACGTAGCCCAGGGCAAATCTTCTGACTTTGTATGTGTGCCTTTCTTTGGCTCCAAAATAAGAATACTTGCCCAGCTGAGAATAACATTGGAAAGATTTTAAAACAAAAAAGACTTTGTCTGCCCCAAGTCTTGTGTCATTTTTGAAAACTACACAAGTTGGCCTAATGAAAGATACTTCTTCATCTAAAACTTGCTATTCATTGTTAATCCTCTGTCTATGTTGTCTGGGCTCTGGCTTCTCCAGTGAAGAGGGAGTTATTTTTAGATGGCAGGTTTCCCAGTCTGTATTAACCCTTTAGCAAAGCAATTTGTCTTTCAGTTGAGTACAGAAGGTGAGACAGATGATGAGACACATTTGAACTTGCTACAGCTGGTTGCAAGGAATTCCACCGTCTTCAGCTAGTTGTTTGTGTCTTTAAAATGTTTACATTTATTTGACAAATTGAGTAGAAAATGGGGTAAAAACCTGCCAGATAATTTCTGGAAGTCTGCTTCTGAGGATCCCCTGAAGACAGAAGCCATTATATGAATACTACATCAGCAGCATCCCCATGTAAAGGACTTAAATACACAGTTGAGTTAGGGCAGAGATAAATAGCACTCAGTGTCCTAAGGCATTGTTATGAATCCATATATATTTTACAGTATGTGTGTGTAGGGCATCCATGTATATATAAACAATGCAAATGTCCTAAGATACAGGAAAACCTGTTAGTTTACATTCTGCATTTTTCTGTATCCTCCTAAAAATATCAATCTTGTTAATAACAAGTAAGCTGAAATTCTGAAAACACACTAACTGATGGTCCTTTTCCAATATATGTAAGGTTCTCTTATGTATCTAGTTCTTGTCTTTGGACAAAGACCGAAGAAAACATTTTTAATGGGACAGGTTAATACAAAAAGCTTCAATTCCCTGTCTTTTATTCTTCTGTTCTCAGAATGGAATATTCTTCTGTTCTCAAAATGGAAATCAAACTTCTTATATCAATTACAGATACAGTATTTGAAAAATTGAAGTTTTTATGCAAAAAAATGTTATTAGCAAATTTTGACTCTTTATCTAAGAATTTCTAAGGGAGGGATGTGACCACTTTTGAATAAGTGTAGCAATAACCTGTATATTTTGAAGTCTTAGATTGTGAAATAATTTTCGGCCATCGGAAACTTGAATGACTTTCCTTTGAGAACAGAAGTGGTTGTGAGTCTCTTGCTCTTCTCAGGCAACCAGATCTCTCCTGTGAAGTGTATTTAGTTGTGATTTCAGCTGAAAAGGAACTTGTCAGATTTTGTGCTATGCATATTGCATGGGGAGGGGAGAAACATATAATTGTTAATGTATAGTTTATTTGACATCACTGAGTTTAAGCAGTGATTTACCCCCAACTCCATGAGTTATACACACCTATAATTTGGAACCAAATTGGTAGAGTGTTGATTATAAAACTAGAATTCCTGTTGCTTCTGCTTAGCAATCTGTTATGCACACAGTCAGTGTCCATAATACTTATTATGTGCCAGGATTCCCGTCTTGTTTTCCTCTCCCCCCATTTATATTTGCCATATGCTGGAGCTTTGTATCTCTGTTCCTTCCTGTACAGTAAGATGCCTGTGAGTGTCAGTGGGAGTAGAACAGAGCTGGCAGTATATAATTCTGGGGAACTTCTCTCTGCTTTGGTGACACAATCCCACAGCAGGAATTCAGGCTTGTTTTGCATTTCTTTTTGCATCTGCACAATAGAAAAGGGATTTAGCTGAAGAAAATGGGGAAGAGATACAATGCACAGATTTAAGAAAGTAAGGGGAAAATGAGCTACAGGAAGTAATGTTCAAGTATAGTATTAAGAGCCTGCTCTGATGGGCTTGAAGTGATTTTACTCCTTTGGAAGCAGATGACTAAATAAAGCAATCAGTCATAGATACCTTCTTAACTGCTGTCTCCTACCAAATTTTTTATCCTGCTAGTTTCCACCATAGGACTAGCCTGAATGTAAACACCAGCTAGAGCTATAAAAGTAATGTTAGTAGCAGCTGTGTAAAACCTCAGTTTTTCAGCTACTCTATGAATACTGAGATGTATATATTAACAGTCCAGGACTGCATCTCCACAAGGATTTATATATATGTCCAGTTGAAAGCATATGAGTAGTCCAAGAGTATTTGTAAAAATATGAATTATTTTAGTGTTTCAGGCTTTGTTTTCCAGTCAGGCAAATCCTACAGTTGACCTCACGGTGCTTTGTATTAGCTAAGGCTGCAAAATATGCTTTTTGATTGTGTAATATAATATTTTGTATGTTTACATTGCAAATGTCATTCTTCCATGATCATGCTTTGTTCCTGTAATTCTGACTTTATCTATTACGGTGAAAGTTTTGCTTTGAAAAATTGGAAACAGACTTGTGGTTATAATTGTATCCATAAACCATGCAGCTTTTAGTGCTCAAGTCTAAATAAAGAACAGAATTCTCATAAACAGAGTAATGAAAGAAAGTAGCTTCTGCTGTGAAAAAACAATAAGAAAACCTGTTCTACTTAGTAATAAAAGTTTCAATATGTTAGTTTGCAAGTATTTATTGTGGGCATTCATCTTGTGAGAACTTAGTCTATTGGCTGATTATTGCAAATACAGAAAACATACAGTGATTTATTGTCCAAATGTGAAGAGATTCACAGAGTTTCACCCTCTTTTATGACAAAAGGAAAGATAAAAATATTCTGGGTTCTGGTTTTTACAGCTGTGTTCCTTCTTGTTGCTTTTAGGTTTTGTTGTATCAAGACATAAGAGGCGGGTCAATGATAACTCTGAAATTTGTCAGTTTTTGTACATAAGCTAGATAAGGCCCAGGCCCTTAAAAAATTCTGGTAAACTGAGCTGCAGTGATTCTGAGATGGGGCAGAGAGAAATGTGCTTTAAAGAGCAAACCTCTAATTCACTTTTTCCTAGATTTGTTATGCTGAAATAATTTTAATGGACATCCAGTAGGGCATGTCCACAATGGTACAATTCAGCTATCAGTAAAAGCATATTATCTTTTCAATTTCACTTGCCTGTGAATAAATGTGGTAGATCTTAATTACAGTGCACCTGAAAAATAGAATTAGAACTTCTAATTTTTGATTTCTTTTTTGGTCTGGGAGTCAAGAGGAGATTTTTTTGTATGGTTTTGAGGTTTTTGAATGGCATCTAGGGAAAAAATTCTTCAGCTAGAAATTTCCTTACCATGAACATACATTATGGTCATTGCCTGGCTGTTTTACTAAATGCCCATGGATTCATCGTGTAAAAACATCTTGTGCCCCAAGCTTCCTCTAACAGAATGAGGTAGGCTGCAGGTAGGCATCCAGCCTGAAAAGTGATTTTTGATGCAAAAGCATACACAATTGCCTTCCTTGTTCATCCTCTGGTTTCTCTTCCTGCCTGTTAGAATGTGTCTCTAGTGTGCCGTGACAAAATGGGTACGGTTGTTCATTAATCTCATGCAATATTTCACTTACTTTAAAAGTAGAAGTAGATGGAGAAAGGATGTTGTACATTGTGTTCTGCTTTGCTCATCATCGTCAAAATCACGTCATTGTGTTTTCTAAGCCTAATCTTTACTATTGATATCAGTGTCTGAAATGGTGATAGCACAGCTTGACTATTTAGCTCCTACAAACTTCACAGCAGAAATTATGATTCCATAAGTTCAAAATTCACCTGTATCCATATTGGAGGACCTCTTTGTGGTAGGCAGAGTTTTAATTTTACTAACTGAGGTAATGTTTTTTTCCCTCACAAATCATGCTGAATTGTACCATCACAGATGCTTCAGGTACATGAATTGGCTACTCCAAGGAATAGTCTCTCCAGATGAAATAAACTCTGTCTTGATGATGTTTGTCCTGGTCTGGGTATGCCTTAGCTATGTGATGCCTGAAATGAGATTCAAAAATCCATATTGTGGTATTTATAAATAGTTTGATTTTCAGTGGTCCCAAAAAAACACAGCTGCTGTCAGCAATTCAGTTAATTCAGTGCACTGTTTTGCATTTAGTGACAAAACAAATGAGCCAGAATTAACAGAGTTGGTTGTTTTATCACTACTTCATTACATAGGCACCTCTGATGTGGAAATACAGCAGTAGCAATTGCTCCCATCAGGTTGAGTGTCTTTTGCACCATTTGACCCAGCTTTTCTACTGTTGTCAGTCAGATGTATGAAAGGGTAGCAATTATCTACTACAGATGCACAGTTTTACGTAAAGACATTGAGAGATCCTCTAAGATGGTTTTGGTGCTGATTATTTCAATATTCCTTTGTCAGGTACCTATTACCTATCTATTTTATAGCTCTTCAGAAGAGACTGGAAAGGCAACGAGTTATCACCTATCTGCGTAGCCTCACTGCTTCCTTCCTCTTTAATCCTCCATACAGACAAAAGAGAGGGACCAGCATGAAAGAAGAGGAGGTTATGATGTGAAAAATTACCAATTTCTTCCTGCTTCACCCATCCTACTGTCAGAACTAAATGTTGATATATCATGCACAATTTTGAGTTTACTCAGAGGATTTGAAAGTGGGCCTATAAAACTCAGCAGCCTGTGAAATCAGGAAATTTATAAACTTTCATGCAGCAGGCGACCTGTGGCAGGGTGAGACCTTCCATCTCTTTTTGTGAGAAGTAGTTACAGCCCTGCCCTCTTCTGTGCAGGTAAGGAGTCAGTATCATGCTTGTCCTGCAGGAAGTTAAGATGTGGAGACAGGGAGGCAGACTCATTGCAGCAAATACTGCACTATCAGCTAAATAGTCACACTATCCATCTAGACCTCAGTGTTACAGTGCTTAATTCAAGGATTGATAGGTGCATGTGACTGTGTACCTCAAGCCAGTACTTGCTATTATTGTCATGGCATCCTCTGATGTAGGTCTGAATTGCATTGTCAGTGAAAAGCATTACAAATTGAAAAGATTTGTGTACATGATGCCCATCCGACAGTGCAATATACTGACCAAGTGATATCTTCTTAAAAAGCTAGGATCTGACAGTCTAGTATGGGAGTTACACTTCAGTGTTACAAGACTTAATCGATAATTGGAGTAAGGAGCATTCACTGCTCATGGTCTCTTTAAAAAATTAACTTCTGTCAAAATTCTTTCCCATGCTTACCTCAGTTACACTGAGATAGAACTTGGAGTTTTCACAGTTACAGCCTAAATGTCACTAGCCATTTCTCTCTTAGTTACCTCAAGGTACTTTGCTGGATTTTTGCTTTAAAGTTTGGAAGGAGCCTAGCAGAAGAGCACTTGAATAATTGGAGAGAGCTCCCAGAGCAGCTCCAGGGCCCTTGCACAAACCAGGAGAGACTGCTTGCTTTATTTCTCTTAGACCCTTAGGTGGAAGGGTTTAATGCTTGTGCAGGGCTAAACCTTCAAAGTGAGCAAACCTGAGTCTCATTTGCTAGAGTTTCCATGTGGAAGGCTCCTGTTCCTTCATCCTGGGATGAAGGTTGCTCTGGGGCTGCATGAAACTCCTAAGCAAGTGCAGATTTCTGCCTCAATGAGCTGGTCCTGCTGCCAGCATTCTCTGCATACCCATCCCAGGGAGGCCCTCCTCCGTAAACTCCACATGAAAGAGAGCAAACTAAAAGCCTTAGAAAGTGCATCCAGCTTTTTGTTTCCTTTGTCATCAATACAGTGTGTTCTGGTGTCTCCAAGACAACCATGTCTAAAAAGCTGACTGCATCTTTCACTGCTGCTCTATAGTGAGCTTGCCGAGATTGGCTGTGAGGGCCAACCTCTAGCCAATTTTTATCCATGTGTTTTCTGGGTAGTGCCTGAGTTACTTTATGCGCTTGCTTTGGATTCGGTTTTATTGCAAGAATGAAGGTTTGGTTTATCAGATACTGGTTTTAAAGATACTGTTTTGGGGTTGTCACAGCTCATCTTTCTTTGAGTAATTGTAACAAGCAGCTAGGATGTTCCCAGTAACGCGTGCAACAATGCTGGCTTTCTTTGCATTTCGGGCCCATTCTGCATCTGATAATAGATGCCTTCCTGCCACTGAATAGAGATGTGTACTGAATCTTGTGTTCTGCCTGCTCTTTTGCTGCCCATGTGTGCCGCCTTCTTGAGTGATGACTACTTTCACGTTTAAGTTGAGAGAGTCAAAATACCTGGTTTTACGATTTCTCTACGTCAGTTTGCAGATTTGCAAACCCACAAACTTGGGGGGAGGAGGTGAGTGCTCTGCTCATTCATGGTATGTCTTCTCCGAGCAACGTCATCACAATTCTTTCCCAGTGTTCAGCTGCCCCAGATCTGTGGCCTCTGTGTCCTGTTCCATGTAATGTACTTCTCTGCCACTTGCTTAGAGAAAACTGGTTAATGAAATACGGTTCCATGAGGTCATGGGCTTTGGGAATTACCATTGTTCTGTTTCCTTACAGTTGTCTAGGAGAAGCAGGATCCAAGGCATGTTTCTTCCGGCTGAAGTGAAGAGTAGTTAAAGATAATGTAATTATTTGTGATTTACAGCTGCCACAGTCAAGAACACCACCCCTTCCCTGCCATGGGCTTTGTCAAAGTAGTTAGCATGGTTGAGCATATGCTTAGCTCTAAACAGAGTTAAGCAACTGTTGCTGTCACTTTCCAGAATGTCTGAGACCCACATGCTTCGATAAAAGAAAAAGAAATAAAATTCTCTCATATAGCAAATTGCTGCCTGAGTAGTTGCAATTCTGTTTTCTTGGCCACCTCAATGTACTGTAAAAAATATACAAATAATGCACTGTAAAAATATAGAGAGAAACATCTAGCTAGATAAAATTTATATATGTTGGGAAATCTTTAAATGGATGCATCATCTTTAGTAGTGTTTGTTGTAGGCTATTACTTAATTTGTATGTCAGAATCCAGTATCTTAGAGGTAAAATTGATTTCTGCAAGCACTGTATTGGTGTACTTGAAAAGATAAGCAAAGACTTGCTTGTAGACAGTAAGTAATGACTGTGTGATTGATACAGTATTGGTGGAGGTATAGTCTGCAGTAGAATGAGGGCATGCTGTGGTGCCTGTGACCAGGGCCATATCTAACTTGGCATATTCTCCCTTGCCTGCATGCAGTTGGTGAGACCAGTCACATATTCCCTTAGCACTCTGTTTAGAAACATTTCCTCTTTTTTTTTTACCAGATCTCAGCAGAGTAGTCAAATTGAGAGGCAAGAGGATATGGTATAAAGGAGGACGAGATTGGAACACTCCATGCTTTGTCAGCTGTGATTCCCTCACACACACACACAACCTCCTCCTCCTCCCCTTTTTGTGTTAGTCAGAAATTTTAGGAAAAAACACAGGAGAAAGTCCTCCATTGGGTGGTAAGATTGCAGATACAAGAAACTTTGTTGGAGCTCCTTTTCTTTTCCCTAGGATGCAGTTTCTTGCTGTCCTCCTGCACACCAACCCCCTGCAAATCAGTACCAGTGTGTAGTACAGAGAGTTTTCTGGTATCTACATGTTTCCCTTTAGCACTTTGCAAACACAGTGACTACTCTGAGAAAGCTGGTCTTTGGTTGTTCAGATTTTATTTCTTTATTAAGTATCAATTTGAGGTGCATGTTCAAGAAGGTTTTTTGTTCAACTTTCAAATCACAAGTGAAGACTCATGCATTCTTCTGTAGCAGTCTGTTCGTTTTCTCCTTTCTTGCCTCATTTGCAGCAAGAATAAATAATACCAAGATTACTTTAATGTTTTCAGTCTTTGAGGAGGGTTTTTTTAGTAGTTGTTGTTGTTTTGGTTTGTTTTTTGAGGGTGGTTGGTTTGTTTGTTTTTGGTGGTTTTTTTTTCAAAACAGCATGAAATTACATTTCCAGTAGACACTATCTAAGAATTTAACAGAGCAGTGGAGTAAATAATACCTGGAAATTGGAGAGGGTGGGAAGAGACATGACTTTTGAAGTATTTTTGTGGAGACTCAAATTTTATAAAGACTTGCAAGAATTTAAATTTGTTATGATTGGTCTTACTATATTAACAGACTATGGCTGGTTGGTTCAGGTTTTTCAGGTCTTGCTTAAATTCACTAAATTCACATTCATTAAAAATGTGGCTGCCATCTTTTAGTTGTTCAGTTGTGCCATAAATAATTTGTTTCATGTGTGTGTAATATTTTCAGTAAATTGACTGATACGGGTGGGCATTGAGTTATGTAATAGTGAAGAACTTGAAATTATAATTAGTTTTAATCTACTATGGTATCAAAATAACCTATAAGTCAACACACTTTTCTCTGAGTTACTGTTCCAAGTTGCATTTAATAATCATAATTCATAATCTGTTAAATTTTGAATTGTTTCAGTGTTTCATGTTTAATGTTTTCATTTAAAAGGTGGATTTTTTTTCTTTGTAAAAGGATGAGTATTAGCTGAAAGTCACCTTCTTCTGTGAACGTAATAATTTGCAATCAACCTCTGTTTTAGGAGTTTTGACAAAAATTGCACCTTTTCCTAGATAATGTTTGGGGGGGAAAGATAACTGAATATTTTAGGTTAGTATGAAATTATTCCCCATTGTCATCAGCTGTCTTATAATTTCTTATTTTACATGTACTAGTGGTACAGCACACACTGCACAATGGCCCACAAATAAACTTTATAAATCCATGCTTCTATTTTTATCATCAGTAATGCCTGCTAGTGGGCTCTGTCACTTAATTTCTGCCTAACTGTAAGTAATTTATTTTTTTCAGCCATATATTGCTTCTTTCAACTTACCATGAAAATCTTTGAGAGAGATTTTTCTCATGAGGAATCTCTGTGGCATTGTGGTTTGCTATGAAGGCGAGGGCAGATTCTTGCTCTATTTGTAAACCTTTGCAAAAACAGCTTGCTAAGTGGTTTTGGAGGAATTTGCCTGCTTTCTGTTTGCTTTTGAACTGGCATGCTTAGCACTCTTGCTGGACTTGTTATGTAGAATAATTGGGGAGGGAGGAAAGAGAAAAAAAAAGTTCACTATGGAGCATAGAATTTGGCAGACTTGATCAAGAAACAGACCTGAGACTCTGCTGATTTTTTTGGACACCCATCAAGTACAAACATTTTTGTAGCTTCCACTGCTCAAGGCAAGCTGGAGAGAATTGCCACCCCTCCTAATCAAAAGCCACTTGCACAGTAAACAAAATAGTCACTAAACAATTTACTGCCCTTAATATTTTGCTGACCTGCGTGACCCCTTGTCCCGCCTGCGTGGCACAGCTGAGCCTGCAGCAGCATCACTGCAAAACTCAGGGCTGCAGCATTTGGGTGGTGTTTGACATTGTGCTCCTGAGCTCTGTGTTGGTGGGTCAGAGCATGAATTCCCCATCTGAGCAGAGACTGAGATGGCTTCTCTTGCCTGGAAAGAGAGAGATTTGTAGCAATTATAGGAGGAACAGAAACTGCTTGGTTATAAGCTCAGATGGTGCTTTTGTGCAGTGTAAAACTGCCCAGCTCAGCTGTGACACCAGAAGCAGTGGATCCTCCTCACCTCTCTCCAACTCCATCTGCAGGGAGACTCCTCCTGTTAGACCAGGAGTGGTGTTCCTTGGGGTTACCCAGTAAATAAGGGCAGGGATAGGCTCATTCCCTGCCTCCTTTACTGAACAGTTGTCATATTAGATCATATTTTATATTAGCTGCATTTGAAGCCCTTAAAGAGTGTGGGTGTTGTTTTTATTTGAATTTATTATCTGTTGTAAGAAAAGGAAATAGTCAAACCATTATTAAATGTACATGGTGTTTATGGACAGATGAGAAATGCAGGCTAAGCTGTTGGTCCAGTAAATGTAGTAAAGTACTTTATCAGGAAACCTAAATACACCTTTTAAAAACTTGATAAATTTAATTTTGAGAAACAGTAATAATTAACAACACAGCATTAAACAGTATCATAAGTGTGTTCAGTTCTGATGAGCCACTTCTCTAATTCAAAGTTATATACATTTGTTGACTGGGCCTTCTAAATGTGTTTCAGACTCAGATGAAAAGTGCAAAGGACAAAAATGCCTTTGTTACTTTAATAAAAGAACTCTCAAATCTCAGCCTTCTGCAGCTGACGACCACAGTGAAGAAAAATATAAAATATTAGCAAATATTTAAAAAAATAAAAAGTACTGCATGATTGAGAAGACATTCTTGGGAAAAGATGCATCCTTTCCATTTTCATCTAGAGAAATTAGATAGCTTTTTGATCTTAAACATCTAGTTTTTCCTTCAAATCACAAGCTCACCTGTGCTTTTGACCTGATTAGACTACAAAGTAAGAATGGTTTTCTTTGACAAGAGAGGAAACACTGACACAAATCATACTCAATTGTTTCTAAATAAAACAACAAAGATTTTGGTATATAGTTTAAGTGGTGACAGATTTACGGGACAGTGTTTTGAGAGTAGTGTTGTGTTCATTCATTTTTTAATTACTCCAGTATGACTTTTAAATTTTTCTTTACTGACTATTGTGCTGATTTCTGATTCCTTTGTGGAAGTCTTCTGAACTTAGGTCTTGCCTGCTTTTTAGAATTAATTTAAGAATTGTTTCTGATTTTTTCGTAAATACACCTTGAATTGCGTTTGTTCCTCATTCATCATTTGACAACAGCATCTCTGGTTGTGATGGGGAGAATTTGACAGAATAGTGGGAAGAGGTGATATGTCTAATGTTGTCCCCTAAAATACTGTGAGTTGAGCTTTCTCAGGTGAGGAAGATGTTTTTTGCTTAAGACATTGCTGTTTGTCTTGGCTCTGCCACCCTGCATCAAGATTTTGGGAAGACCATCAGGTCTGCTATCTTTAGAGACTTTACTTATTCTCTCTCTATCTTTCCCATTTGGGAGAAGGATAGAACAAGCACCCACGTGACAATAGTACTGTCCTGAAAAACATGGACAGATTTTATGGCAAACACCTCTAGAAGATGTATTTGAAAAATGTTAAGGCAGAGAAAGTAGTTGTGTCCTGTGTGAGAAGGTAGACTAAGAAAAGACATGGTGGAGTCAAGCTGTATTAAGTATTTTAATTAATACCAAAACAAGTTAAAATTGCAATACTTGGCAAAAGTGCAGAAATCTGTTGGATCTGGAGGTAAACTACTGTAAAACCAGAGTTATGTAGGTAGAGAGACATGAGTCAGTTGAATGTGATTTGAAGACAAATTGAATGCAGTTACTGATTTTTATCATGGGGTCTTGTTGAGAGTAGCGCAGATAAATCACAGTTTGATGACTAAAATGTCACATGTCTCAAGTTCCTCTTGTTACCTTGGTCCTCAAAGAGAAATTTGAGTTGTATATTGGAAACATCCAGCAATAAAGAAGTTAAGGAAAACCTTGCAGATCGGTTGTACTCTTTGTTTTGAAAATCTGTAAGTTATGACTATAATGTACAAAATGCCAACAGATGTACATTAAAAGTGACATCTCTGCATTTCTAAAACAAAAAAATCCAAAAAATCCACACTGGAGTGAACGAAATAAATTTTTAACTTCTAATAAGGAACAGCAGCCGTGTTGTGTGCTTGTGAGCCAAAAACCTTGTTAATTTTCCCCAAATACCTTTCTCCATACCCAGGGTACCATATGTATTTCATTTGTGGCATGATGTGTATTTTCCTTGATATTTTCTTTTGATTTATGACACTAATAAGCATCAATTTGTTAAGTCCTTCACATGAATGTTATTATTTTATGACATTATAGTATGTTGCCTTTTGTAACATCCTTAAGTTATGTACACAGTACCACAAGAATTATTGAAAAATGGACAGGACCTCAAAATGAAGTTCCATTTTCAATGGCTCTTTGCTTTCCCTTGGCAGCATATCAAAGCAAAGTAATAACATTTCAGTGCCAGTATTTTAAAATGTAGCTCAGATGTTTATTGAAAGGACAGATCTGTTCCGTTTCACTTGCTGCTTCCTCCTGCTGTGGGAGAGGCTACTTTTAGTTGCAGAAATCCTCTTCTCATGGGAAGGTGAGCTTTGGATGCCATGATCCTGAGAAGCAAATCAAAATAACACATCACTCATTTACTGTAGGCATTGCCTTACAACTCAGAGTTGTTCTGGACTCTGAGTGCTCAGCTGAGATGGGCAGATCAAATTGATTATATTGCTTGCTAACCTGATTACCTCATCAAAGTGTTAACACCAGCCATGGAGACTCCCTCCACTGGCAGGAAGATCTGCAGTACAGGGGCTGTGAGCAGCCTGTCCAAACTAAGCTGAAAACATGATGCCACATGTTCTGGATAGTGCCTTTTGGACAACTTAGTGATCCTGTGTTTGCAGGCTGTTTGTGTTCCTTGGGCACCTGCCTCCTCCTGAGGGTAACTGGATCCCTCACCTTCACTATAAAATAGTAAAGGGTAGGGTGATGTGAATATCAATCTATGTTCTAGTTACAATGTGCACCTTTTAATGCAACGTAATGGAGAATACCTGTACTAAAATTACTTGAAATTAATAGAACACTTTAGCTTTGGGGGTTATTTTGCTGTCTTATTTTCAGGGTGTGGGTGTGTGAGGGGACGATTTGTTTTGTAGCTATTTGTGTTGGATTGGTTTCTGGTTTTTGGGGTGGATTTTTGTTTTGGTGGGTTTTTTCTTGCTTTTTTTGGTGTAGTTTTGTTTGTTGGGTTGTTTGTTTTTTTTTAATACTTCGTAGAATACAGCCCTAAACCCTTGTGAAATAGGTCCTAAATATTGTGGCAGAGACTACAGTCCTTGCCTATGGCTGCAGACAGGCCACACCTGCATGGAGATGGCTGTCAGTTCCCTCAGACAGAGGTGAGAGGAGAGAGCAGCTTTTTATCTGCTACTGATGAACATCAGACTCCCAACATCTGATGACAGGTTGCTATTTCATGCTCTGCAGTTTTGTTTCAACAGAAACTCAGTATGCTGTTTCACTGAATGACTTTGTGTTCTCCCTGTTGGTGACACTATTGCATTTTTTATGGACTGAAAGCATATTCACATGCATACAAAGACACATCTGGAATATAGTATTAGAGAGGAACTGTGCATCCTGCACCAAGAAAGGAAAGAATTTTGCCGTGAGTAACTTTAACAGTCTTTTAGATAGATCATGAATCTGCTTATACTAGCCACCAAAGTACAGCATTTCAGTGATCTTTTCACAAGATGTTCATGGTAATGCTTATCCTGAGGAAAAATATCTCTGGATCAGCAGTCATTACTGTAGAACACTTTGGATAGTATTTTCTGAAGTATACAGCAAGCGTAGCGTGGCTTTCTTTATTCCTTTGCAAAATGGCATTGTTTTTGGGAAAGGGACGTGAAAAGAAATGTTTGTTCTTGTGAGTGAATGCCACAGGTGTCTTTTTGAGGAATTCAAACATTTGAAGAAAATTGAGAGGAGTACAGATGGCAGTTGAAATAGCCATTGAAATGTTAAAATGTTTATTACAATGGGGCTTTTCCATTCAGATTCCTTTTGGAAATGTATATTTAGTATTCTGGTAAGCAAAGCAAGGAGCGCCTTTCTGTTGGAATAACACAGTACTTGGGTTTCTAAAGGAAGATTTAGTTCCATTTTTGTGATGGATTGATTCTGCAAGTTACTGAGTGTTTCCATTGTTTGAGTATTTGTATTGTTTGATTCATGTAAATGCTAGAAATTATCCAATTTTCATCTTGTACCTAGGACTCCTAGTCAGGGATCAGTCCTGTTACACCAATTGCTGTAGAAATAATCCCCAGACAGTTGGGATGCAGTCTGGGCATTTGAAGGGTGCTGCTGTGTAATCTTTACTAAGAAACATAGAATGTTGTGACTAATAATGGAAAAATTAAGACTACGTAGAGTGCAATAGTTCACTGCTTCTCAGCAAAACAGTCTTGACTCAGACAGTAATAGGTTAATTGCCACATCCAGAAATGAATCCTAATGATTCCCTCTAGGAGCCATTATTACATGTGGGGTTTTCATTGAGATATTTATAACTGTAATCTTTGGTCTCAAAGCTCATGTAACTGTTCAATCCAGCAGAGGGGTTCAGAAAGGTACTACCCTGCTCTCATCCTTAGGCTTTGCTAAAAGTAGAATTTTCAGTTCTAGTTCAATCAGTCAAGCCCCTGCTATTTTCAGGCATTATTCCAATCTAACACAATTTGAATGTCAAGAGTCTTGTGTTTTGTGCTCACGAGGCCCACAGGAAAGTCTAGACACAAAAAAAAAAAAAAAAAAAAAAAATTTAATATAAAGAAAAAAAAGGTATC
>VZTB01015241.1:181974-293278 GCA_013397245.1 Thryothorus ludovicianus | reverse complement strand
CATTTTGCAAAGAAAAGGGTTTTTTAATATGGTTTTTTTCCTGCTGTAACGCCTCTTTTATTTCTGTCAGTTCTGTCATTGTCAGTTTGAATTTGAGGGGATTATCTGAGCCTCGTAATTTTGTAATCCCTAGACAAGATATTCAAGAAATTGTAAAAGGTCTTGAAGGAAAGCAGCATCACTTAAATTTTGACTTACATAGTATCACATGTACATAAGTAACCTCATGTTGGTCATTTTGATAAGTTTGTGTTGTTTGGTACAGTCAGGCATGAAGCAACAGTGCCTGCAGACAGTGTCAAATTTACATGGAGTCAGGTAGTCCTTACATGAAATAAAAAAATAATTTGAAAATACTCAAGTCTGAGGTCCACACTCTGCAGTGTAGACACAAAAAGTCAAAATTTCTCCTCCTTTTAGTTTTCCTTTTGTGCCATTGATACTTGGTGACCTTGCAAGGATGCCTGGTTTTCATCTCATTAAGAATATGGTTTAGGTAGTCAACCAAGGAGATAAAAATAATTAATAAACATTTGTGAGCATTCACCAAGTGCCAGTGACTAGAAAGTATTCAAGTACTGGATTTTTTTTTTTTCTGATCATTGTGCTTATTTTAGCTCATGAGGAAAAATACATAATGTATGTACTAATTACTCTTTGCTCCCTTGTGTGGACTGACAACAACATTAAGTTTTCCCTGTGATATTGCAGTGTTCTAGGTGAGCTTCCATAGTCAACAGTGTCAAGTAATTTCCTACATATTTCTAATCAAATCTAATTCTAATACTAGTGGTTCTTCATCTGAACACATACATTGGATTGAGGGGGAATGTAAGGTATATTCAGAGAGATGCTGTAACAAGATTCTATGAACAACACAAATAATATTGTTAAAATATGTGAAATCATGCATTTTCCTGATAGTTCTCTTGATATATCCCCTCTTTAATGATAATCTGTTAATTAGCATGTCACCCTAGCTATTTTAAGTGTTGAAAGCAATACACAGCAGGAGTGAATACCCATTTAGGGGTTACTTTCACCCACATGTACTCCCTCATGATAGGATAGACATACAAATTTTTGATTCCTCTGCTTGGTTATGGACAGCACTACTGTGGCCTGGCTGTGAAATATTCTATACTAGCCTGCACCAGTCACCAAGAGCTTTTTCTGAATTTTAAGGTCGGATAATCTCTGTTTAAGAATAATGATGATGAAAACCTGAGGTCTGACTAGATACTATTAAGCTGCCATGCCAGCTAGTTTTCTGCCTGAGGCCTACTGGACATGATCCAGTGATACTATAATCCGTGGGATTTATGATTTTTATTGCTATCTAACCACATCAGTGTAAATACTGCTGGGCTGTCTCTGCTGTCTCTTCCACCCCCTTTGGCAACTGGCAGGTTTCTTGCCCTTGTTTAATACAAAAGCACAGTGTTCAAGCAGGTTATTTTTTCCCCGTTTTCCATTTGCTTAGGAAATGAGCATCCCTGTGTTACAGGATGGTTCTGCTTTGAGATCAGCTGTTCCTGCTGTTTGCTGTGGGGATGCTGGTGCAGTTTTGTCCTTCCAGCTCCATTGGCTGGAAGGTTCTCCAGGTTCCCCCCAGAGGATAGCAGCCTTTGTTTTTTTAGCAAAGAAGTGGTACACAGAGCTGCCACCGTAACGAGAGTATGACTAAGGACCTTTCAAAAGTCATAAATAATTGCAGCTTTGGAGATTTAGACCATGACATGGCCAGGGGAGAGACGTGTGGGAGAGTAACAGAAGCCACCAGTGTTGGGCAGACCAGACAGAGGAAGGAAGGAAGCAGAGGAAAATCTGTGTTGATGTTTGTGGAGGGTCATTGCGTTCAAGTGTGTGCTGGTTTGTGAAGCTGAAAGGCAAGTTTAGGGAGGGTTGTCCCCTTTCCCCTTGAAGCATCCATAGCCACATGGGAAGGACTGCAAAATGTGATCTCAAGAAACAGGTGGTACCCTGTGTTATGCAGCAGAATACAAAACATTGTGTTCCCACATCTGCTATAAGACTTTTTTGTAATGGGAGGCATGATGGTTGAGAGGGATGCTGCCATTTTGTCAGTGCTGGGAATTTTTGTTTGATGCACTGCTGTGCAAATACAACACTCACTTCTGCCTAAGCAGTCGTGTAATTTAATGAGAAAAATCTCTAATTTTATTTCAATGTATTTTTTTTCCTTGGTGAGAAGCAACACATTGCCTAAAAGTGATATATGCTTCTCTCCTATGTTCTGTTGTTGTTCCTAAACCCCTTTTAGTGTGGGGGCTTAAGTCACTGTTTAAAGCTGCTGACCAGTTGAATTTATAAAATAGATCATCAGCTTATTTGAAAGTCTGAACCCATTTGATATTTCAGCAAGTTCAGGCTTTTTATAGAAACCCTGGGAGCCTGGATATTTAGTTTATTAGTTAATTTATTTGTTTATTTTTTGTAAAAACAGTCTCTGATGATCTTTGTGCCTAGGTGTGCTCCAAGCCCAAGCTGTTACCTGAAATTAGCAATGCTTTGACACCTCAACACCTCTGTCAGGAGGTGAAAGAGGGGACAGGAAAAATGGGAGCATCAGGGAATAAGGAAGTTTAAAGAAACTAGGAAACAGAACACCTGGAAAGGCGGGGAGAAAGAACAATAAAGAAGAAAGAGAGAAGAGCTAGGAAAAAGAGCTTGAAACCTGAAGCCTAAAAGGACTTCAGGCCAAGAACAGTTAGCATAGAGAGCATATCAAAGCATCTATTCTCACTTTCCTTATTGCTAGTGAGGGAAAAGAAAAAAAAAAAAAGAGCTAACTTTTTTGGCATTTTCTAAAGATAGAATAAAAGGCAAAGCAGTTTATCCAGTTTTTACTAGATACCTAAGTCATTACTGTAGCACAAAAACTGCCCTTTAATTGCTGCACCGTAATTGTAGGTATTTGTTTCTTATACTGCTTAAGGTCACATAAAAATGAATAGAGGTAAAAATAGGTTTGTGTTAAGTGCCTCAATTTTGAGACTGTTTTCTGCAGACAGTACTTTCCCTTTAGTCTCCTTGTTTGACTGTTCAGTAGATACATTTTTTAATTACCAAATTGGATTTTAGCAGGTGTAGTCTGTTGATGCATTATGGGTATAAGAGATTAGTGTTTAATCCTTCTTTTTATTACTGTGTCGAATGGTGTACTTGGGAAAGTATTAAAGGTGCATTGCATACTCCAGAGTACAGAAATGACATTTATTACTGAGTTTTCTTTCAGCTAGCATCATTTAGAAAAAAGCTGGTGCAGAACTCTGCAGGGGCCTATAGGCTTATCTATAGTGAAACTGCCTTAATACAGAATGGTGGAAAATGGAAAGAAACCTTTTTGTGTTCTAGAACAAAAGCAGTTGTCAAAATACAAGTACTTTCCCTCTTGAAGATGATTATTCTCTTTTTTTGCATTTATTTTTTTGTAAAATAAAGAAAAAGGGAGTGTGAAAGCACAGATCTTTGTGCCAGTAGAGGCAAGGACTGAAAAGGGTCAGTGAATCAGATATAATTTGGACTCTGTTTGAGATACCAGTACTGTGTTTTGCTGATGGCTGGTATTCCCATACTGAAAAGCTGCAGAGGCATTTCTGTCGAATAGAAAGAACATTATCCCCATTTTCATTCTGGCATGCCTGTTACGACTTTGTTCTGTAAACAAAGAGGATTATGGGAACTGGAAACTTGATGGCATTTTATTAAAGAACTGTGTGACTCTTTCCCTGTGAATGCAAGAATTAGGCAGTCGGGTGATAGCTACCTGTGAAAGAAAATACTTTAAAAATAGACCTTAATGTTTGAGTTATTAGGTTTCATAAGGAGGCAGTCCTCATGAATGAATAGGAAGGAGCTTTAATATTTCCCAGTTGTACCTTGCAACAAGATATTTTAAAAGAAAAACTTTCACAGTAATTGTACAAATTAAGAATGGAAAAGAATATGTTGCAGACATAGGGAAAGGGAGATTTATGTACAGTGTTCTTCTGTCATGTAGATGGCCAGATTGCTTTGAAAGTATATTTTAGGAAACGTACATATTTATCTATCTAGAACTATTAGTCTTGGGAGTCAGGCAGGAGAGAGAATTGCACTGAATCATAATTGTGGTAACCAGTATAAATTATTTTCAGCAGCATAACATACAGCTTTTATAAAAACTTAGGATTTTTGTACAGTAAACTACTTAACATCTGAATTTCCCAGAGTAATGTCATATATTAGTACTAGGTTTTACCTAACGCCTGCTGCAGATCAATCAAACTGCTTTCAATTAGTGAAAAAAGTATACAGTATGAATTAAACCTAATTCTTGCAAATCACTTTTCTCTTTAATTATTGTTTTCCTAACTGAATAAACAGTTAAGCAAACAGTTTAGCTTGGAAAAGTGGGAAGTAAAGCTGCTATTAGTCAGATCATGAAACACCTAAAGTTGATAAATAGCTTGAATGCATCCTCAGTTTTACCTCAGTTCAGAAACCTTCTGATGTGACAGTTCTTCACTGCTTGAGGGCTTCATAGCCAGGCTTACCCAAAGAACCAGGTTGTAAAGATGTTGAAGGCAAATGTAAATGAGATTTAGAAGGAAATGTCCATATTTGGCCCCTAGCAAGTGGCAAAACTCCAGTTGGGCTTGTGTGACCTGCTGAAGCAGCCCTCTACTCCAAGTGGGCTGGGGTGGCAGAACACAGCACTCACTCAGCACAAGGCACAGGTTTTCAAATGCAATTCATTGAGTTAGCAGGCTTTGGTAAGGAGCTGTCTTTTGACAGCCAACTCTCTTTTCAAGTTTCACAGCTTGGTTACTCCAGCAAGGCTCAAAATGAGTAGCACTTTTTGATTTTTGGATGGTCCAGAGTACGGGATAAGTTACAGGTCATAAATACAAAAGCAGAGAAGAAAAAGGGATTAGAAAAAAAAGACTGGAAGAACCTTTGAGAAACAATGCTGGTGTGTGGAAGTATCTCTAAAGGATATACTGACAAATGGAATTACAATACAGGAAGGGAAATGCCATTGCCTAAAATAACCTCATAATATTTTATAATTATTTTGACTCAGTAATTTCCGTAGCTAATTTTCTCAGTTTGCAGATGCAAACAGTGTTTATCTGGCTGATGTAGACAACCCATATATCAGAAAATCAAATATTTAGTAATATTTAATAATATTTCAAGCTGGTTTCAGGAAGTTCTAAAATCAGACCAAATTTAAGGGTGCTGATGGAAAAGGCAAGTTAGGATGCGCTTTAGTTCTTTGTGATTTTTACAGTTCGCCAGGATGTCACAAACCCAGTTCTTTTGAAGGTCATCTATAATTATAGTAAAGGATGTCTCATGGGCATTACCCATGCCACTCCAACAAACCATGAAGTGAAATATGAGCATGTGCACTATGTCAGTAGGACTAACAGATCACCTTACAGATACAGAAGTAACCAGTATGAATAAATAACTAATTTATAAAGTAAGGGGGGGGCATTATATGGGGTTTCTTGTGTAGTTTTCTCCTGCTTCTTTTTCTGAGAAGACTTGTTAAATACAGAGTGTTCTTGGAGAGTGTTCAGATATTAAGTATGCAGATAGCTAGACAGTTCAAGCAGAATGTTTCCATGAAAAGTCTCAAACTGCCAAAGGTAAAAGTGACATCTAGTAGGTAGTTGTACCAAAGATACTTTCTTATTCCATTTATTTTGTCTGTTGCAAAACAATCCCAAGTGGATTAAGTAGCTGTAGGTTTTCTGCTCTATGATGCACACTCTTAACTGTATTGCTGAAGTACATGTGTTGTTAGCACTTGGCATTTGTTGCAGTTTTCCATGATGTCTACTGAGTGAGCCTTTGCCTTGAGGTTGATGCTTGGGCATTGAGAAGAGCATTCGAGAGAAGTAGCGTTCCAACAAATTTGCAGAAGGAAGCACACTAGTGTGCTTGTGGGGATGTGGATGTTATCTAGATGTGAATTGAATATTTTCTAAGTGCAGAAAATCCAGATGGCAAACTCAGTCTCACGATCAAAACAAGTAATGGAAATTCTGTATTAATATTCTATGTTGCACATGAACATAATATGTTCGTGAAATATTTTTAAATGGGCTATATTATTAACATTAGGTTTTTTGCTCAGTTCTTGTTTGTATCAAGTAATTCTGATATTATTTGCCTAGGACAAAAAGAGCAGAAGCAGGTTGTGAAAGAGTGCAAACCAACATGAGTAGCTGTATTTTATAGATACTATGAATCATTCATCTCATTAGACCTGAGCATGAGTGGTGGTGATCTCTAGTGCACTTTAAATGAATTTGCATGTCTAGTTCTTAACATTTTGTACACTACACATGTATGCATATGTTGTAATTACTTCCATGTAAGAGTGTTAAACTGAAAGCTGCCTTTAATACCATGGAGCTGTAGACTTCCATTTTACAGTGTTGTAGTCTCAGAGGTCCTCTTCTGTTCTTTATTTAATAGAATATACTTGTCTTCGTTTTAAGACTAGAAAAGACTCAAATTAGGATATTAATGGTCTTCTGTCTTAGGGTATAATATTTAATAATAGTCATATGCTAATACTAAATAAAATTCTTCTGTTTAAAGACCTGCTTTTATAAATCCTTCTGCACAGCCTTATTTTGAGCCTGTGAAATGAGTTCATTTACTCTCGTGTTGTATATTACTACTTTGATATGACTAAAAGTATTCTCTTTAAAACGGAAACAGTTATCTTTGAGTTTGATTGAATGCTTCCTAGGGCTTTCAAATAATATATTTCTGAAAAGCAGATACTTTCAGAAGATGCACAGAATACTCAAAAATACTTAAAAATCTGTGAGTTATTTTCACAGATTATGATACTCTTATCTGATCATTTATGCAGCATGTTATTAAAAACCAGCAAAATCACATCCTTGATTAATCTTTCTATTGCATATAAAATGACTAAGATTCTGCAGAGTATATCTAGTTAACCTTTTTTTAAGTGAAAAAAAAATCTGTGATTGATCTGTCAACATAAAGTGACTTGTGGAAAGCATACTTCCCTTTCCTGTGGTTTTTAGAAAAGAACATGGTTGCATAAGCAGTCATTATTCACAGTAAAAAAAATATTTCCTGTAGCATTTTTGCAAAAAAAAATCTTTGCCTAAAAACCTACTGTCAGAAATCACTCTTTGTTCATAGTAGTTGAACACTGAAAAATGAAGCAAAGTGATCTAAATCGAATTTACAAGACTGATAACCATGTGGTTGGGGGGAGAGTAGCTACTGCACAACCTGTACTCTGTCAAGGGAATTTAATTATAGATGGTTATACTTGACTATAATTCGTTAATGTGTGCTCCTTGCAAAGGGAGAATAATTCTCACTTTGACAATTTTATATGTTTTTACCAGGATACTGTCAGAGGAAGGGATTTTCATTGAATTTCATAATACACAGTCGCCTGGGGAAAGAATATCAATGGAGTGGCTAGCAGGGTGTGCTTTTTGTTTTATTTTTGTGCTGCTCGAGTTTATATGTAAGGAGATGAGGCGAAAGAAATAATCTTCTTTGTGAATTTCAATATCTAAAATATTAGTATATTCTGTTTCGGTGCAGTATTTTTTTATAAAATATTGTTGTGATATCTTGGTCTTTTGGACAATAATGACAAATATTAATTTTAGCTTTTGCCTTTTTGAGAAACTGTAATGATCAAAGTTTAGATTAATGTTCATTCTCTTTCCCACCACTCTTGTACTTTTTGGAAGTAAGTCTGAGAAGAGCCAGAGGTAGAGCTGGCTTTGCTGTTCATCCTTTTGGTCGAGATGCCTTTTTGAAAAGCAGATTTTGAGAGCACTTGTAGCTGTGATCAGAGGTTAGCAGAGGTGCAGAGCTATGGGTTGTGTTGTTGGCTGGTGGGTTTTTTGTTTTTTTGACTTATGTGAACTGTTTCTGAGAGGTTTGTTTGTGAACAGTGGAGGCATTTCAGGGATGCCCAGATTTCTCCATGCTTGGGGTCTGGGTCATCTGTGCCTCTGTAACTATGTTAAAATAGCACTGTTTAGTAGTCCAGTCATTAAATTCTTAGACCATTAAATGTAGTGGCTTTGGCATAAGCTCTTCTTGGACATGTTTTTTTATTTTTGTGCTGGGCAATACAGTCTACCCAGCTCTGAAGGTGGGCCAGTCAGAACCACAGAATTAGGACTGCAGTAAGTATTTCTACATAGTGGAGTAGTTGCTTTAAGTAGTAGTTTTATATTCTTGGCGTAGAGTCATGCATGTTCTCATTTGGCTGCTAGTGTTGCAGAGAGCGGACTCAAGCTGCGAGGCCCACGTTGAAAAAAGTGGGAGGTCAGTGGGATGGTTGACATCTGGGAATTGGAACTCCAGTTTTCTCCTCCTGTGTGAACAGCAAACTAGAGGATCTGTCATCTTCTCCATGTTCTCAGACTTGTAGCCTGTAGATTATAGGGGAGAAAGTAATGGTATCTGATAAGGCAGGTAGGATGGACATGAGGAGCCATAGGAATTGCTTAAATATGTGACAACTTTTATGAGAGGCTGAGTATTTATTAGAATATTAGAAAAGTACTCTCTCTGCTTATGAGAAAGACCAGAGGCAACCTCTCCAAAGAGGATCACAGGAGCAGCCCTGCTGGTGAGGCTTCAGTCTTTTACCCAGGCAGATTTGTTCTTTCTGGGCTCAGTGCTTTGTGGACGTGGCATGCTCTTCTCTAAGGTGAGGCTGGCCTTTCACAGGAAAAGACTTTCGAACTCTGGAATCCCTCTGGAAAGAGCAGTATCCCTGCCCAGTTCAGCAAGATTAAAATTAAGAAGGTTGATGCTGTATCATTTATTTAGAGCAGTGCTATGCTTTGTCTCCGTTTTGTATCTGATGAATCCTTTTAAAATACAGGCTTTTCTGTTAGGAGAGGTCAAATGGGGGATAACTGGAATGGTGTAGTAAGGAAAGAAATTTAGCCTGTCATCTGAACATCAGCTTGGTCCTTAAAGTTCAAAAAAGGTATGATTCTTCTTAGTACCTTCCTGAAAACAGCGCATTACAGAAGAAAGCATATGATGCATGACATTTAGTAGTGATTTTTCTTGAGAGGAACCTTTAGGTTTTGAAGCTAAATAGTTTGTGCATGGTTTAGCACAATATAAAAAGTGCAATAACTGAAATGAGGCATAAAGCCTCATTTCATCTTCATCTTCACGATGTGAATTTCAACACAACCTTCATAATGGTATTTTGCACTTCTATTGCCCATACAATCAAAATATTTCATAATGCTTTGGAAACATTAAAGAGCGATCATTGGCAATAAAAGCACACTTCGATTTTTTTACTTACTATTATTTGTAGTAACCCAGAAGATAAGTGGTGGTGATAAGAATTGGGTAGAGAAGGCAGTAACCTGTTACCAGTTCTGTTTTGTGCACAACACATCATTATCTCTACATTCGGTTTTACAGACCTCTTGTTGCAGTGTGTGTCTTTCAGACACAACAAAAGGAAGAAGGGAGGGAATTAAATGAAAAAAGGTAATTCCTGAGTAGATAAAGGGACATGTGTGGTACATAATATAGCTTTAAAACAAACAAACACAAGAACCCAAACCAAACCAAAAACTTAAGATCTTTAACTTAGGTTTTCTCTGTGAGGTATTTGTTGCCTCCTCCATCTTGTCAATGAGTGACACTCAGAGAAACTCAGTCCTAGAGCTCATAAGGAATGTTCCTGAGATGGCACAGCTGAATCACAGGCTGTTGTGGGCACAGAATTTATTATTTTTAACATATTTCAGGGTTTCTGCTTTACTCTTATTGGCAAAGAAGGTGCTGGAAGCACAGTTGTGTTTGCAGTTGCAGTGTAATGAAATTTTTTTGAGTGTTTTCAGTGAGTCAATTTGACTGGATCTTTGTGCAGCTTGAGATGCAAATCCCTGCAGCCATCAACTGGCAACCAACTCAAGTGTACTATAGGACTTGGAAGGAGATGGTTTTCTTGCTGATGGCAGGGTAAATTTGTAAGAGGGAGGCTGTTCCTGTGTAGGGTTAAAATCTCTGCCTGGCAGTCCACAGACGGATGTCATTGTTACATGACATGGACTGACTGGTAAAGTACAAGTCCTAACTCATAATTACATGTGATAATAGCATCAACAAGTTAAATATCTCTGCTTTTGAGTTTGTTCTTAGTGCATTTGATGTCCCAGTGAATTCAAGTGGGCCACTTTTTCAATTTTTTTTAATGTGTCATTTTATGTCTCTTTTCCAGTGAGGTTTCGAAGCTGTGATGGAAACAAAAAAATACACTTTGGTAGCAGTGAGCCAGAAGATTTCAGAGTAGGTGAAGATGGTGTGGTCTATGCAGAGCGAAGCTTTCAACTTTCAGCGGAGCCCACAGAATTTGTCGTGTCTGCTCAAGACAAGGAAACCCAGCAAGAATGGCAGATGAGGGTGAAGCTAACCCCTGAACCAGCCTTCACAGGGGCTTCGGAAAAGGTAGAACAAGAGCTAAATGCAGCCTGTATAAATGTATCTCCACAAAGAGGCCTGAAATTAGGGGCTTAATTTTTCCTGTCATATACCTCTCTATGAACCAGCTTATTAATGGACACTTAGTGCATGCAGAGCTGGAGCTTTGGAAGGACCTTTGATAGTCTTTTATTCTGTAGTTTTGCTAAGGCATGGAAAGATATGCTTATTTAATTGTATAGGATTCTTTGTGTTTGAGCTTTTTGTTTGTATAGCTTGAGATTTATACCTGAATTTAAGTCTTACACAGCCATTTCTTTATTTTAAATTGCTTGAAAGTATTATAGTATTTATTCAAGCGGTTAAATATAACTGCAAAATAAACAAATCTGTGATAGAATGCATCAGTCACATTTATTAGATGGGAGCTGTAGATTTAGAGCAGTAAGTAGGAAAGCACTTCTGGCAGGGAATATTGGCTTTGTCTTGTCCCGTCATAATCAAATTGGAGATTGTAAATTATTCATGATTCCAGCACTACTTGGTAAAAGGAAGATAGTCTCCCTCTGCTGGAAGCTGCCTTTGGATAAATCATGTACTGTAACAAAAATCAGACATAGCAATGTGCAATTAGCAATGTATTTACTTTAGAAAAGTGTATTAGGTTTTCTACCTTTTTCTGTTATATTACCTGTTACCTGCTGTTTCTTGCATTCTCCTTAGTGAAGAAGTGCTTAGTTTACAGATAAAGAACAAAATTTATTCATAGATTAACATAGCTGTAATAGGTACACATTAAAGATTTAAGCATGATGTTAAAATAGGTAATGTGGTTATGCAATACATTTTTCCTGAGAACACACTGGAGACCACTGCTGTGTAATACTCAGTTGTTTGTTTGCTTACTCGGTGATTGTGTTAAATCTGCTAAGGCATGTTTTTAACAGTGGAAATACTGTCATTTTGTTCATAGAAGCATAGTAAAAGAGCAGATGTTTAAATGTGCCAGAGCATGCCCTGTTTATTCCAAAGTCACTATTCAGGTATCCTTAGCATCAACAGAGGGTAGAGTAGTAGAATCTCGCTTTCAGTTGGGTTCATACTCTGTGACATAGTTGCTTAGATTAAAGAAAAGTTCTTCTTTTAAAATATTTGGAAAATGTTTTTGTTACCCTGTTTCCAACCTTAATCAAGCTAGCTGTGTGTGCTGTCATCCAAAGGATGAAATGACTGCAGATATAAAAGGGAATAGGAAGGGAATGTTGACAACCAGCAGAGATTAATGCCCAGTGTGTAAAGTGGGTCATCTACTGCATCCATCATGGCTGACATAGGTTTAAAATAATTACAGCATTAATTCTATGGGATTTAATAGGGTCATAAATATTTGAGACATTCCTTACCAGTATGTATTAAACTTCTCTTGGAACTCAAATTACATTATAACACACCCAGATCTAAATTTAGTGTACAGTAGCACATTACCTGAACTGAAGCTCTATCTAATGAGGAATACATAAAGGCATACTATTAAACTCTGCAAAATATTAACTACTTCTCAGAAAGTGCCAGATAGGTTACACAGTAGTGCCATGTTTTAAATGGTTTATAATTCCATTTCTCTTCTTAGTTAAGTAAGGAAAAGAAGGGTTCTTACAATTTTTCAGTGCAGTTGTAAATGATAGTGGTTATTTTCAAACTGCACTGTGAACGCAAATACCACAGTTCGATGAACACAGAGGAAAGACAGCCTTTCAGTCAATTATGTAATTGTACCTGAGTTACTTTATAATGTCTGCTAGTAATTCTCATTCTAACATGTGCTTAATTTTATCTTGTACCTGGGAAAGGACCAAAGGAAAATTGAAGAAATCATATTTCCATGGCAACAATACAAGCACAGCAGCCCTCTGAAGAGGCAGAAGAGAGACTGGGTTATTCCTCCAATCAACCTACCTGAAAATTCCAAAGGACCTTTTCCTCAGGAATTAGTTAGGGTAAGGAAGTTAATAGAAGTGTGGTTTCAGTGTCCCTCAGAGAGCTCTTGAAGGGATTTTGTGTAAATGATGTCTTGTTCATCATCCAGACATTTATCGGAGTCTTTTGGGCTGGTTCCTTGTTGCTGCCTCTTCATTGCATGCTGGGATGCATCTAATTTCCTGGGGATTAACTTGTTCCTGTGCATCCGTACTGGTGGAAGATGACCTTATTTTGGGTGGTTAAGTGTGTTAAGGGGTATCTCTGCTGATTTGGGAGTTCAGTCTCCTGCAGTGGAGTTCTCTGCCTGGGAAATGGTGTGGGAGTGAGCAGGAAGCAGAATGCACCAGGACACCGAAGGAAATGGGATCTGATGGAGTGAAGACAGCAGCTGTTCCACAGGACTCTGCTGCCTAGAAGTGGCCACTGCAAGGAGCCAAGCACCTCGTCTGGGCTGGCTTCCAACCGTGGTACTGGCTGGTCGTGATCAGTTTGTTGGAACTTGGCAGAACATTAGCCCAAGTGGAGGGGACACAGTTTCACTCTTTCTGTTTTATGTGTGTGCTGGTGATTCAGCTGCTCCTCACAGATACACTGCCCTTTAGTTGTTTCCTTAGAAGATGAAACAAGCTCAGTCTTCAAGCAAAAATGGCGAGTTTCTAAAGAGTTGGCCTGTGGTGAAAGAGAGCTTGCAGCTTTGGGCGGGAAGGTATAGGAGAAGGGGAAAACCACAAACCAGACTTTTAATTTCATGTGTAATTTTATGATAGTATATGTTTTCTTTAAGATCTTAGAAGTACTTGCTTGTTATTGTTTAACACAAATATTTTTATTCTGAGAAATAAACAGGGATAATTTTACATTTCTGAATATCCTTTGACCAGTTTCTAACAAAGAGTGCTGTGGAAAACTTCAGGCTTTATACCAACTCTGCACCATTTCTAGAATAATTATTTTTGCAAGTACAGCTTAAGGAGCAAGGAGAAGATAAATAGAGCTGCTGCTTGTCTCAGCAGCAGTCCCATTCTGCACTTGTTTGTAGCTAATGTAAACTTCATTTTTTTTGACACACAGATTAGGTCTGATCGTGATAAAAGCCTTTCGCTACGGTACAGTGTGACTGGCCCAGGAGCTGACCAGCCTCCAACAGGCATCTTCATCATCAACCCCATCTCAGGACAGCTGTCTGTGACAAAGCCTTTAGACCGAGAGCAGATTGCTTCTTTTCATGTAAGAGTTTAATTGACCATAAATCAGATTATCAAATTGAAGATGAACATCTGCTTCAAACATGACTTGAGCAGCCAGCGTTTAGTTTTGTATGAGATACATGATTTGAAGAGTTTGTTGCAGATCTGTATTTATTGTACTTAATAAGGCTAACTCTTACTATATTTAAGCAGCTTAAATACAGTAACATACGTAAACAGTGATTAAATGTATTTAGATAAAAGACTGAAATATGGATACTGTGGCTTATATTTCAAGTACAGGCCATTGATCACAGTCTCCACTGAATTGTATACTTTCCAAAAGTTTATTTTTAATTCAGCAACTTAAATTAGGATGTGACTGCTATTAGAATTGCAGCAGCTGTGATTTGAGAAATGGATGGGAAGAAAAACGTACCAATTTTTTTTTTAGGGGCAAATCTAAGCATTTTAATAGAATTGTAAATTAGGCCTGTCAGCTTACGAAAATGATATTCTTTGCTCTAAAGAAACTGACAAAGTGGACCACAGATTCCAGTATCAGTGGAAAAGGAAAGTTCCAAGGAAAAGGGGGAGAGCAGGCTGTGACCTAAAGTTGCCTATGCTTTTGGGAAATCATGCTGAAATGACACAGCTCCTGGAGAGAGTTTGCCAGCGTGTTGTGGATTAAAACACTCCTTGCCTTGTGCTCTGGGGAGCCCTTTGAGTGCTGCTCCCAGAGAACGCAGCAGGAGACATCTGGGGGGAGAGGTGTGGGTGAAAGGCTCCCTCAAACAACAGCTCTGGCATCCATAAGATTTTAACTGAGCATTTGACAATTTAGAATTTGGTGACTTAGGAATTTGCATATATATGAGTCATTTCCAGAGTGGTGAGTTAATAATGCCATCTTGCTGCTTTCTTGTAGTTTTGTAGCCATAAGATGTGTGTTTATATATATGGATGATGGGCTTCAGCAGGACTGCTACAGGAGAAAGTTGCTCTTTTCTCTAGCAATGGCCACACTCTGGTCTAAATACAAATATTTACATTAAAATCTGTATCTTTTTAGAGAATGTTTTCTAATAGTCATTATTAAAACCAGAATTCTGTATGACAGTAGCAACTGGTAGTAATCAAAACTACATGATCTAAAATAATTTTTATCAAATCAAAGAAGGAAGTCTACAACTTAGAATAGTTTGGAAGTCTGAACATCAGTTCCATTAGCAACTTGGAAATTTAAAAGGTCGATATGAGGGAGCAGTGGCAGATAACAAAATACACTGAGCTAAAAATGTCTGGCCTGAAACTTCTGTCATTATTATTCTATTTGTGCTTGTACATTGTGCAAATTCTAATACTTTTAATAATTTTTGCAGCTGAGAGCACATGCAGTGGATGTAAATGGAAACCAGGTGGAAAATCCTATTGACATTGTTATTAATGTCATTGACATGAATGACAATAGACCTGAATTCTTACACCAGGTTTGGAATGGGACAGTCCCTGAGGGATCAAAGCCAGGTAATACATGGGCTTTTGGGAGGCAGAGGTAATATATTGGAGTATCATATTTACAGTATCATTTTGTAGGTGTGATGAAGAGAGTGCCTTCCGACCTTGTAATACTTTGAGAGGTGTCTTTAGTGTGATGAGCAAAATCTCAGATGCTGTATACTTATTTTACCTTATTTTTAATGCACTTTTTAGCATGCTGGGATTGATTTCCAAACGGCAAAATTGCTATGTGCATGAACTAAAACCAGGGGAGACTTTAAGAATACGATTTCTGGCTCATGGTTTTCAAAATCCTAATTATAACATCACAGTTCTTACATTTATTTTTATGATAGACATTGATGTTCATTTAGTTGACAGGTCAAGGTATAAGAGACTTCCGAAATGTCACTAGATGCAGTTCTAGTTCTGATTCCCAGAGGCTTTGCAAATACTGGGATTTGAAATCAGTGTAATTTGAATTCTTGAGAAAACCTAAGTGTTGTTCAGATCTCATTAAAATTCTAATCAGCTCAGACTAAAGTTTGCACTATGGCTGAAACCACTTTCTTAATTTGTCAGAAGTGCAAAATGAAAGGTTAGCACCAGAAAAGTGTTTTCTAACTTTACAGTGTTTACTTGGCATTTGAGATCTATCTCAAAGACTTTTGAAAGAGTATTATTTATATTGATTTTTCAGTCACTATCAGTATGTCGACCAATTCTGAACAATAAGTATATTTCCTTTGGCCCAATTAATAAAATAAGTATCTAAACATGAGATGTTCTCTTATTACAGAAATGTTATTTGTGGCAGAATCTGTAGTATTTCATTGTTGATGTAGCTTCTTCAGTTATAAGCAAATCTAGTCTTTTATAAACATAGAGTATTTTTATCTCCTCTTACGTATTTTAATTACTCTGTTGGTGAGTCTTGAGTTTAGCCAGTTTGTTTTAAGTAAAGAAGGAATGTGCAGATTTTACCAAAAGAAATATGTGCTTTGACCACTGCATGTAAAGTGATCTTGTATAATCTGAGTGTAAACTGTTTATATAACATCAATTATTTGTCCTGCTGCTAGGAACCTACGTGATGACTGTTACTGCCATCGATGCTGATGATCCCAACGCCCAGAATGGGATGCTGAGATACAGAATCCTGTCACAGGCCCCGAGCAGCCCCTCTCCAAACATGTTTACAATCAACAATGAAACCGGTGACATTATCACTGTAGCAGCTGGGCTTGACAGAGAGGTATGGCAGGTCTTAATCCCGTGGGCTGGGTTGCACTTAATATTGTGAAAATGCACAAAAATCTTGGGTGTGGGTGGGTGAGAGGCTGGACAAGAGCTGACAATGTGCACCTGCAGGCAATCATATCCATGGCTGCATCAGGAGCAGCATGGCCAGCAGGTCAAGGGAGGTAATTCTCCTCCTCTGTTCTGCTCCTCTGAGACCTCACCTGCATCCAGATCTGGGGTTCCCAGCACAGGAAATACATGAACCTGCCTGGAGCAAGTCCTGATGTGAAGATCATCAGAAAGTTGGAGCACCTCTCTTGTGAAGATAGGCTGAGAGAGCTGTGACTGTTTAGCCTGGAGAAGGGTAGGGCCTTATTGCTGCCTTCTAGTACCTAAATGGGGTCTACAGGAGAGCCTGGAGAGGAATTTTTGATAAGGGCATGCAGAGGTAGGACAAGGGGAGATGGCTATAAAATGAAAGCAGGTGCATTTAGCTCAGATAAAAGGAAGAAATTCTTGTGGTAAGACATGTGGTAAGACATGGAAGCAAGTTGCCCGGAGAAGTTGTAAATGCCCCATCCCTGGAAGTGTTCAATATCAGGCTGAATGGTGTTCTGAAAAATGTGGCTTAGTTGGAGGTGTTCCTACCCAGGGCTGGGTATCTGAAACTAAATGATCTTTAAAGTCACTTCTAGTCAAAACAATTTGATGGTGCTGTGAAATATTTCTCCCCCTTCTCAGTCTTAATTTACTCCCTTTCTTCACTCTGTTGTCATTGTCCTAGTCCCAGGGCACAAAAACTCAGAGGAGAGAAAATGCTGTAAGCGATGAAAATTGGACCTACATGTTCCATACATGTAGTTACTATTGGCTGTGTGGGGTCATGGAAGGAATCTTGTACCATAAGCCTGTTTGCTCTTATGAAACAGGTACACACTAAAGCAGAGCAATGTAACAATAATAATCATAAAAAGAAATGATCCCTCAGTAATTCATTGCTGCATGCTGAGCAAGGTCCATCCTGTCTAGACAGTTCCTCACCGTGCCCACCATTGGAGGAGGAGTGTGCCAGATCCTCTGCTCTGATTCACCCATCTGTGAGGTTGGAAATAAAAATATTCCCCTCCCAACTCCAAATCCATCACACTAACTGTGCTTTTAAACCACTTTAAAACTTCACAAGAGATAAGCATTATTTTATAAACAAGCTATAAAATCCAAACAAATCTCTTTTGAATGCATCTTCTTTCAACTTCTGTATTACTAACCTTATTTTAGCTCATTAAATCCGAAGTACTGGATTTGCTGTTCATCTTTTAGCTGCTTGTTGATAGTTATTTAAAATGGAGAATAAAAATGCTTTCTGAAGTTCTGTGTTTGCTATTAATATTCTAATGCATTTCAGTTTGAAAGGGGCAATCAGAATATTTGAAAAGCTAAACAGACTGTTAGATATTGCAATTAATTTTTGAGGTTTTATTAACATTCATTCTATTTCAGTTGGTTTTGGAGAAGGGATTTGTGCAAAGGAAAACCCTGAACTTTACAATATTGCCCTGTTAAATTAAAGGAATGATGGGCAGCTTTGCCCTTGTTTTTAAAATCCCCTGGTCATCTTTGACAGATGAACTTTCAGAAGGACATGGCAATAATTCTTGAGGTTTTATCACTTGGTGACTAGCTGTACTGGAGGGATTTACCTCAGAAGAAACCAGCTGCCTGTGGAGCTTAGACCCTCAAATTAACTGTTGGCAGAGCCTTGTCATTCACCATCAGTTTTCCTGATGGATCACTCTGCTGATACCCAAATGGGTATATATAAACATTTCTTGAACATGTTGGATATTAATGATTAACGTTAAATCATTCAAATATTAAATTAGATTATTATGAGATAAAATGGTTTCCTTTCCAAGCTTTGCTTCCTCCATTTCCTGAGTAATTTTGTGGAAGTCAATCAAATCAAAACTACTGGGAGTCTAGAGAGCCAGAGCTGAGTTGTCTTCTGACAGTGGGGCTGGGGAGTGCCTTGTTGTCCATGTACCCCAGCTGATCTGTCTGCTTCTGCCTTTCCACTCCTTTCTGCAACTCTTGTCTCTCTTTATAAAGCCCTAATTAAAGTCATAAAATACTAGACAAAATTTTAAATTCTTAAGTAATGTGACACATTTTTTATGGGGGCATAAGTGTTGTAGGCATTAAAAAAAAAAGGTGGTTCCTCTGATAGCATTCCTCATCTGCTGGTATTTTAGATTAACATGCACAATGCATTATCTCTCTGCTAACATGCACAGGAGGAGATTTGCTTAGGTAAGGAAACTCAGCTTAAGGCAGAAGAAATCTTTCATTTGTTATCTCAAAGATGCTGTTTCATGAGATCCAGCTGCTCTTATTTCTTCCGTTATTGCTGTGGAATTCACTTCAGCATTAAAACATCTGCCTTACTGCTGGAGGTGCTGAAGAAGTCAGGCAGGGTACTTAAATTTACACACTGACATTCCTGCCTCACGTGAGGTTAATTCAGTGAAGTGCTCTTTTATTTGGCTTGTGTTGAAGTGGAAAGACGTGAACTGATGAGGTCTGCGTTCTCTCTTGAAGCTGCCAGTTCACTTTTGGATGTGTTGCTGCTAAGTCTCTGTGCAGGCTGCTGACACATGCTCCACAGCTTATCCCTGGCTGCTTCTCAAACCACAGTAAAAAGAGGAGACCCACCTCCCCCAGCTTCCCCATGCTTGGAAAATTGTGTGCTTGTTGATTTCTGAAATTTCACTCTCAGCAGTTGATCTGCTTTATGTGAATGCTGGGAAGAGGCAAAAGAAACAAGGAACTAAACAAAAGCACTGATATGCTGTCTTTTGGGGCACTTTAGGGGGAAGTTTTTAGTGCCTGGTCTGTTGGAATTAAGTAAGACAATTGTAAGGAAGCTGAGTCTCTGTGTAATAATAATGGAGTTTCCTTAATGAAATTTGCTTCTTGGGATCGATGTGTTAAGACCCAGATGAATCAGAAGCACCTGCTGTTTCAATAACATCGAATCATATGGCAGTGAGATTTGCTTCAATACTGCTTTAGATTTTATTGCTTCACAGTGAGAAAAGTATGATTTTTTTCTTGGATGAAAGTGGTAAAAGCATTTCTTTGATTCCCTCATGACTGCTACTCTTATTGGTGTCATGAAGGAAACCTTTAGGATGTTTAAAGCCTTATGAAGGTCAGTTTGCAAGTACGTTTTCCAAGCCAGAATTCATACATATAGCATTATTAAACATATACGCTGCATTTCTGTAGACTTAATATTAGTCTTGCTTTTGTAAAGAATTGTGGGATGCAAATATAGAAATACAAATTTGGGTTATCTTGTAAGGGTTTCTGTGTGAAAGAGTGCATGAGCATAAATTGTTATCTCCAGTGGGACATAAAGATCCATACAGCTTATTTTAAAGACTTTCTAGTTCATGACTCATAGTTGCTGCTTGGAAATTTGCAAACCGTTAAACCTCTCGTGTCTGTTGTACTGTCTTGCCAAGGTTTGAAAGAAAGCTAAATTCTATCAGTGGAATTCTCCTTGCTTATTTTTTGTATCAATACCTGTAATTCCTTTTTGTAAATGGTGTGATTTTAGGGGTGTCCTGCTCAGGGTCAGGAGTTGGACTCCGTGATTCTAATGCATCCATTCCAACTCAGCACATTTCATGATTCTGTAGATTGTTTCCATGAGAAGTAATCTGTCATAAACCCCACTCTTTAGACGGTGGAAGAAAATAACGTACCAAATGGGAAAAAAAACCACCCAAAACATAAAAATAGGCCCTTCTTGAAATATTTTTATTTTGCCAAAAGGTTTTTACCAGTGTTAGTAAACCATATGTGAAAGTGCTGTTTCAAAGTAATAGGAGCGCCTTATGTTTGTGTCCTCTCTTTTGGGAAGAATTGAACAGTAGCACTTCTCTCCAAGGAAGAGTGAGTGATGAGCTGGTAAATGAAGGAGCATGCACAATATTTGAGAGCAATGAGTTAAAATAAACTTTCCAGCAGTTCTATACAGAAAACAACTCTATGATTTTCCTTTTTTTTTTTTTTTTTTTTTACAGTAGACCCTTTTCGATGTTGTTTTAAGTGTCTCACCAGGCTGAGGTCAGGTCTCCGCCAGGCGTTTCTGGTGCTTAGGAGCCCTGGCCCCGCTCCAGCTGTGAGGGGGGAGCGAGTGCCCAGCTCAAGGGCCGTTAGCAGCAGTGGGGGAGAGGGGGCCCTTGGCTGCCATACTCAGCTGGGGAGTTTAACATTTATGGAAATAGCCCGTTTGGTGCTTCCCTCCCCCTTTCTCCCAGTGCCCTTACTCGTCTCTGTTGGCCTCGACATCTTGGTTTCCATAGAGATCACAAGAAGTTGCAGCAGCAGTTTTATACTCAGGCTTGGCTGAAACAAAACCTTGGCAGTTGTGGCCGTTTGGCCGACAAACCTACCTTGGCTCAGTGCTCTCAAATGCTTTTGAGGACTTTCCTTGTTTTAGTATAAAATGTGCTCTGGTTCTCTTTTCACCATTTGAAAAGCTTTGTTAAACCTGTGATCATGCATTAACTGTCTAAAGTGGTTTGATTTATTAGAGTAGGAAGCAGTCAGCCTGTCCTTACCTTGATGGTCTTTGAAGAAAGTCAAACAATAGTTTGTTCAATATAAGCAACATACTACTGTGTTCCTGTGGCACAGACTTTGCTCCTGTCATTTTGGGTGATGCTAACTAGAATAAACTGTGATAGGCTTCATTGCTTAGCAGAGTGCAATTTTGGGAACACCTGCTGTCCTATGGTAATGTTAGTTTTGTCTAAAACTTATGTTGTCATTTTGTGTTTTAGAAAGTACAACAATATACATTAATAATTCAAGCTACGGACATGGAAGGAAACCCAACATATGGTCTTTCAAACACAGCAACTGCTGTCATCGCTGTGACAGATGTCAATGACAATCCTCCAGAGTTCACTGCCATGACTGTAAGTATAGGATAGGAGTTACTAAAGAATGTGCATATTTATAACTGTTCTCTGTTTCCCTCATTATATTCACAGACAGTAAATATTTATTACTTCTTAAATACTGTACTGGCAGGCAGAGTCAAGATACATGCAGAATATATATCCCTGACATACAGTGTTCTGCTTTTGACCAAAAGGCAAAAGCTGACAAGGGAGTCGAGCCACTGGTTCCCTGGGTGGCCTCAGGTAAAACCTTCATTAGATAAAGTGTCAGAGCTCCAGTGAAGAGAGATGGGCTGCCCTGCTTTGATGAATGTTCAGCCTGGTGTGGCTCTTGCGTGCTCCTCCAGATGAGCTGAAGTGTTTGCATGGTTTTCGCAGTTCTACGGGGAGGTGCCGGAGAACAGGGTGGACGTGATCGTAGCGAATCTGACGGTGACCGACAAGGACCAGCCGCACACGCCGGCGTGGAACGCCCTGTACCGCATGACTGGGGGAGACCCCACGGGCCGCTTCACCATCCTCACCGACCCCAACAGCAACGACGGGCTGGTGACCGTCGTGAAGGTAAGGCGTGCTTGCCTCCCAGAGAATTCCGCGGGGATGGAGGAAGTGCGAGAACACTGCACGGGGGGGGAAATGTGAATTCCTGAGGCCAGCATGAATCCGGAATTGAAATGGATGCTCCCTTTCTTGTGGAATCTTGTAATCTGTCTCTTCGACTGTTACCTTGCTTATGCTGTCAATAGTATTCCACCAGCTCGGTTTTAAAAATCAGGCCAGGTTATTAGAAGTTACAAGTCTTGAATCTTTATTTGCTAAAAGTTAGAAATTACTCTCTGAAAAAGTATCTACCTAGTTTTTTTTGCTAGTCTAAAGGAACAAGTTCCTGCCTCTTCAATTAGTAGTCATGCGTGTCGTCTGCACATTTTATGTCAAGATGTTCCATTAAGGAGCAGATACAGGCAGTCAAAGCACAATCAGAGAGGGAAAATGATAGGTGGGAGGGTACTTCTACAAGAGACATTTAAAGACTGGCTATTTTTAAAACCTCATTTAAATACCTTTTATGGAATAACCTGTCTATCTTCATTCTCTAGCCAACACGGCTGTGTGTTGAGGGATGACTTATTTCAACTGATAATAACAATGTGGTTCTATAATTAAACCTGCCAGGCAGTAGCCACCTTTCCTCATGACCCTCTGATAAATGTCTCATCTCTGAGTTGGCCTGCTCTGGTTTTGGCTGATCCATTTCAAAGTCAAATGTGTGATGCCAGTAATCCCATTTGGAAATTAAAAAATACACTTTTTCTTTTCTCTTTTTGTTTTGTTTTGTTTCATTTCGTTTTGTTCGATTTTAATCCTCCCAGTACCTAGGTGACAAAAAGATACAACTTGCATACAGCATTAATAGTAATTCATGCTGGGTTTTGTAAAGAACTGTCACTTGTTTATAGCTGCTCTTTCCCAGAGGTGCCAGTTGTTGCATTGCAGTCTTCTGGGAAGAATTATGTGAGTGTCTGTGCTTTTTAGCACTCCTTTAAGTGCTCAGACATAGGAAGAGTTGGAAACCTGCCTACAGTTTTTATTGGCAGTGCAACGAGTTAGTTGATCTGTCAACCTGTAACGAAGATTAGATTTTCTCTTGTCACTTACTTCATACTGTCACATGCCAACTATCCTGGTAAGGTACAGGGTTTTCTTCCAGTCTGGGATCTGTGTGAGTAGCACAGTGCGTAGTACAAAGGCAAATCCTGTCTCCAGGAATGCCTCAACCCTGTGCAGCATGACAGAGGAACTCTACATTCACACTATTTTTACTTCTCCTTAAATTGGACTTCTGGCTCAGTGAGGAAATCTCTGAATGTTGTCTTCACTGGGAAGATGGAAGCTGTAGGTATATCAGAGATGAGGTTTGCTGGGATTACCAAGAGTCTTTGTAGTGAAATGTTGAGGGCATGAGAATCTCTGATCTGTGGGATTTGCTATAGTCATGAATTTGTTTGAAAGAAAACTTTCATACTTCTAACAGAAAGAGGCAGCTTTCTGTCCCCAGGAGAGATCAGGAGGCACATGTGAGTGAGTGGCAAAAAACTGGGAGCTTCTTCATCATTTTGTGATTAAACTATTTGTTTCCTCATTTGTCTGTAATGGCAGTAGCAGAGTAGGTTAAATGTAGGAATGACAAGGTGTCTAGCTCTTCTGACTTCAAAACTGCTGCTAAGCAAAACTCTAGCACATGGACTTGTGCTGAGGTGATACTGTGCTCTCTTCAGTCTCTGTGCTCATTCTTGAGAAAACCAATACAATTAATCTTCAGAAATGTACTTTAAATTTAAAATGTTTAAAATATTTAAAGTGTCCATTGCTGCTGTGAGTAAACATTTAACGCTTCCTTCTCTATGCTTTTCCCAGCCTATTGACTTCGAGACCAACAGGATGTTTGTACTGACCGTAGCTGCAGAAAATCAAGTGCCTTTGGCTAAGGGGATTCAGCATCCTCCTCAGTCAACAGCAACCGTGTCCATTACAGTCATTGATGTGAATGAGAGCCCGTATTTTGTTCCAAACCCCAAGCTCGTGCGTCAGGAAGAAGGGCTGATGGCTGGTAGCATGTTGACCACTTTCACTGCTCAGGACCCGGATCGTTACATGCAGCAAACGTCTCTAAGGTCTAGATAAACATTTTGCAATATCTGTGTTGTGGAATGGGTGGGGAGCAAAGAGGTGATGGGTGAAATGACAGCTTTTACCGTAGCATGCAGCTATCCCAACACACCCTGTGGGTTTTGTGCAGCTCTCTTCAAAGGGGTTTTCACTGTAGAGAAGATGCACTGACCAGTATTTATAGATGTGTAAACTGGGTCATTTTCTCATCCTAATTTCCTTTTCATCAAGATAGAATGCAGTTATGCATCCATGCTAAAGTATATGTTCTATCCCAACAAATTCAGTCAGAGCAGACATGTGCTTCTGTGAACTAAGATCATTTGCGAATAAGATTCACCTGTAATTTTCACATGGCAACAAAATCGGATTGTTGATGAAATCTGAAGGATTTTCTTTTAAATTTTTCTCCAACAATGCAACATGATGTTGTTGTCTGTCTGCAAACTCTTGTACTGGTAGCTATGATCATAATTTGATGATAATTTTTCTTATGTCTAAAACTTTGCTATACAAGCATGCCTCATGTAAGACATGGTCATTATCTGCAAAGCTAAGGCTGTGACTGACCATGGGTCAGGACTCATCCAGCTTTTTTTTTTTAGCTCATATAGAAGAAACTCCAGTACTTAATTTCTGTCTTTCCTTCCAAAATCAAGTATTACAATTTTATTTTCTCTTGATTTTTGGTTAGCTGTTTGTGATACTTTGCTCATTTCTGGACATAGCCATCATAGAAATGACAGCATGAGGGTTTCGATATTAAGCTTGCACTTCATTAATGTCAAAGGGAAAATTTATCTGATAGAAAAATGGTTTGGAAAGACACTTTTCTTTCAAATTAAGATGAGAAACATGCAGTAAAACCAGGGTTTCTGACAATGAAGTGATATTGAAGTACTGGAACAATGTGAATTACTGCAACTAACACTATCCATTTTTACCTCTCTCCTGTTCTCAGCATTCTGACAAGATGCAAATTAGTATGAATAGCTCTGTGGGTGTAAAAAACCCAGAAAGGATCCTGACTGAATATTTTAATTGAGTCTGAGTTTTAATGTTATATAGTTTATGGTAATTATACTATTTCCTCCAGTTACATGATAACTTACAGGGCAAGGCACTTCAAGAGTCGAAATGCAGGACGACTGATTTTAATATATATTTCCATGAAATTTACTGACAGGGCTTGATAAATGGAAATTTGTAAAATGCTATCTTCAAATTCCAAAAATGTGTTCAGAATAGAAATTAAAATACTAATACTGTCTTTGTTGTCAATATTTATGTTGGGAGATAAATAACACAACTTATGATTAAATACACAGGTACTCAAAACTTTCAGATCCTGCCAACTGGCTGAAAATTGACCCTGTTAATGGACAGATAACTACTACAGCTGTTTTGGACAGAGAGTCAATATATGTGCAAAATAATATGTATAATGCAACGTTTCTTGCTTCTGATAATGGTATGTATCAATATTGTATATTTTTTTCAAAAAGATTTTCTTCTTTATGATTGAATGGCACTCAGTTTTACTGGGGCAGAAAACAGGATATGCTTAGAATACATCCCGTTGGAAATATGTATTACATCAGACTGTGTATATTTTCCCAGCTACTTGGGAAATGGCTGAAAAAATAATTCTCTGAGTTTGCAGAAAAACACTGTCTTGGTTACATTAGTTTAGTTGACAGAAAATTGAAAAAACCCTGCATGGGAATGTGGTAGATTGAGTGAATGCACAGCATGAGTGGGCTTTATGGGGGGAAATGTGTCATTGCAGGGGCTTTGTATTTTGCCACATTCAGGCTGCAGCAGTGCAGAGGGAAAAGTATCTTTTTGTTGTCAGTTTGTTAATGACAATTAACACTGCTCAGAAATGAGTCCTTTGATTTCAGCTGGAGTGCTGTACTGTTCACAGCTGATAGCAGAAATATGGATAGGCACAGTTAGGAATATTCTCACATTAGAAGGGAAAGCTGAAACACGAGCTATTTGCCTTGGAAAGAAGACACAGTAAAATTTTCTGAACTGGAAGCTAGATCAACTGTTTCTATACTTTGGCTCTGTTCTGTAGAAAAAACAAAAATGGAACTGGAAGATTATAGGAGGTGGAATGAGAACTATTGCTAGTTATAGTGAAAAATTCAGTGCCAAATGATCATATCAATGTGTGATTCCAGCAAGGTTTATGGAACCATCACACTTTTGATATGGACAGCAGGATTGTCTAGAAATAACACGCTGAAAGTCAGTATTAGAAAGAATTTAAATAGCACATTTATGGTAAATGGTGATCTTAAGCCCTTAAAAGTTAGGAAATAATTTGTCCAGAGGACACACCATCCCAATTTTGCACCTTCTTCGTTGAAGTCTTTGATGTGGACCATCTCTGAAGATTAACTGTTGTCTGGTCAGTGAAGTGGATGAGTCCCTGATCTGTGGATCTGCAGTTATTTGCTGAATTTTGCTGAGTTGAGCTATTTTTCTGAGAACAGACTACATAAGAATTAGTGTGTTAGCAGGACCAGTGACAGTGGTAGATTGGTTTTGTAAAAGACGGAGTCCCAAAACTGAGGTAGACATATAAGAGTGTTGGTACAGCTTCATTTAAATAACTTTGGAACTGAAAATAGGCTTAATACTATTTCATTTTCTTTTAGGAATACCCCCGATGAGTGGAACTGGCACACTTCAGATATACCTGCTGGACATCAATGATAATGCCCCCCAAGTGCATCCAAAAGAAGCCACAACTTGTGAAACAATGCAACCCAATGCTATTAACATCACTGCTGTAGACCCTGACATAGATCCAAATGCAGGCCCGTTTGCCTTTGAGCTGCCTGACACACCTGCTAGTATTAAGAGGAATTGGACCATTGTTCGAATTAGTGGTAATTAACATTATGGAAATCTTCATAGTTTTAAAGAAACTTTTTGCAAATGGTTTCTCTTTGGTATTATTCCACAACATACATGAATTTGGTTAGTATGAACAAGAAATCACCTTGTTCCCCAGAGAACAAGAAATTTCAAGAAAGAAAAGATGACAACAGCAGTCAGAAGTCTGTTACCCTGAGTGTCACATAGCAGTTTGAGCAAGAAGTTAATGCCTAGCTCAAACATGAGCTGCTTTTGCCAATACTGTTTTAATCCCGTGTGAGCAATATATTGCTTTTTAACCAGTGCCTTGTTTTTACACACAGGTGACCATGCCCAGCTCTCCTTGAGAATCCGCTTCCTGGAGGCCGGTATCTATGACGTGCCCATAGTAATTACAGATTCTGGAAATCCACATGCATCCAGCACTTCCTTGCTGAAAGTGAAAGTTTGCCAGTGTGACTTAAATGGAGACTGCACTGATGTTGACCGGATTGTTGGTGCAGGGCTGGGCACTGGTGCCATCATTGCAATTCTGCTCTGTATCATCATCTTGCTCAGTGAGTAGATAGCTCTCTTAATTCTAACTCCTTTACTCTTGTTTTGCCAGTACAGTATTACATTTTAGTATCAGGTACCTTGACAAAGACAGAGTTATTAAAGGCTGAGTCCAGGAATTGTTGCTGCGTGGTTCATTGGTTTAGAAAGTATGAAAATGTCCTGATGTCAGTACGGGATTTGGAGTAGGAGAGAGTACAGCTATCACCTGTTTGGCGGTCAAGCCCTGCAGTGGGTTTGTCCATTTATACCCATGGACACTTGTAGTGTTACATCAGTGAGTGGCGAGGTTGAAGATGTGATTAATCCCCTGGCATCTAGTCTCTCTTGTGCTGCCAGCATTGTGTGATTTGGTGCCACCCATAGCAGGTAGCAGTGCTTTCAGGGACTGCTCTGACATTACTACTGTTGTGCTTCAGATTAATGCAAGTATCAGTTACTGTTGGAAAGTAATACATCACAGCCCTTCACATAAGGCCTGACAAGAAAGGCAGGTGTTGCAATGTTGTGTGTGTTTAAGTACTGCATAAAGCTGTACTAGTGTTTTATCTTGTGGGAAGTGCATGGAGTAAGGGAAATTACCAAAAATCATGAGTAAGTGTCTGTCCAGTGTCATAAATTAAATGCTATCTCTGCTACACGTTATAGTTAACTGATTGCCTATTGTGATGGAACACAAGGGAGAGATTATCCTGGTCATAGTACACTAAGCACTCATCTAGAACATACAAAATTATGGAAAGGAGTAATAAAAAAAACAAAACTGAGGCTGGATAAGCACATGATTCTACACTAAGCACACAGTGCATTTAGTCTCTTAATAGAAGTTACTTTTTAAATGCTAGGTGTGAAACTAACAGAGCGTTATTGAAGGAGAGATTTCTTCCTGAATATAGTGGTTTATGAAGCATAGTCTTTCTTAATTCTTCTCGTAACGAGTTTATTTTGCAGATGTGGAATGGATTTGTTACTTACAACCTTGAATATGTGGTTGATTTCCAAACCGTATTCCCTATAGTGGTCTGAGTTTAAATATTCCTTGCTTAAGCTGCCTTCTGTCAAATTTTTAATTTAAAAAAAAAAAAACCTGTACCTTATCCAGAACAGTCAAATCCAACTTCATTGCTTTTCTCTTTTTTTTTTTTTGGTTTTTTTTTTTTTTTGGTTTTTAAATCTGGACATTAAATTTCTACAATTTTCTATGGTTTTATTTCAGAATCAAGCTGTAACTATGTCTCTTCCATTTTTGCCTTACAGTTCTAGTTTTAATGTTTGTGGTATGGATGAAACGCCGTGATAAAGAGCGTCAGGCAAAGCAGCTCTTGATTGATCCTGAAGATGATGTGAGGGACAACATTCTGAAATACGATGAAGAAGGGGGTGGAGAAGAAGATCAGGTGAGGAAAGGTTAATTTTACGTATAGACTTACACTTGTCACTGCACTTTATTTGTTTACATTGGAACACTCTGGTAGGTAGCTAATTTTTACATAACATACTGAAGGCAATAACTTTAAATAAAAGTTTGTTTTTTTCATTTTGGTTTTTTGCCATTGCAGATGTACTAATTGCTTGCCATTTGGATAAGATGTAAAAATAGTCTCTTGTCCTCTTGCAGTAAAAGCATTCCAACCAGATTCCAGCTAAGACTGTTACATTTAAATGAAAGTTAACTCTCATTGCTGTCTGTAAAGTTTCCTCGCTCGTTGCCTGGGAACTTGTTGTACAGCAGCACGAGTGCAGGGTGCTTAATATCATCTAAACCAAATACAAGCCTTTGTTGGTGGTGGGTGAATGCCTTTCTAGATGTATAGTAATTCTGGATATCAACAGATTTGCCACCACTGGGATTTCAAGCGTGGAAAGCATTTAGGTTTCAAGTAGCTGTCAAGGCACATCTGTGTTTATTCACATACCTTCCCAAGCAGGTGCCATGTGCATTTACTCTCATGTCACCTCTGGTTGAACCACTGCTGATATGTCAGAGGACTAGGAGTGATGTGTATATGCTAAGAATAGCTTCTTTTTCCTCCTCTCTCTCCAAGTTTTTAGATTTTCAAGCAGTGTGATTTCCTTCCTTCAGAGGACGTTTATTAAGTGCTTTATGATCATGACAAACAGCAGATTTATGCACATTATTAATGGTAGAAGTAAGTGTAGTAATTACAAAGAGTACAGTGCATATAATAGAGTCTAAGAAATTTTCCAGTTAAAAGCCTTGAAAAATTAAGTGCAATTCTTCCACACATCCCCAGTCTCAGTCATCTGGCACTTGAGTTATCTGAAAAGTGTTTCCCTTCACTGGTACAGACTTCTATAGTTTCCTTCTGCTCATTTGTTTGTTTGTCTGAAATTTGTGTTCCCCTTAGTAATTTCCAAGCTTCCTGCATTTCCCCAAGTACTGTTCCTACTTCCTGGCTTTTCTGCATAATGTTCTTTTTAGGCAGTTTTCAAAGGAAACTTCAGTTTATGCAGTTTTAGAAAAATGCTTATGTTAAATAAAGTGAAAACAACCCTTTGAGTCTATGCATGTATTCCAGTTGTTTGTACATAGTTTGAGTACAAGAACTGCATCCTGTTTGTGCATCTGTTATTATACAGGAAAGTTACAGTCTTAAAAGAAAATTAGGAAAACTCAGTCCTGTGAGAAGTAATTTTTCAGTTCACATATTTCCAGGTCTTGTTCATCCTGAATTCTCTGGAGGATCTGTTTAGGAGTTGTCATGGATCTTTGATTTTTAATTGCTGTCCATGCAACCCTCAGGAGAGAGTGAGTTAGATTCTCTGGGTAGAGTGCATTGGGAGGCCATAGGTGATGGTGAGGTACGTTGGGAAGAATTGTGCTGCAGATCAGGGAGATGTTAAGCATTGTAACAGTGTGCAGTGAGGGCGAAAGAGGAATGGCTCTGAGCTCTCCATTCTGCCCATCTTGGTGCTGGTGCTGGAGGGGTGCTGTGCTCCCCCCCAGCTGGCAGTGCTGTCTTTGTGAGAGGCATGCTTGGGCTGTGTGGCAGGGGCAGCGTCCCGTGAGCGCTGCCAGCGGGTGGACTAGCAGGAAGGGAGTGAGAAAGGGGAAACTGGGACTGCTTCCTCTCACAGTGGGCATAGACAGCATCTATACCCAGGGAATTTTAAGGGCTTTACAAAAGGTTGAATGATTTTTATCCCCTTCTTACTTTCTAAAGATGAATTTTAAAGCCACTACTGCGATTTAATTATCTTCAGTGCAGCCACTTTGTTCAGGTACACAGGTCCCTTTTTTGATCTATTGACAGTAGGCCAGTCTCTGGGGGTCTAAAACACCCTTGCACTCTCTAAATGCTCATACAAAGTATAACAAGCTTNCTTCAAAGCTAGGAATTTGTTCCTGTGCAGAATAAACAAAGAGAGATCACAAACTTTTCAACTTACTTTTTTTGTCTACAATGGATGATGTAAATATGTTCTGTCTTGGTTTTCAGGGAGATGATTTTATATATTTTGTTTAGATATTTTTTTTAATCTAAATTCTGCCTGTACTTAATGATAATAATTGCTAGCTTTGTTTCTTCTTGGTTGCCTCCGAACCCCCCCTCACCTCCTGTGTCTCACCTCTATTTCATTGGGGTTTTTTTGGTTTTGCACACATTTTATGTGAGATTTCAGAATTTAGAATGCAAAGCTTTTCAAATGTCCCAACATTCAAAAATTCCCTGCAAGCAGTAATCTCATTTTTGCAAACCACAGCATAGCAAGATACTGCATAAGCAAAGCTGTGTACAAAGCATTGTGGGCAAAAGGTATTGGCTGTAAAGATCATTGCATTTTTTGTCAATGTTAATATAAGTATTCAAGTGCCAAAATGAGTGTTCTGAAAAAGCATGAGACTAAGATCAAAAATGTATTTTCAGAGTGAGGCTTCATAGGGTAAAACTGCCACTGTTCCGTTAAAATCAAGAAAAATTGCTTTGTGTCAATCTTGGATCCTTAAGTCGTCAGCAAATTACAGGAAAATGCTCTGCATCAATATTAACTTTTTTATGGTGCACTATCCCTAAAATCCTGAGGATTGATTAAACAAGCAGCTTTGGTAGAAGGCAGTACACAAGGTGACTCAAACACAGAGCCATCCAGCCCAGGATTCATCTCATGGTGAAATAAAAGGAAATTTTAAAGCCTCGTGTGTGTCTCAGTGAAAACAATACTTCAAAAGCTTCAGACATTTTCATAATCAGTAAAATTACTTTTATTTATAGCCAGCAAATTACTTTTTAAAATCACATGCTTCTCTAGAAGAAGAGCTTGAAGATTTACCCTATCTGGCCTGTTATTTCCGAGATGTTTAGGTTTTTTGAAGACGTGACTGTTAGGGCTTGAAGGTAAGTTGTAGAACTTAGATCTCTCTGTATCCTGAAACAAATTAAACTGGAGGTTTTTATCTTAATTTATTTGGGAGATTTAATTTATTTATTTTGAAATTATACAAGTTGGATTTCTTAGCTGTCATGGCAGACTCAGAAGCTCCTAAAATATGTTCAGCATGTTCCTTTCAGACTCTCTGTACATTCTATCAGAGTGAGGTCTCCTGTAAGAAATTAGATGAATTCAAATTCCAGCTAGTTCATCTGAGTCATAGCAACTGCCAGCAACAAGTTGGAATTCCTGTTTGCTTTTGTTGGTGTGTTCAGGTTTTTTTTTCCTCCTGTGCCAGCAATTCCAAGGAATTATGATGTGAAATCTGTAATAAAAGAGCTGTTTAGTCCATCGTGAAGGTCTTCTGTTAATCCCATCTAAGGCCATCTTGGCCAGCTTTGTTCACTCTGACAGAATGAATGCTTGTCAAGAAAATTGAGGATCTTGAATGATTCATAGTTGTCTTCTACCCTGGCATGATGTACACAGGGTCGTGTGATCTCCACAGCAGCTGAGAAAAATGCTATTAATTCTCTAAGTCAGAAAGGCTTTTGATCTGTGGGTCATAACTGAAGTCAGTCTGCTCGCCTCTGAAGAGCGTTGTCAACACTGGAAATGTTCTGGACATTTTTCACCTAGAAAAAGCTGGCTGAAAAACAGGCTCCAAAAGGTTTACAGCACTCCTGTCCATTCCAGGCAGCAACTTTCTGGGTTTTGTGAATGATGGCTGTACTAGCAGAATTTGGGGATAAGGGAGGAGTGAGAGAGATAGTCCAGATAGAAGACTTTGAATTCTTCTCAGGATTCTGTTTACTAATTTCTACCTTTAACAGTTCAGCTACATGACTTAGAGGAGATGGGATATGAGTCTTAAACTCTTGGGGGTGGGGGACAGTACAGTTCATCATATTCTGAAACAGAAAATTCAAATTACAAAACTGGTAGTGAGTGCCTCTCTTGATTGCTAATGGACCTCATGATCCATAGCTTGTAAGTTGTTTAGCAAGCAGGGAGCTGCAAATGGTGAATATTCTTTCCTGATACAATGTGCTGTGAATTTGTAACACCCGTCTCAGTTCCAGATACCAAAACCTGCTGCTGACTGGGTGTTGAAGCACTTAGCATGTGTCTGCAGTGTAGTTCACGCACACAGCACATCACAGCCCATAACCATCACTAACTCATTTTCATCACATATCTCGGGCCATTTGTGTGACTTACATCAAGGCTTGACTGGGATATGTGCAGCATATGTCAGCCTGATAACTGTGATACATTTCTTTCATCTAATTGCTTTTGTATACATCTCATTGCACAAGATGATTCTCTCCTTTGAGCTCGTTTCTATAATGTTTTCTGAATTTTAGCGGTAGTTGCTCATGCAGGTGGTCCTGTTGAAGCAAGTTGTCTGAGCAAGTGGGTGGTATGCTTTTAAAGTACTGCAGATGAGCTGTTTTGAACATGTAGGATAATCTAGCCCTCAGATCTTTTCAGTACAAGAATTTCAATGCAATGATTTTACTATTATTCAAAGTAGTTTTCTTGCTGAGGAGTCTTCACGGTCCTTTGTACATAAGGTTTTTTTACATCAGTCAATAGCTTGCTTTTGTCACATTTTTTACGTATTTATGTAGAGAGAGAAAATAATAGTACTCATTTTAATGGTGTTAATCACATTAAAAATAAAATAAATGGTTTATTGGTTATGTGTGCAGGATCTAAATTCTAAACAGAAATCGCTCCTTTATGAAAGGGTAGCTATGTTCCAGCATTTATGTGTCATAGATAAAAGCAAAATTAGGTAATCCTTAAATTTTTGTGTGTGGGTTTTGGGCTTTTTTTCTTACTGTCATAACTTTCTGTATGCCCACATTTTGAGATAACATTAGTCTTCTGTGCTGGATCTTGTTACCACCTCTGGTTGTAAGCATGATTATGGTCCTTAGCTACTGCACGGACTTGATAAATCTACATGATGAGATTTGCTTTTTCACCACCCTGAGTGTTAATCAGATCATTTACTCTCAGTTTTTAACCTTCATTTTGCATTGCATTAAGAACAGAACATGTTTTAGGTTCTGAAATTTCAAACATAATGAATGAAATAAAGGTTGCTATGATATTCCCCATGAATATACAATACTATAATTAAAAGGTAGTTATTTTGGGGATTGTGTTTGCTTACTATGACATTAGCTTCACTTTTTTTGAATAAGTGACTCATACAGTGCTCCTGTGGAGGAATTACTGTCATTCTTTGGTGAATTTTTATCTCATGATATGAAAAGTAATGTTTTCATAATTCCATTACAACATTGTTTTATTTTATCATATCTAGAGCCTCTGCCTTCTATTGTGTTATATCTGCAGCTGGAGTTTAACTTTCACCTTTTTTATTATGAAAAAGATAAGCTAGCTTCTTCGTTATCTTAAAAATTATTATTAACTTGTAGTACTCCAGATGCATCTATAATAAAAACAAATGGGAAAAGCAATATGGTAGAAACTAATCTAAAATCAAGTGACAAAGAGCAACTCTGGTGTAGGCATTTTAACTGTTCTCCCACCTGCAGCCTATATCTAGTCAGTCTTCTCTCTTTGCTTTTTTTGAAGTCTCATTATTTCAGCAAATGTAAGATTTCGGGGAGGTTGGAGCATTTTTCAGAACTCAGGCAATATTTTAAGTGCAAGTTTCTGATAGCTTTTTAGGTTGATGTTTCATGGGTTTGGGGGTAAAATATATTGCCGGATTGGTTTTCACTCCCTTTGTCTTTTTTTTTTTTTTATATCTCAGTGGGATCATGCAGGAGTAAAATATTTGTTTCCTTACTTCCCCATCCCATTTCTCTACTGGAGTAGGCAGTAATTGCCTTCAGAACACAAAGCCAAAGCAGAACACGTGTTTTATCGTACTTCAAAGTCATAATTACTTCTGTTCTCTTCAGAAAAATAAAAAACCTCAGTTTATAATAACTAAGGCTCCATCTCCTGTAAAAGGGTCAGGTAAAATTGAAATTTCTACTACTCTTGCTTTAAATGCACCTAGACCCCTGCAGCTGGTTGTATTCAGTGAAAGACACTTAGAGGTCTCACCATCAAATTAAATCAAAGTGATCTGGTGACAATTAAGTTGATTATTTCTTGTGTGAGGATAGAACTGAGCTTCCATATTTCTTTGCAAAAGGTGAAAATTTCTTGAAAATCTCTTGAAAATGAGAAACGGGTATAGTGGTTTTGTTGCATTATTCACGTGTCCAGTCCTATGTTTATGCCTAGCCAAAGCTTTTGTTCTGTAGAAGGTAAAAACCCAAGTCATCCTTAGAAGTGTGAGTCTCATGAATAGCCAGGAAATAAACCGAGAGCTCTGAGATACCAGAGAAGCCAGAGTCATAAATCATTAATGAATGTCAGTCACATTTCAGGCACTAGACTGTGGTAGTGGAAAGCTCAATTCAGAGGTAATGTATTAAAACATTCTCTGAGTTTTCCTCTCTCAAAAAAAGTCAGTCCTGTCTCTGCATGGCATTTTATAGTTTTAGTTCCATGTGGTTTCATTTCAGTGTGGTTTTCGGTTCTGCATCATAATGCTCCAGGATATATTCATAGAAGGCAGTTATCAATTGCTGTAAAAATTTTTAGTTTATTAGAGTTTTTTCCAAGAACTTAAGTAAATCTTCTAATTTAGAGCAGCCAGTGAGGATGAAAAAAACAGTATGTTTAAAACACCTCCTACTGTAACTGATGACTGCTCTGTGGGGGATTATTACTCAGGTGCTCTTCAGTGAATCGATGCCTTGTCCAAGAGGAAGTTGTTTAAGGAGGAGACTTTTGAAGGCTGCATTATCTTGTTTTTGATTGATTACTGAGGAGTCTCAAATGGCCTTTTCTTCTCTTCTGGGTGTTTCTTCTATTCAAGTTGAGATATTTGAACTGTGCTTTGAGCTACTGTGTAGATGTTTATCTTAAAGTGCTTTTATGGGTTTTAGATACTTCTGCATGCATTTCTGGTAAGGTAGTTAATTTGTAGATCTTGGCTACCTGATCTTGGCATTTAGCACTCTTCACTGGGATTGCATGTTTCAGGAATGTAAGATTTGAACTAATAATGGTCAAAGTCTTTGCTTAAAGCTGTTAGAACCAAGTGAAGAGCTAATAATGTCAATATTGTAATCAACTTGGAGAGGAGAGGGAGTTAGTGGGGGTTGGGGGTGGAGCAGTGGGATTGATTTCACAAGATGAAACTTCTGATAAAATGTCCTTCTAACACATTAAAGTTGTCATCTCTTTAACCACCAGTTATTGAAAAGGCAGGTCTAGTTTCTCCAGTGAGAACAGATCTATTCATAAACAAGCAGAAAACCAAAAAATCATTCAACTTGCTTCACTTATGTCCCTGTTGTAGAATGTGAGATCTCTGCTTCCCTGTTGACTCTAGGCTTGGACTGTCAGACTAGTCCCAAGTTTCCGGTTTCCAAAGGCCTGGATTTTTCTAGATGCAAAATGGGAGCAAATTAATGTCTTAGTAGTATTACAGTTGAGAAAAACTAAGGAGATTGTTTCATCAACAATCGTAAGTTTTACCAGAAGTTTGAGGAAGAAAAAACTTGAACAAACCATCTGTTTGGATGTGCTCAAGTCCAGACTGAAGGAAGGGAATTTTTTCTAGAATTGCTGGAGTTAGAGTTAATAAATAAATAAATAAATGACTGACAAAAATTGGCAGCCATATGAATTAGATGCTCACAGCTCTCACTGAAGTACATTTCCAATGGAAGGCCAAGACTTCTTCCCCAATGAACTGCCAGTAATCCCTGAGCACATTTTAACTAAGAACAGGTTTTATGGGAAAACACTGGAGCAAAACCAAAACACTGTTGAATTGTGGTCCTAAAATTAAAGTAAAAATGATGACCCAGAATACTGCTCAAAGCTGTCTGTCCCAACCTATCCCTGCATGTTTTGTTCTTTCTTTGATGTGCCAGTTTTCCATTCAGCTGTCACTTCTAAGTTAACTGTCTCAACAAACTCTGCTTGAGGCTAACCTTTAAGTCCTTTCAGGAGCTTTAGGTAGTATGTGAAAAGCTTTCCCACTTTCCTGTCGGTGAAAGCAGCACTGAGTGAAGAGATGGGACCTCAGCACCTCTAAACAGCTTATGACCTGGCATTTTAAAACATTTTTCCTTCTTTTACTTTGCAATAATTGTGTAGAGTTGACTTTAGACAGAATGTTGGAACAGCTGGAGTCGTTGCATGTTTGCCTGGCACTCCACTGCTTTGGGGAGGTGGTGGATGAGTTGTCCATACCCCACTGATGTGCAGTGAGTATTGATTTTAATGATATGAAGGGTTTGAGAGTCTGAGGTTATACACACAATGGATCTTCTTTACCCCTCTGGACACTATTAGACCTGCAAGATAAATTTCCTCTGATAGAAGGCTAAATGACAGTGTTATAAATTACCCTAGAAGAGAAAAGCAAAGTGGCATTCCACATAAAGACACGTTCTGGACTGCTGTTACCTCACAGATGACTGTATTTGCTGGCTTTTTAACTATTAGAGCCTGGATATGTCTCAGACTATTAAACATATACAAATGGATGCCTCAGATGTGGCCATAGTAGACTGAAAAATTTGATTTATATTTCTGTGTGACCACTAACCAATAAAAGAATAGTATGTATATGTGTGTAGGTGGGGAAAAAATTATCTTTATAAAATTGAAATTTAAAAATATGCTTTTCTGGTTTTAATACATTGTTATTTAACCATACTAGTTTGAATTCCTTGACAATGGAATGCTTAGATTCTAAAAAATATATATTTTTCATTTCTCCCTATTGATGTTTTTCACCTTCATCTTTTGGGTGGGTATGAAAAGCACTCATGTTACGTATTTATAAATTCTAAAAAGTACATTCTTCTCTGTTTGATAGGATTTTCTGATAGCATGTCTCTAAACTATTTTGATTTATTTTACGTAATAAAAAGAGAAAGGATAAAAAGTTCTGTTCTGTTTACTTTTCTCCAATTCATACTGCTTCCTGGAGATCACTTATTATTCTGTTTGGTACATGAAGTACCGAAGGGTAGGAGTTTTACAGCTCTGCCCCAAGGAACTTGTAATCTAATTAAAGCCTATGAAACTGCATTCTCATATCTCAGTGGAGCTGTTCCACCTTTTTTGACTGTGTATTTGTGTGCAGTCATCTGAGAACCCAAGTAACAAATCAGAAGGTGTAGTGGATTTGGTAATCAGTTCCAGTTCTCCCCACAAACTACCATCAGTGCTGTCAGAAAGAATTCTCCTGTTGAAAAGTCTGGGTTTGGGGTCACAGGAGGTCATAGTCTCAGAAAGGATCTACATCTCGTGAGATAAACAGCAGCAGTAAAACATTGCATTCCTTCCCTTAGGAGCCAGTAAGGAACTAATAAAAAACAGTCTGAACAGACAACTTCCAGCAAGTTGAGATTATAAATAAGGATTTTACCAGAACAGCATGGTTGAAAAAAATTGATATTTGTGATGGATTGAGTAGTTTATTTAGGATGTTTATAACTGCTTAGATTATTTGTGGGGCAGGCTATCTAGCATACAGTGGAGTTGGCGTGAGCCCCCATCTGCTGATAGTTCTTGAATGGCTTTTGTTTAAGCCTTGAGCTCCAGTTCTTTGTTGCACATTCTCACCAATGCCCAGTGTAAAGGCATCATAAAGCATGACTTTCATCTAGACATGGCCACAGTGAGGAGAATTACAATGATGAAATGCATCACACTGTGCAAAGAGAATTCAGGCATATCTTATGTTAAATGCATAAACATTGATCTAATTAAATTTTTCACATACATACATACTGCTTTTTGGAATTCATACTGCTATGCTAACTTCATCGGTCTGCCAGAGTTTGAAACTGCAGCATCAAATACTTAATGAACAGATTCATGAGTAATCTCTAGAAAGTGCTTAGAATTAAGGCCAAATCTGAGGAGCTTTGTATTTCTTATGACATTTTTCCCCCTTTGGCTTTCACATTATGGAAGCCACATAAAATCAGCAAGGAGTCTTAAATTCGTTCTTTGAAGGTATTAGAAAATACTGCAGAACACTGGCTTGCTTTTTTTTTTCTCAGAATGTATGGTATTTGTTTCCTTAGAAAAATAAGAGTTGGATTTGGCATCTTTGCTCTATGCTGTAAATCATCATTACTAGGAAAAGTGTTTAGTCCCTTAATAGTACTACTCAAATCCCTGCTTCTCAAGGGAAAACTTATGAGAAGCTCTACAAATCTGATGGAATAGAATCAAAACAGGAGATTCAGGGAGTATAAATCAAATAACATCCTGTTGGTATGCAAATAACAGTGCTATTGACTTATTCTCAGTAAGCATTACAATCCTGAAAACAGGACTTGTGGTGAAATGATACTTTGCATTTTCGCTTTTTTCCTTCTCATGTTTCCCCCTGACAGATATTGTTTGAAATTCTGCTAACGTACTGTGTCTGTTTCACATTTTACAGGATTATGACTTGAGCCAGCTCCAGCAGCCTGACACTGTGGAACCAGATGCCATCAAACCTGTTGGAATCAGACGTCTTGATGAAAGGCCAATCCATGCAGAACCTCAGTATCCAGTCAGATCAGCTGCTCCTCATCCTGGGGACATTGGGGACTTCATTAATGAGGTAAAGAAGCGAAAAGGGGTTTCCTCCTAAGATCTGATAAGCTTTTATATTTTGTTTATTCTACTCCACATGAGTAGTTGTTATGTTGGAGCATAATAACTTCTTAAAACTTCCTTAGACAATTAAAATTGTCTCACTAGACAGAAGTAAATATGTTCTTTTAAAGCACAGACAAATTTAATTAACTCATTCAAACAGAAAGGGAAGATATATCAATTAACTTCTGTGCATTTGTATTAATTACATTCATAGTATGTTATCAGCTGCAACCACAATATCTCCAAGCAGGATTATGCAATGGGTTCCAGCTAATAAACAGACTAACAAAATTGTAGTGTAGCCTAAATTCATTTATTAATTCACAGTAATTTAATAATGGAAGAAGTTCATTTTCATTCTCCTCATACATTACCCTTTGAATCCAGATAATAGTGGAAATTCAGTACCTTCAATGAGACCAAAAGAATTCCATCAAAAACGATTAGTGAGCAGGGCAGCTGAATTAAATGTTATGTAAGTGCTTTTAATACTTGTCTTGTCATAGAGCTTTAAAAGATTTTGCATTATCTTTGATTCTTTAATCTAATAAATGTAATTGAGATTCAGAACTATACCAGAGTACTGATAGTTCTGAAAGAAATATTATCCTCATTATTTCTGTGACTGGTCAGTCTTAAATCATTGGTGTTGTGGTACTTACGATAGAATGTGTTTCTTGTGCTTCCTGGTTAGGGAAAAAAAAAAAAGCCAACCCAGAATTTACTACTATTTTTACTTTATTCTGTACATGAATTGCAGTAGTTAATTATTTTCTCTGGTTTTCTCATATCTTCCTTGTCAGCTGGAACTGGACACATATTGCAGAGTATTGCAGAACAGTTTCTGCAAATGTGTGCATTCTTGTTTGCCTTGAAGAAAAGCCAGGCTAGTATATTAAAGTCTTCTGTGTTAGAAAGCTGCAGAAAATTGAATTTGCCCCTTTTAAGATACACAGTGATGCTATTGTCAAAAAACTTACAGGGGAGTTGATTAGCGGGAAATGTACAAATATTCTTGTAAGACACTGTATTTTAAGAAACTCCAGTTTTTGCATGCCTTACACTTCTAAACACTACAGTTTTAATTGGCTTCTGGAAAATAGTGGAAACATGGGACAATTAAAGGCCGACATTGTTGGCCAAGGCAGTGTACACACAAGAACTTCCTTGTGCTTCCAAACAATCAGAGATTCCCATCCTGTTCTCACACAGCTGTGACCAGACAGTGCCCACCTGGCAGGCAGTAGTCAAGAACCCTGTTTTTTGTTGTTTTCAAAGCAGCTAGGAAACTCTGTTATGGAGCAAAGACAATGGGTCTGATTCTGCTGGAAAGCCAGAAAGGGGCCAGAGGTTGTCCGGCCTCCTACAATTTTTAATGACTTAGCAAGCTGTTCTTGCAATATTATTTTTCAGTAGGTTATCACTCTTGAAGATGATAGCATCAATGTGTACACATGGAGCTGAAGAAACAGTACTTGCTGTCTTGATTTAACCTAGTATATTTATATTGCGTTACAGACAAGCATGGAGTCTTTTTCTTCCTGCTGTCTATTGTATTATATCAGTACCTCCCTTTATGCTTCTCCTTGCCATCCACTGAAAAGAAAGCTTCTCCCAGCTATTCATACACAGTGAAATAATGTCATTTATGTCATTGATTAAGAAAATATATGGAAATATATATAAAGTTAAAGAAAACACTGCAATTTTCTTGTCTGCAGGTTAGCTCGGAATTAATTATATCCTCTGATTGAAAGGAACTATGAGAGGTAGTTTCTATGTTTTAAGTGTTATATATTTAGCTTGTCTTCTTCATAAGGTTTTTTCCCTTAGGATTTCACAGAAATACATTGTTTTAGTGCTGGGCATTCCACCTAAGCCTCTCTCTAGCAGACAATAGGCACCCAAAGATTGTCCATGGTGTCTGTTTTCCCAGAAGTCTGAGAAAAATGGGTGTTTTATTTCTTTAAAATACTGTCATCCTAATTTGTGTTTTATGTGAAAAATTTCCCATGGCAGATATGATTATACATTGTCTACCGGTTGTGAGGGAAGATGGGTCTGTGTTTCATAGTAGTATTCATTGTTACAAAATTCAAAATTATCAGTATCTAGAGCATAAATGTTCAGGCTGCACAGGTTTTCTGACTCTCCAGAAAATTGCACCTGCAGTTCTGGTGCGATTAAACCCAAGAAACTTGGTAAGTTTCTCTCAGTTTTACTTGAGGTAAATTGAAAAAATATCTTGAGTAAAGCCTGTACCAGACGTTTCTTAAGGCAGTTCCTACAGAAGATAAGCTGAGCTGTGGAAACAACATAGCAAGATAAGAAAGAGCAAAGTTCATATCTCTCTGCATCCAACTTCAATATTATTAGATTTAATTCTTCCCTTGGGCATCTCTAACCCAAACTACCCACAAAACTAGCCCAGTCCCTAGCTGAGCAGGAGAGGCTGCATTTGAATTGTCAGCACTTTGGCAGCAAAGTCTGCATTAGCCCCTTGGTTGGGAAAGATGCAACTCTTTTGGAGAGCAGTCTGATCTTTCGGAGGACTTGACCCTATTCCAGGAGATGTGAGTGAATCCTTATGATCTTTTGGGATGCTGGTCCACGTGTGGGAACATTGTTCAGATTAGCTTCTGAATTACTTCAGCTTTTGACAAAAAACAACTACAGTTTTATAATTAGTTTCAGATATTGCAGAGTTTAGCTTCCATTGCCAAACCAGTATGGGGTTTTTCTTCTTATTTTCATTTCAGAGTCATAGAAACAAAAAGCAAAAAATATCTAGGGGGTTGTTTAGGTGTTTTTCCTTTTAGCAGTACTTTGTTTCTTCTGGTATATTATTTTCTATCTGTCATCCCTTGTATTAAACCTGTTTAACTCAATGAGACATACATAAATAAGAGTATTTTGTAGTGTTCTGGTGACTTCTCAGTTGAAAAACAAGTTAGAATTACAATAAAATGTCATGCATGTTCCTAACACAAAGTTGAGATAACATGTACAGAGCTATGAACTGTCTAAAATAGGAAGGTTCCAGAGGTGTCTGATAGTCAAAATAGGTTTTGCAGGCATAAGCTAAATGACCTCAGGGATTTTCTTGTTTTGTCTGTTTCAATGGATAAATGAATCTGTAATTTAGGAGGGGAAGGCAAAAACCTCCTTTTCTTCTAGTTGAGTGTACAAACAAGTCAGTGAAATAAGTCATGTGTTATTAAGAATCCTCTGTAGACTTTGTTTTCCATTCTGAGACTTTTAAAGCCTAACCTGCAGAGTGTGGAGCATAATTAACATTTAGAATAGTCAGGATTTGCAGAACAGTATAAATTAGACCTATTTGAAGTAGTTTTGTTAATCCTGTTTTCAAGACCCACTTATATTGTCCCTGGAAATCTCAAGCAAGTTATATTTGTGGTGGAGAGTTTGTGGCTAAGAACATATTTATAATCAATAGAGGACATAGCCTGAGGTAAACTAAATTTAAATTGCAAATTAAAGGTCTCATCTCATGGGGACATGGAGGACCCTCAATTCATTCTCAGTAAATGGTTATTGGTACAGTGCACCTCCATGCTCAGTGGAGTCCCTCAATGGTTTCTTTTGTCTCTTGTCAAAAAACGGTTCCACATGGCAACCAACTTTTTTTCATAGAAGGTCTCAGTTCTTCCTTTCCTTCTCATCAAAAGTCTGCTGCATCTGATTAAGTAGTAGGATTAATTAAAATAGAAGCATTATATTGTGTAATATTCCATGTTAGTTGAAGGTTTGAGGTGGTTGCTTTCCTTTAATTTGAGAGAAATGGAGAACTCTGCCTGTATTAAGGCAAGTTTACTGTTGTTTCTCAGTCAAGGCACTGTAGTTTCTCCAGTTCTGCCCCTTACTGCCTCCTTAGTGAAAGCTCTACTACGTATGTGAAAGAGGAAGAGGAGAAAAGTGAGTCTGTCCAAGGTCTCAAGCTGGCCTCTACTGCTGTGGCTGCTTGTTGTGCACTGGTGATGTAGCACACTCAAAGAAATGTGACAATTCACTGTCCCGGCCCCTGCTCCTGAGGATGTGCCCCAGAAATTCTGTTGTTGAATGAGCTTCTCACACTAATAAAATCTTTGGGTTTTCAGATCAGGAAACTATAAACCAAGTAACTAGCAGCTCTGCTGCTCTGAGGTTCTTGAACACATCTGGTCAAAACTGAGATCTCTTTTCAGAAGTGACTGACAACGAATGCCTTCACAGCAAAATCATTAAAAGCCACTCCTGGCAGCCATTTGTTGTCTCTTCAGTTGTGAAGATGCAGCAGGCTGTGTATCCACACTGCCTCCACCCACTGAAAGGGACAGCATAATAATCAAAAAAAGGTGGCCATGCTGAAACCAAAGTGAGCTTCATAAGCTGGTATCACTGCCAGGGCTGTGTGACATGCTGTAGAGCACAGCAGCAAAGCGCAGCTGTACGCTGGGTACGCTCAAAGAATCGGGAAAGAGGGGAGAGAGAAAACATCGTAGTGTTTCTTCCTCGTTTTAGTATGTAACTTGTGACACAAGTATAGCAGAAATGTTGTCATTTGAAGAGTTTAGACACTAAGTTCAGTCATTACACTGTGAACAGGAAGATAGGTGAAAATGTCAGTGTAACTTGTGCTGCGTGGTTGAATCAATACCTCCGAAACATGACCTGTAGCTACGTTCTCTGAATGAAATGGATTATACCGCCAGCACAACCTCTGAGAAAGTGAATTTGTTAATGAGATCCTATCTTGTAAGTCAGTAACTCAAAACCAGTGTCCTTTTCTGAAATGCTATCATGATAGCAGCAGCAAATTGAAAAAAAAATTACAACTTCCCCTTTGGAAAAACAGATGGAAAGAGTCTGCCTGCCTTCTGCCTTGTCATGGATGACTGATAGGTATCAGAATTTTTGCAGTGATATAGGAAAATGTTTTGTTCACTGATTATTTTTTTTTTTAATAAATTGGTATCCCATGGTTGACTGGCTATTAGTAGGCAGAACTGCAGGGAAATAACATTTTGTCTCCAAACCAACTTTCTAAATGACTTTCACACATGGATACCTGGCATTCATATCTCAGCACTCCTTAACCTCAGCTGCTATTTATTCTCCTTCCCTGTCACCTGTGTTCCAAACACATGGATGTCTGTCACCCCAAGCAGGCTTAAGGAAAAATCTAAATACCATAAGGCCAGTTACTGCCTAAGAAGTAAAGTTACCTTTGTGCTTCAGCAGCAGAAAATAAGAGAAAGCCTTAGAATTACCCTTTGGGAGCTGGATGAGGGATGTGTTCCAACATTTGCTATTGCCTTTTCCAAATCTCACGTCTTTTGTGCTTATTATGGCCATCAGGTTGGAAAATGCCAGAGAGAGATAACAAGCATCACCAATTACTCTTATCTCATAATTCAAAATTGCACTTTTAATGCAGGCTATTAATAACCTGCTTGATGTTGTACCACATGAAATGATCATTTCAAGGCCAAAATTTGTTCTTGATTAGAAGTCATTAGCTTGATAAATATGCTAGGCTTTTCCACCACTGATTTGAAAATTATTTTAGGTACATTTTGCACAATTCTGAATTATTTAAATAGGTAATAAAGAACCAGGATTCACTTCTACCTTATCAATACCAAATGCTTTAATTAATGGGTTTAATATGTATATACTCCACAGTACATATTTGTAGAAGAAAAATCAGCTTCTGGTTCCATTTGTCATATTTGGACAAAACAAAATTGAGAGTGAAACGTACTTTCCCTTTCCTAAAAGCAGATTATATTAAATAATTTGAAGGAGGCACACTCATTTCTTCAAATAAGTGGGAGTATTATAATGCCACTCTTTAAATAAATAAACATAAAAATTAAAACCAGCACAAATATCACTGGTAAAAATTAATAGTGAGCAATTTAAAATCTTAGTACAACCTTACAGAATTTTGGAAGATACATTATCCCCTGTCAGTGACTGCCAGAGTAGATCTTTTTCAAAGTAGAAGATCTTGAAAATGTGTTGTTAATCCCATGGAAGAAATGGTGAGGTTAAAAAAATACAAATCATAAAAGGGCTTTTTGACTTCAGGCTTTTATATTCAGCTTGTAAATCTTCCCCAGATAAGCACAGAGAAATTGTCTTGTATTTTAAAGTTAGTTACTCATAAAAGTGTTCAGGTTTGGACTTATGTAACAAAATAGAGAATGAGGAAGCTTTTCTCTGGAAGAAGTGTGGTTCTTTCCTGGGTTTTCAATTCCCCAGCATTTCCTCCAATTCAATTTGTGTTGGTTTTAATTTGGGCTATTCAACTCTATAGACCGCGGATCTAAAAACACTGATGGCCCACTATTCGTGTGTTGATAACTCCAGTACTTTGAAATAAAGAAACAAAAATGGTCATCATCCTGTATTCAACTCTGATGTCACTCTGTGTTTTTCCTGAAGAGCAGGTGGATTTCATGGGTGGATCTGGCAAAACATAAAAGGCTTAAGACAACATACCATATATTTTTCTCACAGCAGCCTACAAAGGTACATGAGTTTACAGGGCTGACTAAATATGGATTTTGGCATATGCAGATGGACTGCAGGCCAGAAAAGTCAGTGGATATGCTGTTGACCATGTTAGATGGCTGTTGAAGTGAATCTTTGCAAACATGCCTATTTCTCCTTCCTCGTCTGTCTGATCATTCCCACATTGCCCATGGCACAGGTTGTGAGCTGTGTATCTTTGAAACTGTTTATTTACTAGCCTCAGTCCCAGTTCCATGGCTCTCTCTTAAGGTTTTTTTAGGGCTGTAATTGCAGCTACATTCAAAGTGTCCAGTGCTGCAGTGCTGGAAACCTGGCCATTCTGAAGGGAGTTACAAAAATGTAAATCCTCTTTTGCACGGAATGGCAGGAGAGGAAGAACTTTGTTTTCTCAAGTGGTGCTCGATAGATAACTGCGTAACTGCGCTGCAAATATTCCGGATGTGCTTTTGTCTCGCCCTCAGATACAGAACTTTATCTTCTCTCCCTCTCCTTGTTGCAGGGATTGAAAGCAGCCGACAATGACCCTACAGCCCCACCCTATGACTCCCTGTTAGTCTTTGACTATGAAGGAAGTGGCTCCACTGCTGGATCCTTGAGCTCTCTTAACTCCTCAAGTAGCGGTGGTGAGCAAGACTATGACTACCTAAATGACTGGGGCCCACGTTTCAAGAAACTTGCTGATATGTACGGTGGAGGTGATGACTGAACTTCAAAGTGAACTTTGGTTTTGGACAAGTACAAACATTTCAACTGATATTCCCCAAAAGCATACAGAAGCTAGGCTTTAACTTTGTAGTCTACTAGCACAAGTGCTTGCTGAAGGCTTTGGCTTAGGCTGCAAACCAATTTGGGCTCCGTGGAATATCAGTGATCCAATGCTGTTTGGAAAAAAATATTGAGCTCAGTTACACTTGAATTTTACAGTACAGAAGCACTGGGATTTTATGTGCCTTTTTGTACCTTTTTCAGATCGGAATTAGTTTTATGTTTAAGGCTTTAATGGTACTGATTTATGAAACGATGCATTAAAGAGACAAAATATGTTGGGGTGGGGAGGAGTAAGGTGAAACACAATATACTTCACAATGCTTTTGTTACATCGCATTGCTTTTATTAAAATAAGGAGATTAAAAATAAACAAAAAAATCCTCATGGAACAATTTTATTATCTGGGAGAGAGGACCATGAGGTGGAACAATGTACATTACTTCTAGTTTTAGATGTTAGGGGACTTTTTTCACTAAAATTCTAAAACTTATGCAGCTGGTTGCAAATAAAGGGAGTTTTCATATCACCAGTTTGTAGCAGACTTGATTTTTCTTTTCTTATGCTAGAATGTTAGACACATTTTGGTCTTAATCCATGTACACATTTTGGGTTTTTTTTTTGGTTTTTTTTTTTTTAATTTCTAGTATTTTTTTTCCCACTTCACTGTAAAAAATGGTATGTGTACATAATGTTTTATTGGCATAGTCTGTGGAGAAGTGCAGAAACTTCAGAACACGTGTATGTATTATTTGGACTATGGATTCAGGTTTTTGCATGTTTATATCTTTCGTTTATGGATAAAGTATTTACAAAACAGGTTGCAAACAAGTGACATTGATTCAATTGTTGAACTGTAGTTAGAGTACTCAATATTTTTTTTATTTTATTTTTATTATTTTTTTTGTTTGGGGAGGGAGAAAAGTTCTTAGCACAAAAAAGTTTTACATAATTTGTACCAAAAAAAGGGGGGGTGGGAGGGGAGTTGGCCTGATACTGGTGGCACGAGAAAATATAACAGTATGTTTTTGGGGTGGGGAGGGGAGGGGGGGAAGGAGCTTTCAAACTGGAGAGACTTCTGAGAACAGCTTTGCCTCTGTATTGTGTACCAGAATATGAATGATACACCTCTGACCCCAACGTTCTGAATAAAATGCTAATTTTGGATCTGGTGCTTGGTTTGACATTTTTTTCTTCCATCTGAGCAGCCCTGACTACAGTAAATAAAAAGTGTGCAAAACGTGTTTGAGTTCAGTGAGAAGTTGTGTTTGCTTCTTTGGCATTTCCTACTGCCAGACTGAAAACAAGCTGCATGTAGAGGAAGGCCCAGCACAAATTTGGAAGGCAAGTTCCCAGGTAAAAGCAAAGTGCTCTGTGCTGGGATTTCTGGGAATCCACAGTTTTCAGTTCCCCACTGATGGCTAGCTCTTTGGTTTAATGTGCATTATCTAAATAAGAACTTGCATCATTTTTGGCTCGTTTCTAGACTGACAGTTTGATGAATGTGTGATTATGCTGCAGGTTCCCTAAATACATTGCAGACTGTGGCACTCCTCTGCTGCCTGGACTTTCTTGTGCTGAAGTGAAGACAAGCCCCTGCTAACCTGAGTGCACATCAAATCATGTCCTTCAAGGAGGTGCTTATGGTCATGGAGCTCTATCAAAAAGCCCCCTTAGAAGATTCATAAATATATTTCTGACCTGTTGCCATGATTTGCTTGCAAACAAAGCAAGCATTGTAGGTACAGCAGTTCTGTCTTTGTTCTCTTGCAGCAATCTGCTGGGGTTTAGTGCCTACATTTACGGACATTAAGGACCTAATTGTGCATGGTGCGATGCTCAAACTCGGCAGAAACCCCACAGTCCCACCATCAGTGGACAGGGAGGGGAACCAGGCTCTGGGGCTGGCATAGCCACCTCCTGTGCTGGGACAGCTGCGTGGGCAGCGAGTTAATCTGGGGGGGAAGCTCTTCACTGGTGCCACTTTCTCAGCTCTCACACCGTAATTTACGTAGTTTGACTTAGGGAGGTAAATCCCGAAATCTGATTTGGGGAGTGTTAATGTTGTGTGAGGGATATCTCCACTGGGCTTTCCATGTCTCCTTCCTTTTTCTTGCTCCTGATGAAAGGTAGCAGTCCTCTCAGGTTGAGATAGACTATTTCAACCTCTGTACACCTGGCTGTAATTTATATCATGCATTTGCAGCTATAGCTTAATGCTGTAATATAGCCTTGATTTTTGAGTAATGTGTTAAAGTTATCAACAAGCACTGTTAAGCTATTTCCAAATTCAATTTGCAGTTTAGGAACAAAGGATATAGATCAGGATGTGGAGATAAAATCTGACCATGCATAGTTAAGTAAGGAAAACTTTCATAAAGGTCAGAATTTAAACTGTCAATGCACATTAAATAAGTGGAAGATAGCTTTTGGCAAAAAAAAAATACGCAAAAATGCATTTTAAGCATAATCTATAGTTGTTGCTTGGAACCAACAAACTGGAAATGCTAAATGAAATTTATTCATTGACGCTGAATGTTAAAAGACACACTGGGGGAGAGATCTGTGAAAGATTTCCAGTTTGGGCTATGGCACAATTTTTTGTTAAAAGTGGACAGAGGTCATCTTTTATAAGCACTTGGCTGTTCTGCACAGCAGTAGGAGCTTTATCTTGATCAGACAAACAGCCAGCTCTCCAGCTCCTTTGAAATGGTAGCAACGGTTCTCAGACCTAGAGATAGATCAGCGCTAGGTCTGCTGAACAGAACAAAAGGCAAATGATTTTTATGCATCTCAAATGCTTATAGAAATAAAAGATGTTTGATCATCTTTCATCAAGTTTCAGATTCATTCTTATTCTAAATACGTGCAACCAGGTTTTGTACACATGATACCTGCCTCAATGCCCATCAGAGAGGGCTGCACTGAGAGGAAGATGGCTGAACATTTCTGAAAAATGGAAATTTTGGCAGCCTAATTTGTAAATGGCATTTGGCAGCAGCATATATTATCTCTGCTTTGTAGACACTGTATCCAAGGGAAGTTACTGGCAAGAAATGAGGCTTTAGCAAGTTTGACCTTTCAACCTTTCTGCAATTTGTATTTTCTTTCAATGATAGTTTTTCATAGCCTATATGCTTCTCAAATTTCAAGGCTGATAAAGGCGGGGAAGAAGTGGTTTCTAGAAACATTTGAAATGGTTACCGAGGGCCTCATGTGTGGATGGGTCTACCTTACTGCATTTTCTCTGAGATTGCCAAATATTGATGAATATATGCTAATACTCATCCCATAACAGTCTAAAATATACTTACCATGCCCCCTTCAAGTAGCTGAAATCCCAGGTGGTTATTTTGGTGCCAAAGTAGCAAAAGATAAAGCCACATGAAGGCTGCTGCTTATGAGTTCTCTTTCTTGGTATGCAGTACTTTTTTGTACTAGACTCATTACCCAGAGACATTTCCATCTAGTCTGCCATGGTCCCTTTCACCTTAACACCCAAGGGAAAAATCTCTTCTGACATGTGATGGGACACACAATCCCCAAAAGGGTCTCTAAAACTTTTCTGTAGTTATTAGAGAAGTCTTGCATAAGCCAATGCCAATTCTTCCTTAGCAAAACTACTCCCACCTTCCTAAGGAACCTTCCTGCTAGCATTGGTATTGGCATATATGATTTTGATTTATTTACCCTTCTGGTTCAGGAGCGTGAAAGCAAAGTTCCTGCTTTTACCTTAGCCAATATTTATTAGTCAAATAAAGATTAGAAAAGTCAGTCAAATGCTCAAATACTTAATCCACAGTTGTATATTTTTACACAATTTTCAACCAGGGGTGATCTAGATTTGTGTGGTATCCTTGTTTTTTTTCATTTGCTTTGCATTTGCTTAAATAAACGTTAATGTTTAGTCTCTCTCTAGACAGGGATCTTTCATAGAAATTTCTTTAAAGCATAGGATAATTTCCCTTTACTTAAAATGTGTCACAAGAGTGACCAAAATCTTTCCCTTTAGCAACAAAGCCAAGCTGGGAAATAGAAGTGGGGGAGACAGGCTGAAGAAAAAAGGATAGGTGTTCCCCACAGGGACCCACGGTGCCTTCCATCACACAGATAGGGAAAGAGCATCCCCTTTGTTAGGGACCTGTTGATGGATCAATGCAAGACACTCTCCAGCCAACCTGCAGCTCTGTACTGTCCTTACCTCTCTTTGGGTGTAATGGAGAACTCGGAGATGTCCTTTCTCTGGAGTTCTTGGTGTCAGTGCTGCTTCCTGTCCTGCTGGGTTACATTCCAGCACTGTGCTTTCCCAGTTTTCCTCCTCAGGATACCTAGGTAGTTGAACATTGCCAAACCTCACACCCCGTTTTATGTAATTTTGAGTTTACAAGCCGCAAAGAATCGAGGTCTTAAGTCTTGGTTTGGTTTGGTTGTTTTGCTGCAGGTTGGAGGACTTGCTCTCCACATAGCAATAGCTGGGAAGGCTTGTCTTCCTTTTCAAAGTTTAGTGTCCTGAACAGTATTTTACTCCTGAAACCTCTGTGGGTTTCTAGGACATCTAAAAATGCAGCAATTGCCAGTGATACAGTAGGTACTTATAATCAGATTTCGCATTTATGTGCTCTCTTGACTTTTCTGCCCCAAAGAGACATATCCTGTGGTGACAACATGACATTACAACCCCACCCAGAGAGCTTTTCGGAAAGATCAGTCAGGGTGAGGTGGTGGACATGTGCTCTCTGAGATACTCTCACGTTGCCCTGGCTGCAGAGAATCCATTTTTGTGTAACTGTCGCCTCTCAGAAGATTTACGGATAATTGCCGATCTCTTGCTGCTCTTCTCTGAGCCCAGGAAAGCTGCCCATGTAGGACCCCTGGAACGTCCCCACACATCTCCTGCATGCCTTGCCACCTCTATAGTCATTTACTGCCTCAACAAGATGGTCTCTCTTTTCTATTTGCATCCATCTATATTCTTCTCCCCCCATCTATGTTTCAGAAAATACCTAGGACCATTTCTCTTTCATTAACAGAGGGACTGCACTCTGGTTTATGAATTATTCTTGTTGCTTGCTGCATTTCCCATCTAATATATAGCTTTTAAACCCTTTTGCCTTCCATAAGCAAATTCTATGTTCTTAGTTTTCTTTGCAAGGCAGAGAAAATGTTTCCACTTTTGTTTCTGATTCCACATACCATTTGCAGTTTTTCTAAGGATTTCTTTTGTTTGTTTTCAGACTTTTAATCAATATGCTGTAAAGAAACACTGACCAACCTCTTCTTCTCAAAATTGGCTATGTTTTTCCTCCTAATGCAGAATGTTTTTGTAGAGTTCCTGTTTTCCTGTGTTGTACCCAGGAAAAAAAGTTATATTTTTCATTGTTAGTAATGGATTTTATTTATGACTATTATTTAAAATACATTTGAGAGGCTTTTGTTGTTTTTTTTTCAAGCACTAACTCATTTTTAAACCTCATGGTGGTACACATTTATGTAATTTCATGAAATCACCTTCAGGTGGTTTACTCCCTCCCAAAGAGCCTAAATACTGATTTTGAAAGAAACATATTTTGCTCTAGGTATGAATAATGAATAGTAGCACTGTGCAAATTACTTTTATACTCCTGCTTCTGAAGATAAAATGTATTGATATGGTTTGAATTTCTTGACAGACAGATCCATAGGCCCACCCATTCTGGGTTCCAAATTACAGAAGTTTGATTTTTACATTACATTTGTTATCTGCAATACTGCAGAATGAGCTTATAAAAACCCACACGTTTCTGTGCACCGTAAATCAAAAGTAACAGCCAGATAATCAAAATTGTGTTCCAATTCTAGAACATTCATTACTGGTGGCATTGTGTGAAGCAGTTATAAAAACAAGCAGTGTGCTAGGATGATTAGAGGGAATTACAGTAAAAATGTAGAATCATTACTGGTATGTTTTGATTTGAAGTTAACAAAGAGCAGTTTGCTCAGCAAGGTTATTTCAAGATAAACTGAGAAATAAACAAAAATTTATCTTTTAGTGTGACCTAGTCAGGAAGCAATATTCAGCACCCTATCTTTCTGAGAACTGATTTTTCCTTACTTGGGCAAAATGAAAGTAAATAAGAAAAACAACCAAAAATAGCCAACCCAACCCTTGAAAACCCTGCATGGAATGGGAGAGGCAACTTCAAAGACCTGCTCTGCTGTCGTGTTTCATAACAAAGAATTCCAGGATATTGCCAAGTTTCTTGATCTTCCCATTATTTTGTGTGGCAAAAATTCACACTGACTAGAAACCAAATTATCTGGCTGCAGAATGTCTAAATCCAAGCTCTAACTTAAGAGTTAGTTACTTTGGTGTTTCCTGTTGTTCCTTCTCGGTATGACTAATTAAATACTTGCTATACCTAAGAAGATTTCAACACCTGAACTACTGTTTGAGATGTAAAAGAGCCCCAGCTCATGCTCAGAAACTATGCCATGGTGTTTTGAATGCTATATAAAACACCAAGGCATAGTATACATGTATATATGAGTGAATGCCATAATTTTAAAACTAATGAGTTTTTCCATGAAAATCTCATGGAACTCTCTAGATTTTATTGTGAAGGAAACAGTTCACAAATCCTTTGCATATACTCACAAAAATAATTGTTTTCTGGACATTCCCACTCAGCCTTCAGCTATTTGAAGGCAGGACTTAAATGGCAATAAGGTTTTCATATGTGTTGATGACCACAGGGAAACCTTTTGAGCACTAGCCTTCAGGCTTGTCCTTCAGACTGGAACGCAATCCTTTTTGCTGAATAGCCGTCCATCAGGTCAAAGTCTCATGAAAAATGTTTCCCCTTTGAAATTCTGTAGTGTCAACATATATACTGGAGCAGCTGATTACAGAGCATAACTGAGAGTGGCAGAACACTGCCCTTCCAAAGTGGGTTCAGACCCAAAGCTCCTGGGTCAACCAAGATGGTCCCGCTGGGGATGCCCACCCGGCATTCAGCTCAGGGAAACGTTTCCATCTGTATTATTCCTGCAGCCATATATGGTAGCATTTGAAGATAAACAGCTTTATTTGAAGATAAATCACCAGCAACATGTGCATGAATACATTTCTTTCAGAAAATACAGACTGACATAACAATTCCAAGTTGTTATCAATTATCAGTTGACTTCCTTTTGAAAAATGTCCTTTAATGACTTCATATTTTTTAACAACTCACTGTGTTCACTAAGGTGCCGTGTTTGCTGAACTCTGGACTGTGTTGTGATGACAGGTGACCCTGTTTAAATGAGCTTTTACAGAAGTCTATTTCAGGACTGAGTATTTGGAAGAGAATTTTGATAGTAATTTTGTTGGCTGATGGTCTCAAAGACCACTAGACACTTAGACTTTTAGTAGCTGCCACAGGAATATCAGATCAGCTGCCATTCTAGAGGAGAGGGAGAAGATGATGCTGTGAAATTAGATTTTAACACTGCTCCACTTATAAGTACAGTAGGAAAAAAATAAAGTAAAATGCTGGGTCATGAGCTAGATGCTGTCTAAGTATTTATTAGGTCTGTGGGCCACCTGCACAGTGATGGCAATTTTGCAAGGATAGGATTCATCTTCAGTCTCAAATAAAATACCAGGCTTCTCTGAAGATTATCACAAGGTTATTTGTCCTTCAACTCACATCAATATGTTGTACTTCTGCATATTTGTGCATCTTATTGCACAAATAGGGGAGATTTTCCCCACTACTTGAAAATTCTTAGTGAGTCTTAAGTGTAAATTTTTGTTAATTGAATATAACAATATTCAATTTATTAACTGAATATCCCTGACAAAGAGAAAATGTTTGTGAATGTCCACTTAACAGAGATTATAATGAACATAGGTAGAAAGGGCAGATTCTAATGGCACCCCATCAACAACACTATATAAATTTGCCCATTGCAGAGAATTGAAGAGGTTGTTCATAGCAGCAGCATCTTATTATAAGCTTTTTTTTTTAATTCTAAAAAGAGTCAAAAGGGGAATAATTTTAGAACTAGAGAAGTAGGGATGGAATGAGCACTTATTCTGTGATCTTGAAGATTTGAGACTTGTGACCCCCCTCAGTGAAAATAAAATTGCTAATGTCAACCCATCTTTGGCAGACAGGACCTTGCATTGATTTTATACATAATTCAGCACAATTGACAGCCTTTTCAGGACAAGCTGGAGACTGATATGTTATGGAGGCTAAATTGCTTCTCCCTTCTGTAGAAGGGGGTCTCTAGAGGCCATGATTTGTGTTTAATGGTGTAAAGAGTTGGAGCTGTGAAGAAGTTGGACTATGTCATGGCTGATATGAAGATGCTCACAGTAAAACAGTGGCATGGTAACAAACTGCCTCCACTGAATGTATTGTTCTCCTAAGATATAAAAAGAAACACTTTTCTCCCCTCTGTCTTTCCCCAAACTGTACAAGTAGTAAAAGAAGTGAGAGTGCATTACCCATGTTTAGTTTTGCACATGCAGTACCAGATATATTATCTGTGCAATCAGCAGACAGCCCAGCCGTGGTGGGACTAACCAGCAGAAAAGCTGTGGGAAACAGTGCAGCATCCTTGCTGATGCTCTTCTCCTTTTGTCACCTGATGAATTGCTCAGAGAAATGATCAGCTGTGGGGTAAACCTGGGCATGAAACTGAAATTTATTAATTTTCTCTAACTGTCTGTGTCTGAGTTTCCACTAGGGCTCCTGGATGGTTTTTCTGGGATCTTTCCAGGGTAAGAGCAAGTACACAAGAACTTCATGAAGTAGCTGTAATCCCTACCCTCCTTCACAACACAGGAACATTTTTATTAGCCCCAACCACCTTCCAAAGGGCTCCTTGTACAGTGGCAGGGGCAGGCATACATGAAATAACACTGAGGCTGCATTTTTTTACTTCATCTTCTCTTAAAAAAAAAATCTTTTAACTCCATGAAGCACCACCTTTGCCAAACAGCTGGTGCACAATTCTCCTCTTGATGACTAGCCAGACTGTCCAGTCTCTGGCCACCGTGCACCTTGTGGCCTCCCAAAACTAGAGCAGAATAAACTTATGTTCCTGAGTGGGATGTCCCCAGAATCCCCACTGTTAATTTGTAGTACTAGCAGAACTATCTCGCAGTTTGGGAACAATAGCAGAGACACATTGTCCTATCTTATTTTCATTTTTTTGTTGTGTTTATGTGAGTCACTGACGCACACAGTCTGTATTCGTTGACGGTATGGAAAATTCAGTGCACGTAAGAAACTATTCTTGCAGTGTAATCAGATAATTAGATGTTTTGTCACTGTGTTGCACTGTTTAATATAAAGTACTTTGAATGACAATATGGCAGCTCCTTTCCAGCAAACTTTACAGGCTGCTTGTTGCAAATTGCAAGTTAACTTTAATTGGGTGTCCTGAGATTTGCTACTATAGGAAGGTAATAACCTCAGCACAATAGCATGAAGCTGCATCTTTTCACTGCTGTCAGTGTTGTAAATAAAGGCTAATTTTCCAACAGGTTCACTCTTTCTTCAGCAATCAGGTTTACCAAAAGAGGTAGGACCTTATTCCATAATTTCTGCAGACAGTAATATGCAAAGACGTGAGCAACCCAAGTGGAGTTGTGTGTGAATGAGTATAAGAGGGTGGGGACGGACAAAGGAAAACTACGTTTTGAAATAACAACATGAATTTTATTGAAAAAGCATTGAGTTGTTTTCCCTTTCATTTAGCCTTTATGATAGCAAGTAGAAATTATTTGGCTTGCCAGCCAGACTTAGAAATGTGGCAGTAGAAATAAAGGCAGCCCAAAACCTCAGTGTAATTTTGAGTCAAATGAGGTTTGGATCAAACTCAGTGCAATTTATTTTTATATACTGTCCTCCATGCAGAGTATTACAAAGCAGTTTACAAGGAGAGTTAATCATCAGAGGCTAAAGGGAAAAGTAAGGTTTTAAAAGCCAAAAATAATTTGGTAGCAGGGAGGAATCGTGGGGGCTTTTATTGGAGTTCTGAGAGAAATGAGAAAAGTTTCAAGTAGAGGGCCTTTTTTCTGGTTTTTGGTAGGCAAAGGTTTTTGGTATTCAATTGTGTCAGAAAATGGCACATTCTTTTTAATGACACTGCTTTTGAGTGGCTCATCTTGTCAGTGAACCATGTCAGTGTCACCCAACCAGAGACCTGTTCCAGTTCTGCTCTGAAGAGCCTGCCACATAGACTACTTGCCATAAATAGGAAAGAGCATTACTGAGATAGAGCTTCATACACTACAAGAGTTGCTCTTTTTTTTTTTTTAATAAAACCTGATATAACATCATCAACTTTATCCATTTTGAAGTTGAATTTAAAAAATATTAAACCAGAATGCTGCTATTGTATTATGATCTTATGGATGTGAACACACACATACACACACCCACACATGTATTTAATATCTACTAATTTATTAATAAATTATTACTACTTAATACTTCATATATTGGGGCTGATTCTCTGCTTCAGTTTTACATAACTGCTAAAACGACTTGGGCTAAGCTAATTTACACTAGCTGAGAATTTTATTTATTTCACTTGCTTTGTGTTTACAAAAATCAATAATATGTATCATTTGATTAGTGGTTCTCACTGTGAGATTTTAGTGATGCAGGATGTAGAAGGAGCAACATGATAACCACGCCTAGCCCCAAAATGATGTGTACCCTTGGAGTGACCACTCCCTAGCTGACTTTCCCGTCAGTCTCTCATGGGCACTCCAATACACAAAGTGCTTTTCAGACCTTCAAAACACCTCAGGCAAAACAGAATTTTCACCTGCTTGTTCTTCTTCTTTATCTGAGAATATCCTTCCTTGAAAATTCAAAATAATTCTTACTGCCTCTCTATTATGTTCACTGCTTTGTCTTTGTCTTACACTGACAGCTCAGCCTGGAACATACTTCAGAAAACAAGAGGAAAACAGGTGTGCATGCTTACAGTTTGGTTTGGTTAGCTTAAAATTTTAACCAAGCCAAACATTTGTTGCTTGTCAAATTCTCCAAATTCTCCCAACATTTGTATTTATAAAGTGGCCTGTCAAGGGATTTGATGTATGAGCGTCAGCTTGATGGGGATGCAGGGTCCCACCAGAGCCTGGAAACCGTTCAGCCACTTTTCAGGAAGGAAAAGGAGGTGTGAAATAGCCGGGATCAATTACAGCCGCACCGTAAGCAGAGAAAAGGAAGAGGTGTAAAGCTGCCCATAGTGATGGGCGTACAGCAAGGCAGGGTGCTGCCTCAGACAGCCCTTGCCAGGAGAGGAAGCTGCAGCCCTCCACACTGCGCCCTGCTGAGCTGCTTTATTCCCTTCTGTGAGTTGGAATGTGCTTCATTCTCACTGACCAGACGCATGGGGTAGGGTACTGCGACAGAAAACTATTAGTCTAGATCACAGAATATGTAAGAAGACGCAAAATGCTTTCTGTTTCATGTGCTTTTGTCAGTCATTCATTAAGGGGGTCATTTTAGGAAGCACTGATTATAGAAGATGCTATGCCTCAAGCTTCCTTCAAAAACACTTTTAAAGAATATTGTGATTCGGTTCATCATTTTTTGTAAATGACAACCTCTAATGACACAGTTTTCACACAAATGTAACTTCACAGACCTTGATATTCATGTTTATTACTGTGAGGCAAGTGTTGAGCCCATGACTGTCCATGTAAGAGAATGATGATGACATTAGGTGGTGTGTGATATTGTGTTACAACACTTGTGGGTTATTATAACAGCAGCCTCTGGATGTTAAATCTCTTCCTAATTCAAACTTTTTTTTTTTTTTCTGCCAAAAGCAATTTTTGCCTTACCACCCAAAGCCTGAAGGTGCTAAGATGTTTTTTTCATTCACACATTTTCACTTAAAAATAGGGGTGTCTGTTGCAAAAGTTTACAGGAGTTGGGAAACAAAAACGTTTGGCTGTAAAATTCAAATAAGGCAATGCTTACAATGAATTTTCTAGAAACCTCAGAAAACTACTGCTGCCTCATATTTACTCTTGGATCACACAGACTCTTGTGAGGTCAGAGATGCACAAAATGCGTCCATTTACTTTTATGTAAATGTTCTTCTGATATTTCAGCCCTCACTTCCCTGTCTCCTATGTTTCCTTTGCTTTTCAAACTCATGAGCTTCCAGCTTTATCTATATCTAGTACAAATAGATCTTTAGGAAACTGGGAGGGCTGTGAATTACCTATGCAGGAGGACAATCCTTCTTGGTTGAACAAGAAAACAAGAAACATGTATTAGCTTTTGTTCTTAACCTTCAACTTTTCTCTTAAGATTCAGCTCACAGTATTTTAATAGCAGTGCCAAAAAATGAGATTTCTAAGATTTTCAGAAGTGTCCTTGATGACCACCACAGTCCAAGCAAATACTCTTTTGATGTCTTAAAAAACATTCATTTGGTTTAAGCTGCATGATTTTGGTAGCAGGGAGGGCAGCAGGAGTGGTATCTCTGAGAAGAAACCAGGAGCTGCTCCCTTGTGGGCCAGAGACTTTTCCAGCTGGTTCCAAAAAGGATCTGCTGCTGCTCAACCCTGAGCCTCTCAGCAACGCTGGTGCAGTCTCTCCAACAACATATTTACCAAGAGTGAAGAAACATGGGGCACCAGCTGTGTCAGAAAGGGGAGGGCAAAAAATGTGCAACAAACACACACCAAGGTGAGGGGGAGGAGGGGGAAGAGGTGCTCCAGATACTGGAGCCTCTGGAGAAGGATGTAATGGGGCAGGTTGTCCTCCTGCAGCCCATGGAGGACCACGGTGGAGCAGGTGAACATGCCCTGAAGGAAGCTGCAGTCCGTGGAAAGGAGCCCTTTCCAGGAGCATGTTTTCTGGGAGGAGCTGATGCCCATGGGGCACCCGTGCTGGAGCTGCTCTTGAAGAACTGTACATCATGGGAGAGACTGCATGATGGAGCAAGGGAAGAGAGCGGAGGAAGGAGCAGCAGAGATGAAGAGTTATGGATTTACCACAACCCCCATCCCTCATTCCTCCCTCCCTACTTCCTCCAATAAAAGAGTCAGGAAAGAGGGAGTGAAACTGAACCTAGCAAGAAGGAGGGATGCAGGAAAGTGTTTTAGTTTTGTCTGTTTTTCTCACTATCCTACTCTAATTGGCAATAAATTAAATTCATTTTCCCCAGGTTGAATCTGTTTTGCCCATGATAGTAATTGGTGAGTGATCTCCCTGTCTGTATCATGACCCTTATTATTTTCTTACCCATGTGTTGAGGAGGATAGCAAAAGTGCAGCTGGGTAGGCACCTGGTGGCCAGTCAAGGTCAGTCCATCGCTGAAACCTATCACCAATAATATCTGAGTGGTGGTATCACAGCATCATTAACTTTTTCAAACCTATATAGAAAGAAATACACACACTTACCCTTTAGTTCTCTCAACTCTGTGCAGTATTAATAGAATAGTGAAATATCCCAGGAATTTTGGAGCCTTAAGGATTTGAAAGAGGAGAGGCCAAGAAAAAACAGCCCTGAAGGGAAGCTGATGAAACATAACCAGGAGATTGAATAGGTTTAAAAAAACAGCAAGTGGTTTAGAACTGTAATGAGGAAAACAACCCTCTGGTTCAAAAGCAACTGCTTTCTTGTCTATTTGCAGGATAATCAATATCTCATCCTAAAACATCTGTGAGCAAATATAAAAAAGAAAGAATACTCTATTCTGGAAAAGATTTGCTGACCAAGCCCAAGTTCTATCAGAAATGGAAGCATAAATAACTCCAAAATATTGATAATGATTCTTAGGGAAAAAAGAGCTGAATAAACAGCACTGAATAAAAAGTAAAACTGCATTTTATCTTTCTGTTTTCTTATAAAACTCTGTGCTAGCAGACCTGGACTGTGTCTGCCTCCAGCATTTGATCAGAATTCTATCTCAGTCAGCCTTTTTTATTTCCCTGCCTTATTTTAAGCATAATTATCAGATTGATAAATATGTGCATCAAGCATAGCATTAGCAGAGCCTGTGTTCTGAATTACTGTGGGATTGTTGCTTCTAGGGAACAGAGACAGTTTAGGACCAGAAAATGAGCATGTTTCACTGAAAAGATTATCTTTTTCAGCTAATAATAGTTCATATCAAATACCATTTTGTGAGATATAGAGACCAACTTGCACACTCTGTGTAAAAAATAAAAGTGGAAAATGTTCCCTACAGAACTCACATATTACAAAATCAATTTTGCCTTAAAGGACAATTTTCAGAGTAGTTTCAATCTTAAAGTAGGTCTGTATGTTGTTGGGCTTCTTATATATTTATATCATAGTGAACAGTATGAGGACCCAACAGTGCTGCAATTTCAGGCCCTGTGTAAAATTCAGCTTAAACTAACAGTAATGACAACAGAGATTGGATTGTTCATATCCTGAGAATTTTTGTCTTGAAAGTTCCAGTTAGATCATACAATACATGCACCAGCTTGAACTAAACATTTAACTCTTCCAGGACGTCAAGGTACTTGGTCTTTGTAGCTCCATTACAAATTGTTGAATCTGATTTCTTCTCCACAAACCAAGATTCACTTTCCACACCAATACTCCTAAAAAATATCTTCTCCTTCTTGGTATCAGAGACTTTCCTTGAGACAAGCTTACCTTTGCCACTTTTAGGAGCAGTTCAGCCTTTTTCTTGTAGTGGACAACAACTTTGCTGCCAAGAGGAAAGGATGAGTTGTCTGAAACAACATGCTACATCCGACAAGCATCCAACAAATCCTGTACACACTCTGCTACAGGACACCATCATGGGATAGGAGAGTGGATATCAGTAAAGCATCAGATAATTTCATGTTTCTTATGGAATGCTCCTTCCCTCTGGTTTTTATCACGTCAGATGGGCAGTGACAACAGCTGCCCTATAGTGTCTTCCAGCTCCTTGTGCCTGCAGCACTGAGCTGGATGGAGGGGCCGGCTGATGGCCAAGAGCTGGAGGCTGCCAAAAACAATAAAAAGACGTTGCTGAAGGAGATCTGTGTGGGCCAATCACAGATCCCTTTTGAGCCTCAAAAATGTGTTTTAAGCTGCTTAGTCTAATGAGTGCAATGTTTCCAACCTAAGTCTCTCACAGGTGCATTACGCTCACGTATTCATAGAATCATGGAATCACAGAATCATAGAATGTCTGGGGTTGGAAGGGACCTTAAGGAATATCTGGTTTCAACCCTTCTGCCGTGGGCAGAGACACCTCCCATTAGAGGTTGCTCAGACTCCCACCCAACCCTGTAGTGGATAAAACGAGGCTCAGACTTTTCTTTTTGGTAGAAAGTCAACTCGCTTTATATTAAAGACAAAAACTGCCAGGGGCGGAGACCCAGGATAAGCCCAGATCTCATGCAGCAAGCAAGAGCAATACCCAATGCAACAAGGTAATGACCAAAGGGGCCGGGTCCTTCCTTGGATACAACGTTCCGAACGAGAACTCTGAACTCAACAGAACCCCCAACTTTAAAACCCCCTCAGGTCCAGGATTGGTGAGTATTTGAATCCGCTCGATGACTGGCTTGCTCCTAGGGCTTCCACTGGTTGTTACCGTTGTTCATTCCTGACCAATCATTTCTCCAGGGTGTTGAACAATTGGTCAGGTGTCTCAGCCAGTCCACAACAAGGTACAGGTGTTGCTGGTCCATGTACTGATTTTGTTCGTCATGCCCCTCTTGGACCATCCCCCCCCACCATATCCTGGACCTCTAAAAGCTAACAGTGACCACTAATCCAACCCCCTTTAACAACAGTAAACTTCCTTTCCCAAAAGTTACAATAATTTATTCAACTTTAACTTTGTAAGGTTTAAACCCCACTTATAACAACCTGGCTTTATACAGTTCCAGGGACGAGGCATCTACAGCTTCCCTGGGCAACCTGTACCAGTGTCTCACCAACCTCACAGTAAAGAATTTCCTCCTAATATACAACCTAAACATACTCTCTTTCAATTTAAAGCCATTCCCCTTTGCCCTACAACTATCTGCCCATGTAAGAAGTCCCTCTCCAGCTCTCTTGTATGTTCTGGGAGACTAAAGAATTGTATCTGGGAACTTTAAATGGTCCAGCTGCATGCAAAGCCTTGGACAAGCGTGAGCTGTTAGATCGGGGGTCAAAACTTTCTTGGATCTACTGCAGTCACATACATGACTGTAGTTTGGAAGGTTTCAGCTTCTCCCTCACTGGATAAGGCGATGACGTATTTTAGCAAACAGATACTGAGCATTCTCAGCCACTGGGAAGCTGTTCACAAGCTTGAGTCTCTGACTTAAAGCACTATTGTGTGTTACAGAAAAAAGGAGAATATCCAACAATGCCATACTTGCTCCAAAAGGGTTTTGCATTCAGTTACATTCAGAAGCTGCACAGACTTCTGTTGCTTGTGCAACCCCACAGACTGTATTACTGCACATGTTTTCCAATTATCCAACTTCTGTGAGAACAGAAGGTCAGCAGACCATTCTAGATAAATATTTTTGTCATCTTGCACTTGATAACTAAGCTTTCCAAAGAGTAAACAGCCATGATTTCATCATCAATCTTGGAATGACAAGGTTCTGAAGTGCATGGAGTGCATGACATGTTGCTCCAATATCAGGGGCAGAAGATGAGCATTGACAAATGGGGCAGAGGGTAATATTTTGATTGATAGTTTGGATAGGAACTTATTAGTGAGCCCTGAGAGCTTTGATAAGATGCAAAGATTAAGGTATAGAATTTAAACTCAAAAAATTATGCTTCTGCTGCAGCTCTGGCAAGAAATGTAAATGGGAGAGAGTATTGAACAGTACAAAAAAACAAAATTCTCTAGGAAAGTAATTCCAAGTGCAATAATAAACTAATTAAACACATTAGAAATATAATAAAACTAGCACTGTCTCCCACAGGCAACCCACTGTCTTAAATAAGCATTTTAATAATCCTCCTGTGGATTTTGGTGCAATTTTGTCTGACCTTTACTTAAAGACCACTAACACAGCAGTTGAATATGATTGGCCAACCTGAGTGAATTGTCCTTAACCTAGAGTCAGTTCTCTTTATTTTGTTTCCTTCCTTCGTCCTCTTTACTTTTAAATACAGATGTCCTTTCAGGGGACTTCTTTTCATCAAAATCTGCATCAAAATCTGTCTTCCTGTAGCTATTGGTCTCGTTTTGGTCTCCCTAAAGCTTTTGTAGTCAGCTCCCAATATTTAGGTTTTTTTTTTCCTTTTTTAGAATCAGCTTTTAAAACAAAAATATTTTTTAGCACTCTTAGAAATTAATTTAATACTTATTAAGAAAATAGAGGACTAAATTCACTACCAGCATAGTCACAATCATATTCAATGTACCTTGTGGGAGGAATTTTTTTGATACTGCAAGTGTTTCCCCCTAGCACTGCTACTATAGCTGGTTGAGTCTTTATGCTGAGACTATGTAGGTAGGGGATCCACCCTTGAGTGTGCAACTCTGCCTTGTAGAGTGCAAGATCTGTACTGTTGAACAAGGACAGTTGTTCCAAGATTAGATGAACCAAACTGAAAATACAGGCACAGCTGTGCATGGACAGTCATTCTCCTCCTGGATTTCCTCTTTAAAAGAAAATAAGTGGTCCTTTCCTCCATTAGCAAATACAAACTTCACAAGCTTCTGCTGACAACCATAGCCACCACAAACAAAAATGATCCGTCAAAAGGTAAGAGATTTTGGAGTAGTAGTTATTCAGCCCTAATTCATACTTTTAAAGAACAGGGATATATACAGCTGCTTTGCTGTCAAAGACATGAAGATTTGGAAGGTACCTTTTTTCCTCCCACATTTAGCATATGTTTTAGCCGTGCATAAGACTTCTCCAGAGTGGAGGGAACATAAGAAGAGGAGGAGGGGCAGGGAGGAGGCAAAATTTCCTTCCTTTATAAGATGTAGTCTGAAGTGATTCTAGAAATACTCACTTTAGCTGTGTATATTTTTGAAGATAAGACTTGTTCATATCAATCAAAGCAGAGTGGCAGCAGCCGAGTGAATTGCTTCAGGTAGTTCTGCTTTTCACAATCTGATGGAGCCCTCTGATATGTTTGTTCAGTTGCAGAGGGGCTCTAATGTCACAGGCACAGCTGGTTTCCCACTCAGCTATCACAGTTAGCAGTGGGGGGCTCTCCTCCACTGCAGGTGCCTCCTATATCAGTACCACAGGTATTCCAAAGGCCCCGGGTTTTCTTTGGGCCCATTGCCTCTCCCGTTTTACCTCTATCTTACTGAGCTAATAAATAAACTCTTCATGAGGGTTTCTTATTTTTAAACTTAATTGCTCAATTCCAGCCACTGGTGATTCCAAATGAATGAGATCTAGGGCGCCAGCCATTTTGCGTGAAGATATTGCAAATCTTTTAATGGGAGAGGTAGGCAAAGAAAGGTGGTGGAACAAGGAGAGATCTGGGCAAAAACGTGAAAGCACTGAGTGACATCCAGGTAGAACGTGATGCAGAGTTAATCACCCGAAGAAGCAGAGGGTGAGAGCGGCATGTGAAATTTCAATTTTCTGCTTTGTGAGCTCATTTTAACCTGTTATACACAGTGCTGAAACTGTTAGACCTACTAAGCTGTTTCTACTTACACCAATGCCAACCATTCTATTGCTTCCAGTGAGAATACAGATAGGCTGATATAAAATAACTTTACCCTAGAAAGCAACATTTTGAAGCTCTTAATTTATATTTTTAAAAGTGTGTTTTGTGGATGAATGGTCTTTGTTGACATCTCTTTGGGTTTCAACTAAAACTGAAGCACACCTAGATTTCTGTTAAGATTAGGTAAACTCTAATGCATCAGAAGAATTTTAGAACAATTTTTCTGCCTTGAGTAAAAAAGAAAACATAGAAATTAATCTTTTAATAGCAGCCTTCTTTATTTTAAATTCGTGAGTAGTGGAGGCTTGGCAGCAACATTTTTGGCAAGTACTGACTGTATATTAATTGCTTTGAATCTCCTTGCATAGCATAAGGAAAATTAAGAGATGACTATATATGGTTTTTATCTATATCTGTTGAGAGTCGACAGTCAGTAGTTGTCATAGAGAATGGTCTGGTTATATTTATGTGTCAAATGTTAACTGTCCTGGAAGCAATGTCTCTGTATCTACCATAAGCAGTTCTGGTCATTCTTCAAGGTCTGAATATTGAACAGGTCAGTCCTGGGACTGGTGCAGAACCATACTGTCCTGGGCTGACTTTCTTGGCTTGAAGACAGCAGGCTTCAGCCTTGCAATGCAGGATCCACCCTCTCATGAGTACTGCTGAAATTCCACAAGGCAAGAATCAGGATCACTGTCCCTTGTGATGGAGAGTGGCAAACTCAGGTGGCCAAGTACGTGCATTATACAGAAATAATGGCACACAGATTCTTTCAGCTGACAGGGAGATCTGAAGCACCTTCATATGTTGTAAGCAAATTAGCCCCTAACCACATAAAGGCAGAAATCAAGGACTAACCTTGGAGAAAGGCCGGGACATGCTCAGGGCAGGACTTTCAGGCACAGCAAGGACAATAAGGCCTCTTTTCTGAACAGCATTGTAAATTGTCTACAGTATGACATCATCATCAAGTAGGTACATCTATGAGTGTGTTCAACAGCAAATTTAGCAAAAGAAACTTGGGCATGACATGCAGCCACACTCTCACAGGCTGCTAATACCTTCCCACCTGAAAGCTGCTCTTTGGAATGTTGTTTTATCACTTCTTCCCAGCAGCTGTGTAAATCCTACAGTCTGATATTCTGGCACAGGAGAAAGGACTTGAAGAAGAGGAGGTGTATAGTACACTAGTCATTCAGCGGATAAATGTGTCAGCAGTGAAGTGCATTGAAAATTATGCCTCTGGGAAGAGTGCTAAGAAAAACAGAAGCTCCTCAGGAAGTTTTTTCAGTCCCCTCATCAAGATGCTGCAAAACAAAGAATTTGCATCTTTGGTACAGAGAACCTGGGAGTGAGGTATGGTCATGAGAAAGTGTTACAGAAGCCAGTGCAGTAGTACCCAGCTTCTACATGGTTTTAGTAGGCAGACAGACACAGCTAGTTTTTAATTGGCCTTTCTTGGAACTCAGAGGCAGGCCCCAGATTGTGACTGCCATTTGAAAACGTTGCAACACATAATTAAAAGAGTATGGAAAAACTGCAGTAATCTACATTACTTTTGACATCTATACAGTGGTCATTTACAGCACCAGAGAAATTAAAGGAAATATAAGAGGCCTGCCAAGTTGTTCAGAATGAATGCACACATATTCTCAAGTGTTAGAAAAAGGAAAAACATCATATATAGCAAAGTATAAAGACATTGAACTAAAAAGTGGTCATCAGCCTTTCTAAGAGCAATTTAGGCTAAATTCAAGATGCAGATGGCATAATCTCTGCTACGATCTTCTGGAAAGATTTGACAGGGGTGGATGCTGTGTTGACTGTCCTTGCACAAGGTCACAGAGCTGACCATATGCTGTTAATGCCATTGTGAAAAGAAAAAAAAAAAGACATCAGAAAGAAAGGCAGGCTGTACATGACTCACTCACTCACCTACCCAATTAAAATTGTGCTAGTTGAAAAATTATCAGGCATTCACTATAGCAGCTGTAAACACTTGGAAAAAATCCAGTGGGATCCCAGTACTTTAATCATACTATTGATCTCCTTTTACCTAAATCATGATGGTATTCTGGATTCTTTTTTGTCTGTGTGTTTCTTTTTTTTCTTTTTTTTTTTTTTCACAACCTGCTAAGATTTTGCATTTAGTTTCTGCATAAAATGCAGAGGACCAAAGCTGTGCTCTTTTGTACAGCTACACACAGCCCACGCAGCATTAAAATGACCATCATTTTGCTGGTCATGTCATGTGTGGGTGACAATATGTAAAATTATCCTTTAAAGGATAACTCCCTAAGTTAACCCAGGATGGAACAGTAGGCAGGCCAAAATAAATAGCTATGTTCTATTTCACATTCCTCAGAAAAATCCCTATGATAAATTACAGAAATGATGTCATGACCATGGAGATAGCAACTGAATAACTGAAATGCATTGTTTTAGTGCACCTGGTTTATGTTTCTAAGAACTAGGTCATTATTTCATATTTCTGACACACAGAAGTTTCTGTTAAACATCCAGACCACCTATTTCTTCAATTAAGATATGAGAGCTAGCAGTACATATTTTGTGCATTTTAAATAAGCCCTTTAGCAGGCCACAAAAGATCAAAACCAAGAAGTAATATAGTTTTACTAGGAGGTTGTTCTGACATTTATACATCATGTTGAGTACATCAGAAAATAAAACCAGTTTAAGAACTGTTCTGTTCCTCCTAATGCACCAAACAGGGCCTGAAATTATTCACTTTAAATTCAGTGAAAAAGCCCCATTACGTTTAATGTGTTGCATCAATTGTTGTTGACTAAAATGTCAATATTTACAGTTGCCACCAGGAAACATCAAACTGTCACAGCATTTGCCTTTTGACAGCAGAAAACTAGCTCTCCTTGGTTAACACCACATGGAAAGTACTGGGAATAGCAGTCACAGTAGGGATAACAAAACGCTTGATGAAATCCAGGCACTGAAATCCACAGTGCTTTTCTCTTCAGAGGCACTCCTAATGCAATAGGTCTACAGAGGCACAGTAAGTAACTCCCACATCAACCTCTATTACATAAAATAATTAAGTCTACATCAATGATTTGGAATAAGAGACCATTGCCACAGGATCAATGTTGTGCACTTTGAAGAAGGACGAACCTGAGCTGCACCATGCCATTTATTTTCCATAAATGCTTCGGCTTTGCCTTGCTGTTCTTGCATCTGCAGGAGCCCATTATCCTGGATAATATTCTGTTCCATTGACAATCATATCTTATTTCTATCCTTTAAGTAGCCATTGCTTTGAAGATCTCTCATTATGTGATGCAATTTTCATCACTGGACCTCCTTTAACTTTTACTGCCAGGAGTACATTTTTATACCAACCCCTGTAAGTATCCAGAAACACCAGCTCAGAGACAGCAATCTGGTAGAGTTTTAATGGCTGCAGCAGGATGATCACTGTACAGAGCTTGGGAACCAACTGATTTGTATTTAAGCAGTCAGCAGGGACAATAGAAATCCCAGGACTCAGAAGAAAATGAGTAGATTTAGGCTTTTCCCACATGTTGTGTTCTCAATAATACAAGCTTTCACTAAAAGAAAAAAAAAACAACAAAAACCACCACCAACTTCTAGTCCTTCCAATTGCAAAAATAGTCTTCACTAAGTAAATCCCATGGCTGCTGTTTTGTTGAGTCTGCAGCTAGCCAGACTGAAACAATAGCACCCAAAGAGCCCACAACTCCCTGGTTGCATCTTAATGGGCTGTTTGTTAACTTCAAAGCTGACCATTTAAATGCTAACATTATTAGGCAAGTAATACAAAACATAAGCACCCAGCTTGAATCATTAGCATTTAATTGCCTAACATTTTCTCTTGTTTAATCTACAGCACTGTGCAAACTGGTCTTAATTTTGAACAGTGGAGCACTCACTGTTATGTTGTCCTGTGTGAAGGGACTCATGAAGAAAAAGCAAAATATTTGAGCTTGCAAAAACCTGTGTCTTTTAATGCCACAAACAATGCAGCTTTAAAGTTTTCTCAGTTTTTTTTTTTTTCTTTTATTTAGGTTCTTTTCCTCGATTGAGATGCTTGTTACCTACTGGGGCAAGGACTGTTGTTAAGAAGTAAGTGAAGATTCAACTGCTAATGAAAGAGTTCAGAGTTGTTTCCTTTCTCCTTTCCTTGAGCAAATGGGAAAAAAAGCCCTTTCTACTGCTTTTTCAAGGTGATGTAAAGGTCACTGACAATAGCTCCCCTATAGATGCCAATGTGTGACATTTTGCCTGAATACAACAGAAACATGATAAGCTACGGAAAAATTCAAATTCTTTTCTAGATAAAGCTGTTTCTAAAACATGACTTGTTCCTTAAAATAAAGTACATAATTTAACTCTTATCTTCAAATCTTATCTGAAGCTTGAAGCACGTCCCCTGAATGTAAAAGACACACAAAAAACCAGTGAAGTAACACAAATAATGTAAAATATATACAATGAAACCTGGACAAAGACTAATAGACTAATGTATAAACTGATGATTAAAACAAAATGATGATTTGAAATTTCAGGTTTTAGCAGCTGAGTTAAAGCCTGGAGTGTGATGATGGAAATTCTGTCAAAACTACTCTCACCAAAAAATAATCCCCAAACTCCATCTTTTAATTTTTTTGTTAATTTCAGAGGTAATGAGAAAGATGACAAAACCAAGCAATTGTGGTGTATTTTTGACATTTTGTCCTCTGAGATTTCCGTTCTGCTGTTCACTTTTTTTTTCATGCCTCTCTGGTGTCTAGTCTTCATTGTTAAAAAAACAGTTTTTTTCCTCTTGATCTGGGAAATGTTTTCTATCCCAAAGAAAAAGAAAAATGAAAACAACATTCCGGTTTCTCTCCAAGGCTGGTAACCTTGACCAACACCATTTTCCCCTTGAAGTTAAGATTTGAGTAAATTTACCTGGAAAGAAATATTACCCAACTGATTCTCACTGGGAAGTTCAAAATGCAACTTTTTTATTTGACAAGAGGTAAATGGACATATCAAACGCATGTATGCAGGAGAACAAATCTGTCAAGTGGCAGGTTTAAATATTTTTTTTTTTACTTGATATTTTCACTCAGAGATTTATTTACGGAAGATTATTTTATATTAAACCTGTAAAGCTCCCTGGATTTACCATTGCACAATGTTAGCCTGTGAGCATTACACTGATGCATGCGAAGGATTTTGTCTCTGGACAAGGAAAGCATTACTAGACAGATTTACCAACAGATTTACCAAAAGGGTTACAAGGTGGAGATTCCAGCCATCCTTCAAAAGAAGCCAAATAAGATTGCTGTAAAAAAAATTTAAATTAATGGCTGCATAATTGGAGTTTGGACAAGAACTCAGGCAGATGTAAAGCAAAAAGGATGAAAAGGCAAAATATAGGGTCCTGCTGACTGGGCAGAAAACTGATTAAAGTGTTTCTTCATCCCTGGCTGCCTGTAGACCTTCTCCTTTCCCTCATCCACAACAAGCAATCAAACAAATCCGTCTATCATTCTGTAGCAAGTTACACTGCATGGCAATCCCTTTTCCCATTCCCAGGCATGGCTTTCTAAAACCTCTTGTATGGTCCTCCTGGAGATAATATAGGCAGAACTTTTGCAAATTAATCCCAGACTCTGGTGGTTTCACCCCAGTTAGGCCATTTTCATTACACTGACATCTTCAATCCACTCTTTTCTAAGCACAGTCATTGGAATTTTATGAGCATCTTCTTGTAGAGTAATATTGAAATGCAGTAATGGAGGATGCCAGCAGATGGTGACATATGTAAATTTCTATAAAGATTATGTGTTACAAAAGAGTCTTTAGAAGGTGCAGATACTTCATGTATTTCTGCTTCCATTTCTTGTAATGTTCAGGGAAAAAAAATCTTCCTTTCATTATTTCTATCTTGGCCTGCTACAGCTGGTGGCAGCTGTTTGGGGACCTATTTCTACCACTCAGATAATTTTGTTTGGCATTGATGCCTGGGTAGCTACTGCAAACCATCTTGGAAACTCCTACAGAGTATGTCTAGATTATGCTTTTTTGCTGAGGGTTGTTTGTTTGGTTTTTTGGGTCTTTATTCTTTTTCCTTTGGAGAAGTTATTACCAAGTGCACAGTTTACTGTTTATTGTCGATATCACAAGGGAGCCAGAATGCAAAATAGATGGCTGTAATAGCCACAGGGTAGCATACTGGGGGCCAGCAAAGGAGAAATGCTAATCACACTCCCATTTCCTGGTCCATATGGTCAGGGCTTCAGTACATGATGGTTTGAAATGCTATTATGAGTACAAGCTAATATCGATCCTACAGAGAAAACTTTGGCAAATCCATTACCAACTCTCTTAAACTGCACCTCACTAACAATTTAGGGTAGCTGTTCACCCAGAGAAAAGAAATACAGCTGTGGGCTTGCTAAACTCTCCTCTGAGTTGACCTTAGAGGAGGGAAAAACTTTGCAACATCAGTGTTTTTTCCTGGCAAAAACAAACTGCCTATCTGTTCTGAAGGAACGACTTGCTCAAGCAGCAGCCCTGTCCTTGTATCCCAAACAGGTCTGGCTCAGTCATTCAGTGTGAAAACCCTTTTGGCCACAGAAGGCATTACTGCCTCAGCTATTATTGTCTCCCATCCACCAGAGGCTTTCACCCCAAAATAGAAAGGGCCATGTGTTGTCACGCCAGTCCTCTCCAGCAACTTTTCAAACTTTCCCCTCTGGTGGACCAGATGAACATGTGAAGCGAAGGGACATTGAAGGGACAGGAATGTTCTCTGAGGCTTCGGGGTGGACAACTGGTGGGCAGGGCAAGCAAGCTGAGGCCCCAGTTGGCCATCCCGTGGCAAAAGTGGTCCCAACTCATCTGCTGGAGCTTTGCAAGGCTACGGTGGTGCTGCCCACAGGGCTGTTCTTTTGTGATAGCACTAACTGGTGCCATTGGCAAACAGTGAAGAAAATAAAGCAAGTAGCCTGTGGTAGCTGAGAAACGAATACATTCTGCTGAATCAAAGAAAGGTTTGTATTCCTACCAACCATTACCCCACATACTGAGACCAGGAAGAGGAAGAACTTGAGGATAATCAGTAAATAATGGAAATGGACTATGGCAGTATACGACATCAAAGCGGCCAGAATGGAGACAAATTTCTTTTCAGACATGGTCAGAATCAGCAGTGCACACAACCTGTGCACAGTCCTAATGTGAATCAGGCTGCTTTAAATTCACTTTTCCCTGGTCAGCTACCCTTCATTGCCCTGAAAGGTGGTCCTTTTCTGGTAGTAAGCTCTACTGGTCTCACAGCTACCAGATATGAGCAAGAGGTATCTTCAGAACTTCTTTTCTCTTCAGGTTCCTAAACCATGCAGTCTCCTTCAGGCTACTTCATTTGGTCAGATAATGGGGATAGAAAGTTCTCTCTGTTTCTAGGTAGTCCTAGGAGATGCATTTGTTTCTCCATTCAAGAGCAGAGGAGCCAGCCACTGCTGCCACTTTAGCATAGTGGTAACAGCAACCCTTTAGAGGAGATTTGCTTTGAAAACCTGGCCTTAAATGCTTCTAAGGTGTGAGGAAGGTCAAATTAAGAAGAAAGCATGGTGATCTAAGTCCATCCCTATTACTGTGGAGTGAGTAATTTTCAGTTTTTGGGATAAAATTTTCCTTAATAATACAAAGTGTATACTTTCAGCTCTGGGATTATTCTGTCTGGAAAGATACTTCCTTGCTGTGCAGTCACTTCTTGCAACCTTTTGTATCTCTGTTTTGACTGTCCCTAAATGGCTTTTTCTCACAATCCATTGCTACATAGCATGTGTTCTTCTGCCTAGCAAGCTGTGTGTTTATTATCACTGATATTTTTGTACCACTCATCATGACCCGAGAATCTGTAGATTATCCTGAGATTTTGCCTCAAAATATAATTTTTCCTGCATCAATAACTTGTCCATTTATGACTCTTGTAGTGTGTTTTGGGGTTGTTTTCTTTTTGCCGCTTATTCTTGGGAGTCAAAGACTCATATACATAAAAAATTGTTTTTCTGTAACAGGCAGGTCACAAAAAAACATATGAAGAAAAATGTTTGAAGAAAAACATATCCTGATATGAGGTTACAGAGCACTGCACTGCAGATATCATGTTGCTACATTCAGAATAAATCAGAGAGGAAAGTGTATAATTAGGAGCACTGTATATATTCAGGGAATGAGGACATCATCAGTGAGGATATTGATGGTGGAAAACCTAGCAGAATTTGTACTGTGAGTAGGTGTGTACTCTACTCTTCAGATTTACACTTCTTGGTAGGAATAGATTTGGTAGCAGGGCTGGCTTTGGGGAAAAATAAAGCTGACAGCTGCCTGTAACGGGCAGCAAAGCAAGGCCCTCAGAAAGGGCTGATCATTGTCCTGTTGCATGAGAGCAGTGTCATTGGCTGAACTATGGGGTGTGAACATAAATCTGCCTTTGGTGAGAAGTAATAGGCAATAGAAAGAAGACTGACTTTGCTAGTTGGGCCTGGCAGGAAAGAAAGCAGCAGAGGAGAGGTGACAGTGGTAACTGCTGTAGCTTCCCTGTGCCAACACCTGCCTGCTCCACACAGTCTCACTGTCTGTTCTGCACTGCCCCAATATTTCAGTTTTCCTCTGCTGCTGACAAACTGTGAGCCAGCTCTGTCTTGGAGGCACAGAGAAGTCCTTTCCTTGAATGGAAAGCTGTGATTTTCCTCCATCCTGACTCATAACACTCTGTCTGTGTTGCAGAGGATCTAGCCCTTTAGACAAGGTTTTTTCTACCATTCTTATTTTCCCAGCTTTACTCTCACCATGTTCCAGTGTCATCATATAGCACACAAGAGCTTTTTTTTGTTCTGTGTCATTGTCACCACTCCTTAATTCCTGAGTTTCTGCTAAAGTTCAAAAGCCCCTGCTCACTGCAAACACCTTGATAGGATGTGAGTAGTGGAACAGTTTTGAGATTAAATGTAGATCTAAATTAACTATGTTTTTTAGGATCCATTTTCACAATTTGGCCAAGCTGATGTACAGGTTCACCAGTGACTAAAGGGGGAAATTGTGGTAACTTTTCTCCATCCTCTCCTTTTCCCCTCCCCATCTCTCAGCACAGCCATCAACTTTCCGTCCTGATTCTGTTACAATGGCTCATCTGATTTCAAATGAAACTGCTTTGTCTTGTCCTTTTTTGCCATCTGATTGGGCTACTGTGTCTTGCTGTGTGACTCACATGAGTATGAAAGTGATCTCAAAGTGAGCAGCGGGAGAGCACGGCTAGGAGCAGGATGGATGGAGATAGGAGTGGAGCTGGACCTGCTACTTTCACAGTGGTATGCTATTTGCCTCAGACCATATAATAAGATCAGACTCTAATTGTGCCATGTGCTGGACAGAAACCTTGTCATTAATTTGGACATTTTGTAGTGCAGCAGTCACTGAATTGGTTGGGCTGGAATGGACCTTGGGATGTCTTTCAGTCAGCTCACAGCAAGGTCAAAGGGACCATTAGAGGTCTCTTTGGTTAAATGTGTGCCAATGGACTTCAAGAAACCCCATTTTGGTTGCAAGATTTGCCTGCTGACAATCTGTAGAGCATAAAAGTACCTAGACTGACATGAAAGGAAGTGAGTGGATTCAGCTTCCCTGCAATTTCATGAAAGACATCCTCTGTGTAAGTGGTATTCATGGCCTCATATTCTCCTTCTGAATCTGCAGGTTTTCAGAACAGTTCTCTTGGTACACGCTTTCTTCTATAAGGGGTCCCTTGAATGCTGTTTTCCACAGTAAATCCTGGCAGGTTTCATTGGGAGAGAATGCAAAGATGTTCGTACCTCATAAATACATAAGGAAAAGGATGTCAGGGAAGGGAAATATTCTCTCCATTCTATAAAGGAAAGCTTTGCTGAATCTTTTTTCTCCTCCAGAGTCCCAGAGAACATGTGCAGCAGCGTAGCAATGGGGACACCAACCTCCTGAGGCTCAGCCCAGTACCCTCCCTTTAAAATAATTTTTCTTCAAAGCTGTCATCTAGGAGGATTTTTTTAGCTGCTCACAGCTCTGAGATTTGTTGGGGACTTTTTCCTAAGCTCATTCTCTTTCTTGAACACAAGTGTGCATTTGTTCCCTTGATCTGCTATCACACAATTTCCTTTTAAACAGAGCTTACTGTGCAATCTTATGTCAGCTTTTGCATGAGTTCTTGTGCCATGCACAGATTTTTCTTTGCCTGGTATGCCTCCACACACTTTAGGGAGATTATTGTTGCTCTAGTTTGTGCTGTCACTGCCTTACTTACCTAATTTTAAAAATAATTTGTAAATCCATTAGAAATTATTCTTTCTGCAGGATGTTCCAACATCAATATGAAAATATTTGAAAGGCTATTACAAAGTATTCAGATGCCTTGCCTTCTTTTGCCAGCTGTTGGGAACACATGATGAACAAGTGCAGAGTTTTCATCTGGGTGCAACAATCTTCTAATGTTTTGATTGGAACATTCATTTTATTCACTCTGTAAGTTCAAAGGTGAATTAATTTTTTTAATCCTATTCTCCTTCACAGTGTGAGTTCAGATTTTCAATTTTTCTCCAATGTATCTTGTGCTGATATGCACTGAAATATTCTGCCTGGCTTGATCAGTATTTCCCTAGGAATCTCTCTAGTCTTAGCTGTTTGGGTGCATAATTTCACCCGTTAACTGTTATTGCTCTCACTTACCATTTGATATCTGACTTCCTTTGCCCATCCTCATTTACATCCTCTTTGCAGCTGGTATAGGAAGAGACTTTTTTGACTTCTCATGTTTGCCAAAGTTCATGTGCCTCAGAGCTCTGTGTTAGGAGTAAAAATGGATGAGAGCTGGGTATCTTTCTACTTGTATGGCCCTTAATGTTGAAAGAATTAAACACTGTGAGACAAGGCATTTGCTCCTAGTTCAAAGTAGGTTTCGGTCAATATTCAGCTTCAAGTTCTTGATTTTTTTTTCAGGGCAGTGTTTCAAGGAAAAAAGAAAGGGATGTGGGTTCTCCTTGTGTTGTTTCACAACTGCCCCCACTCAAGTCCAGTCATGCCCAACCATGAAATATTTCTGAGTGACTTCATCTTGTTTCTATAGGGAGGCAGAAATACATGTAATAGTTGGAAAGAAAGATATTTTTCATGTTAGAGAGATATGGTTTTATTACCACAAAGGAAGATCTGCAACTGAACTCATTGGAGTCCATGAAATTTTCCCACCCTTTGATTATTCTCTTGGTGCACAAAGACGGCCCCTTTTGGGAAACATCTACAGTGCCCATTCTAAAACACTAAATTTTTTACTATATTCCAGCAGTTTGTTCAAAAAGGCAGACGGGTTCTTTAGTATTTCACTGTGATGGAGCAGTCTTACTTTCTGCAGCCTTAATTAACACTAATATAAGATACAGAAGCAGAAACGCAAGTGTATCACCAGTGGAGACAGTGACATGCTCTGGCTTTTCAACCTGACTGCTTTTTCTGCTCATCCTTCCCGATGCTAATTCCCCAAATTAACTTTGCAATGAACATTTGCCACTCTGGTATTATGGCTGCATCTGCACTCCCAATTATCAGAAGGCGTGGTCAAAACATTTCCTGAATCATCGCCTGGTCTCTGCACTAAGGATGTGTGAAAGGATTTTGGAAGGTCAGACACTTTCAGTGTAAACAACATTGAATGTCCTAAAATACGCTGTCTCCACTGTGAATTCCAAAACTTTTATTCAGCACTTATGTTAGAAAAATTTACTTGCTTAGAGGCATGCGAAAGACAAAGGCAAAGTGGGTTAGAACATGGCCAGACCTAATTCAATTTTGTGTTTAAGTGATTATCCTCAGGAAATTTTTGCTTAGTACTACTAATTTTAAAATTAATTTCTTAGGAAATAGATGAAGGGAAAAGGTAATTTATATAAAACTCAAGAACTACTGTGGCACTGGGATAAAGAGCAGTGCAAAGATGTCTGAGCACCTTGTTTAGTGCTTGTAAATAGACTGAATCCTAACTCATGCTTCTGTCTAAATGGGCTATTCCACAGGTCATATTTCTCATTTTCTGCAGCCAACTTGTCACCCGGTTAATATTGCAAAGATTTACACTAAATTCACAAATGCCAGTTTAAAGTGTCAAGACTTCTTTAAAAAAAAATAAAGTTAACCTGGGCAAAATGAATAATACATATTTTATAGCCAAAAAGTGTATTTCTTTTAAGTTTCAGAAGAGCTGTAAGTTCCTGAAGGCTGTGATTGCAACAATATTTTTTCCTAAAGAACAGAAAGCATTTATACCTTGATATCCAATTCCTTAAGGTATGCCTATACTTATAAATTTGAGTATATTTCTTCTCCATTCACTGTTTACTCTGGCAGAAGTTGGGAACTATGTAAATTTTTACTTTATAGCTGCTGAAACACAAGCAAACAGCATCACCCCTAACATTTCCTGTGAAGCAACAGTCCTTGATTTTTCTCCAAAACTAAACAAAAAGAAAACACTCATAAATTGGTGCCCCAAATTCTGGTAGAATTTCTTTCCACAGGAAAACAGTGATGGTTTACTGCTGTGGCTCCTAATGACCACGCTGGTTTACAAACATTGTCGCACATGACAATACTTGTAGGCTGAAGAGCCTATAATGTAATGGAAATCTCGTTTTAAAATTTTAGTTAATAAGAAATGGTAAACAAGACCACAGAGTGTCTACAGATTTCAGACCAGTTATTTTCAGTTGATGAAAGACAGGTAGAAGCTGTTATCAAAACAGGTCATGCAATGCCACTCATGGACTGAAACTGAAATTTTCAGCGATTTGGAAGATGCACAATCCTGTTGTTCTGGGATAACATGACTATGATTCACTGCCTCAAAAGCAATCACAGATCAGCAACTCCTTTCTGCCCCCAGCCACTCTATCCTATGTCAGAGTGAAGGTCACAACAATGTTCAGCAGGCTGGTGAATGCCTGGGGATTTTGTGGCTTGTGTTTGTCAGGAGTATGTGAACACAACTTTGTCATCTAGTTTGCAAGTGCACGGGGCTTACAACCATAGCTATTATAGGGTAAAAGTAGTCAGGGAAAGCTGTGTCATGGAGCATAAGAATGCAAGCCCTCTCTTTGTCCAAATATACTTGCATTTGTAGACTGAAGGTCCCATGGGCAGAGTGAATTTAGAGGGCGTCTGGGCAAAGCAGACTCAGGTGAGAAAATTTTATTTAATTCATTGCCAAAACCAAAAACTTACAGTTGAAAGTAAAAAGAATTTGAGGACTTAGAAGTACATAGATAAATCATCCATCAGTCTCTGCTGACCTTTGTGAGGCAATGGACAGAACTGGAGGTGGAGAAGCAAAGAGTAATGCTCTTCTGCTGCCCTTTGTCACCCACTAATTTTCCTGCCAGGTCTCTTCTGAGTGTCCCTGTTCCAAGGTGGGTCCCTCATGGGTAGACCTAGTTAATTTCTGCCCTTCACAGAGATGTCTTCAAAGGAAGAGGGCAAATAATCTGTGAAGCAGCTTTTTTGGAAGGAGAATATGTCTGCCAGACTGCGAGAGCTGTATCAGCACTGACAAAACAAAATCAAAGGCCAGATCGACTTCACAAAACCATGCTGTGGAGGGACACTTAGGAATGATGAGGACAAGATTGGTATGAAAGGAGAAGTGAGAAGGGGAAGGTATGGAGCAGTAGACTGGAGGTGCAGACGGCCGAAGAGAAGAAGATTTAGCTGCTGATGTACTTTTTAAGGAGAGGGATGGCCCTAGTGCTACTGAGGGAAGACCACCAGCTGTTTGGAAGCGATAGGTGTTTTGCTCTGTTTTTGTGTGTTCATGTTAGGCCTTGGGTGTTGATACCTGCATATCACTGAGCTCCCTGAAGGTTGTGCCACCTCATCCTGTAGGGAAGGATCAGCTAATCTAGGGCGTTTGAAACAGCAATCTCTTCCCATGTATTCTGGAAGCCATGGAACACTTATCTCAGTGTATACCGCACCCTCTTACACTTTGATACTAAAACTCTCACTTAACCTACTCTGAAATTTGTAGTTTTATTAGTAAATATTTATTTTTCTTTTTTTTTTTTTAATTCCTCCTACTCCCCAAGAAGTGCAGTGTAATACTACAGCTTCAATAAGAAAATCAGTGGGTGTCCGAGGTCTGGAGCCATCTGTACATGACAGAGCACAGGGAACTTGCGCTGAGGAAATCTCTTTGAACTTAATGTTCCTAAAAGTCAAGTAAACTACAAAAATATTCCTTGACTTTGAAAGAAGTAGTTGGATACTTTGCCAGAACTTTGTCAAAATTTTACTGGTCTCCCATTTCTAGTTCTCTTCTGGGAAAAAAAAAAACAACAGCTTTTTCTATGTATTCTGGAGTTTTTTTGGCACTACATACATCCATGCACATCCTTTAGTATAAATATTTAAAATTTTTCCTCTGACAGCTTTGAGGTAAATGCTAATATGTTCACTTGCTCCCCTCATGAATGTCAACATGCCCTAGGAACCATATTTTTATATTTATTCCTACCATGTGAAGTGAGAATCGCAAAAGCTATAAAAGAAGACTCTAATATAAAAAAGTCAAAAGCAGAAGAAAAGCAGTAGGAATGACCAATTACCAACTCTGAATGGAGGGAAGCTCCAGAGACGCTGACTACAGAAGCAGAAGAAAGGGAAGCAGGAAGGGAATCCCATTTTATCCCCTAAATTCTCTGTGAAGATATTGGAGGAAGGAGGCAGAGAGGCCTCTCATCAGACAATAAACACAATACTCATGTTTTCTGCAATGCCATCTGTTTCTACATTTTGCAGTGCATTGCTACATACAGCTGCTGCCACCAAATGCCCAGCTAATTTTAGGCTACTGATCTGTGCCTGAGCTTGGGTAAGTAGTCTCTCAGCCTTCATTTTCAGGAGATGACACACGAACTCTCCCACCTGCTGTAGATTTCCTGACAATGTCCCTTGGGAGACCATAAAGGCAGCTATGCAGTTGTGGGATGAGAAAGAAGGGTTATACAATTAATTAGAAATTGCGAAGTTGTCAGCAGCATAGGCTGTAGTAAGCAGTTTGTTTTCAGCCCAGGGAGGGGTTGACTTGCAAAGTAAATTAAAAAACCCCGTCTCTTTCACTGGAAGGGTGCAGCAAATTCATCAATGTTTGTGTAAAAAAGCAAAGGAGGACAAAGCAAAGCTTGTGAACAATGCAAAATAGCACAGTTACAGGAAAAAGGAATGAACTGTCTTAGGAACACAGATTGTGCCAATCTCTGGACAATGGAGTTCCTCACCCCTAGGTAGAGAAACTTGCTGCTGAAACAACAAGAAGTTGCATCCCTAGAATGTGGAGATCTGTATTCTGCCTTTTTCCTTGCTTATTCATATGTATTTGTAGGCATGGAAGGGAAAGAGGAATTGCCTACCTACACCTTCAATGAGACTGTCACCTTTGCTGGATGGCTGTGTGGAGAATGCTCTCAACTGTACTGGGGAACAGTTAAAGGAAGGATCAATTAAATGGTAATTCAGCCATGATTGGGTGTGTGGATGACTACCATTGTTTCTCCACGTTTGAACATTTGTGTTGAGAAGGGCTTGAGAAAGAGATATTTAAATCCAAGACCAAATGTTTGTAGTCAAGGAATTTGAATGGAAGCATATTGTAAGCAAAGTACTGAACTGTAGGAAGACTTATGAATTCCAGGTGGCAGAAAAAAAAAATATAAAGAAGCCTTCATCGTGGTCTCCTTGATGAAAACCACCTGTTGATGGAAGCTGAGATTCAAATAAAATAAACAAGTCTATCTTAAGAAAGTAAAGGAATGCCACTAAGAATGTCTCATAATGTAAACTTAGAGTGTACATTCACCTTGAATACTGCTTACAATTCTGGGCACAGAGTTTCAAAAAGGGTAAAGCAAATGGATCCAGAGAAGGACAAGAAAAAAAGTATCAGAGGAATAGCAAGATGTCTCCTGTGTGCATGGTGATTATAAAGGTGAATGCCTTAGAAAGGAGCAAATAAATTATGACAAATATATCCAGTACTGACTAGAACAAAGAAGGTTAGACAGAGATACCTGTTTGCTTTCATACTAGGAAAAAAAAAATTACAAAGACATCATAAATGTTAAGGAAACAAATTTAAAACTGTTAAAAGCATAGTTCTGGAAGCATAAATACCATGCAGCTGTGCATACACTGCAGTAAAACATGACTGAGAAAAAGGGATCAGTAGGATTCCAAAGAGTCCTTAAGACCAGATCTCCAATGGTATTCAGGTGACTAACTCCTGCTGAAGAACACATAGCGACTTCAATTAGCTATGAGCTCAGTTTTGGGAAGTTCTGAGCATGCTGGCTGTAATCCAGTGAGACCCATGCTTTGCTCTCAGCAGGTAAATATTGTCCCTGATGAGTGCAGCAGAAATTATACCCCTGAGGTTAAGCACACACACATATTATTTGCTGGACCTGCATGAGCATGTTCAGTACTGAGCTTTCCATAAATAAAATGCCCACAAATATTTATCCTAGGGGAAAAAAATTGCTTCATTGAGGAACAAACACCCAATGACCCATATACATTTAACCATAACAATAGAACTCATATAATAAATGTACAAGGACTGACTGATATATGAGGAAGAATTGAGCACCAACTTGAAATACATGCTGGTTGTTTATTTCACAGGCAAGAAAGATGTTACATAAAAAAAAATTAAAATTCCTGTAGCTTAAAGCTGCATTTCACTGTCTGACACTGTTTTGGAAGAAATGAATAGTCTCTTGTCACTATGCCTTAGTGAAAAAACAAGAGAGAATTTTTTTAAAAAATACACCCCCACACCTAGAATATTAAAAGAGTCAAATACATGAATCAAATATAGTAATAGTTTAGAAGGTTTGAAGTTCTGGTTCATTGTTGCTGAGAGCTGTTGGGATTAGTTACATGGTATGTGTTCCTTGGTGGCAAAATGAGCCGCCCTTCCTCCACTGCCCTTCAGCCCTTTATGCCTGCTCCCACACTCATTCAGATGTGCCAGCACAACTGCTTGTGGGATCATTTCATGGACCAGATTAGGGAGATCTGTGTTGAAAAGCAAACAAACAAACAAAAAACAAGGACAAAAGCCTTTTTTTCCTGGTGTTTTTCTTTTTGCCCCGGATTGTATCAAAGGTCTGAGACACAGAGTGGTCCACAAACAATTGCATTGCCTCCATCATGGAATCAGCAAACTGCAGCAGAGGGGCAATAGCTGGGTCAGGGCAGTGCTGAGGAACTTCCCAAGGCAGTTTTGTCAGCAAAAATAATACTTAATTGCCTTAAAAGTCTCTGTCTAGACTCAATTACATCAGAATTTAATTCCAAAATTTATATTTATGCCACGTCTCTGTAACTGTACTTTTATACATATGTATATATGCATAGAAATATATATTAAGATATTAGATATCTGTGCATGTGTATCTCTAAATTTCAAAAGTACCCAATAAGCTGTGAGGTTTGTTTTCCTTGAGGTAAAAAAACCCCCGAGAAACACAACCACACAGGCAAAAGATGTAGATAGAGACTGAGCTGAAAATGCCTGGGAAAACACAGTGCAATGTTTGTAAAGACCTATACAATAGAGTCCAAGCTGCCTGCCACACAGACATTCCTCTCTTGTGAATGGATGCTTAACTATGGAGCAACAGAGCATAAGCGTGGGCAGAGCAGCAGATGGCAGGTCACTCGATTAATATGGAGAATTCAAACGATTCCAAACATTTCGCTGTGCTTTTACCCCCATGATGTGAAACTGTATGACAACGGAGTGAAGTTCCAATGGCTCCATTTTAGGGATGAGGAAACTGCAGATAGACCTAACTAGATATTACCCATTTACTGCCAGCTCCTATTTACTGTAACCAAACCACCCATTCTTCCCTGCTCGCTGAAGTGTGTTTTGTGTCTGTCAGCAAGGTACTTTGTAGAGCTTAAGCATGCTGAGATGCAGATTCAGTCTGTGTGCAGACATTTTCCCTGTCCCCAGGATAAATGGCAAAACAACATGCCCAAGAAAATGACACAACTGATGGATCTAGAAAGACGACTTTGGTCTCCAGGCTTCAAGACAGCATGCTGTGTGCTGGCCTCTGCCTGTCACTGGAAGGCCTCATAACTAAAGTTTTCCTATGACAAGATGAGAATTGCATCCTCCATTAAACTATTAGATGACCTGCATTTTAATGTGGTTATCCTTAACCACATTAAGTGGTTTTCCACATTCTCAATCTTCTTAATTTTTTTTACCCAGGGAGCTTTATCAGCATTCATCTGTCTGAAATGACTGGGGAACAGAAATGCAAATTACTCCCAGATAATGCAAATATGTGGCATTTTGCAAATGAACCTTGCAAAGCTTATGCACATGTTAGAGCATACACCTGATGCAGCTTCTATCCTCAATTAAGCTGGTGATGACCATAATATATTATATTATGTCAGAGGTTAATTGTTCTCGCCCTTTTTTGTCTTTATCTCATCACCTTCTCCTTCTCTTCTGACCAGTGACAACACCAGTTGGAAGCAGCTGTCTTAGTGTGCTATCTTGTGTCAGATGTGTTAAATGTAGAGCTGCTGAAGGTGCAGTTCACGTCACTCCAGGGGAATATGTTGAATACCCAGGGCCTGAGTTTGGGTGCTGGACTTTGCTTTTTCTTACTTCTCCATGGAATTAAAAGCAGATTTGGAGGGGCATTCTGTGAAGTTTATGATGTAGGAGCTGCCCTCAGTTTTCTGCCTTCAGACTGTCTTTTGGCCTGCCCTCACTTCACTGAATTAAAATCATGTTTGTTCAGTGGTTCAAATATGATAGGCATTCCACAGTGATAAGAATAAGCAGCTCTTCCCTGAAAAAACTTCAGAAAAACAAATAGGTACCAAGCCCCCACTGAAGGGCTGATGTTCATATATAATTCTCTACTGGAATGTACCATTTTTTTCTACCAATATAATTTATTTCCAGGCATAGCTCTACCTAATCACTGTTAGATACACTCATTGTATTCTGCACTGTACAGCAGAAATGGGATCCTGGCTGTAATGCATGTAAATACCACTCTGTAATATTTCATTTCTGCTTCTCAAACAATATCATCCTCAACAAATTCTTGAAACCTTTCCACACACTAATACTTATTAAATGGACCCAAATCTTACACATTTATATAATGACTACATCAAGAATGTCCCCATAAGTAGACCCTTAGAATATTTTGATTTTACATATACTCTTCCTAGAAAATGATATAAAGAAGAAAAATTATTTAAGTGACAGGCAGTGCTATCATTCAAAAATTGAATAATGTGTGCAGAAGCAATAACTTTTGCAAATAATCAATAAAGGACAGAAATCTTCAATTCTACTCTTTTTCACAAAACCTCTCTGACTCCTCAGGAGCATACCACAAGGAAGACCCACAAATCCCTTCAAATAATAAGTACATATTTAAATTTGTAACTCCCTTGGTTACTCAAAAGGGCAACAATGAAGATACTGCATTATGTGCTATTCCAGTCAGCTATCTGATCCTATTTTCATGGACATGACTGGTTTCTTTCTCATGTCTGTTCCATAGGATACATCAACTCTCTTCCTTCTGATGTGTGTCACATCTCTGTCACTGCTTTCCTCTCAAGTGATGCAGTCAATTAGCAAAATTAGATAAAGCTATGAGCAAATATATCTAAATTGTTTTTAGCTTTCTTTTCAAGGTGATACTTCTTACCTGAGTTTATAAGAGAATTCCAAAATCTGTACCTTTTTTCCTCTAGTTGTTTTGTAAATCTAATAAAAGAGAAAAGCTTTTGCAACCCTACATCTTAAGAAAATGCTGGAGAAAATAGTCAATCTTAACACTCATATTCTGAAGATCGTCCACATGGAGATGTAGGAAACAGGGAGCAAAAAAAATTTCTTTTCAGCTTACAGTGATATGGAATATTTGATGGTGCATCAGCATCAAGAAAATACCATGCTTTGCTTTTTCATAAGAGTAGGAAGGCGACTTTTCCTGCCTGCTTATTTGTCATCTTTGCTGGTACTGACAGGTGCATTGATCCTCATACTCATCTCTCCATTGGCACAAGCAATTCAGTTAAAGGCTATTACAAATGCCTGTTAACCAGAAAGAGGTTTTTTAGTAACTAAATATTGCCTATGCTGAAATGTAGAACAGGACAGAAAATATTTTCAAGTGCATTTTCTACCTCCACTGATGTTTTGTAGATAAGGCTCCTGTGACTTAAAATTTAGAACTCCAAGTGATAATAAGATCATTGTGGTGTTGAAAGACATTTTTTGACTTTTTGACTTCATTAGGTTTTGAATTCTTATTTGGTGATCATTTAAGAAAAGACCCTCCATATTTTAGACACATACACATATGAACTGGTTTGGTAACTGCCACTGTTTCTTATTCTGTCATCTGAAAAATCAGAATAATCTGGGGAAAATATAGGGGGTCTTTTAACACCACAGAAATAACTTCCAGTGCTTCTTAGATCACTCAACTAGTATGTGCAATATGGGAAGAAATTTCATTATTAAAAAAGGTCACAACACTGCTTTTAAATGAAAGACCTTCCTTGAAAATATATTAGGCATATTTCACTACAACGAGTTTCTGGAGAATCTATTTAAGGAGTGATGAAAACAGTCTTTACTCTTGCCCAATCCATGAAGGAAATTGCTTTGGGAAAGAGAATGGTAGCAAGGGAAAGGGAGGAAGAGGGGGGAAACCCCCACTATGCAAACAACCTGATATCATTATCTCTTTCTTTTTTCTCATTGTACTTTTGCACATGCACTTTGAAAGTAACGTGCTTGGTGGACTTTCCCGGCTTTGCCTGAACTGAATATCACATCAAGCACCCCAGCCCAGCAGTGGTTTTGCAACCCTGTCTGATATTCCCTTTGTGCGCCAGGCGGAGGTAGATTTTGTTTCATGCATCATTCATAAACTCACTGCTGGGATTCTACAAGTTGCTACATCTCCCAGTCCTATTTTAGAGGCTTAAAACAGAAAGAGATGACTGCACTTCTGTTGAAAATGGTCACATGTGCCACATCATAGGATGTTGCTGATGTCAAAGAAGACACTTATTTTGAATACATGGGGAAAAAAAAAGTAGCTCTTTACTGTTGCACCTACATCTTAAAAGTTTTCTTGAGTCTTACTCTGTGCTATGTTGCAGTATTATTTCACATGCTGACAGAGGAGACACCTGTAACCCCAGCACAAAGAACAGGATAAACATAAACCTCTGCCTTATGTGAAAAACTGCTGCTTGAGAACATCAGCAAATCACTTAATCTTCTAGTCAATCATAACCTTTTCTCTTCCCCAACTGTGTCACAGTAAGACCACCTTCCCTTGAATTCAGCCTATTCTCTGCATCTATTGGGCTTCTTTCCTCTCTTTTCTTCTTTTTATGTCTCCACAGTGTGTGGTAGATCCTTTCCTCCTGTTTTTTCCACCATCTGGAACAGCCATCAACCATTATGTGACTGATTGGGTTGAGCTCATTTCACATTTGGTGTCATTGGACATCTATTGTCACTGGCCTATGCCTCCTTTCTCAGCTGGAAAAAAATTAAGGAAAAAACCCCAAACAATACTACCACCACCACCACTAATAATAATAAAGGCAATAGAACTTTCATTCCTCAGCTTCTTTGCAATCCCAATACAAAAGCCTCTAAAAACCCAAGAGGCTGCAGCAATCGCCCTTACTTCTTCCTAGACAGGGTGTAAGATCCATTTTAGCAAGGAATATCTGTATTTGCTCTGATAAATGTAGCCCACAGAGACATGTTCTCAGATGTTTTGGTAATGGCATATATAATCCATCACAGTGAATTTTGAAGCAGGGCCTAAGGAAAGGTGATGAATCCCTGGACTGAATTAGTTTACAGCAAGGCAAATGTGTACTCCTGTCTCTACTGTTCCCTGCAGATGGCTAGCCACATCTTTCACTGTGTTTTCCCCTGATTAGGCAGCAGTACAGGAAGTCCGTGGTGGGCATCCCATTCAATCAAGTGAAACAGAACAGAAATTTGATGGCACCCAGGAGAAAAAGCCCATGTTCATAATTCTGACTTCACATTCTTCAAAATTCCCCAAGGACGAGAACCTGCAATGGGCATTGCTAGTTTCCCTATGACCACCCCCTCATTTTAGACACATGATTGTTCCTGCTTATCAACCATAATTTGTGCATAAATATTAACAGGACTGGAGCAAAACCCTGAAACATGCCATGCTTTTCATACCATCCTTCACATTTTTTTTTTTAATAATGTCTTCCTCTGCTGACTTTATAAAACTTGAAATAAATGCACTTTTTAATACACTAAATTACAGTATAATATACAACTACAAGAAGGAAGATCTGGGGAGCTACACTTTTATCTCAGTGCTGGAAAAGGTTACAGAGCAGACCATCCTGAGTGCCACCATGCAGAACACACAGAGCAATCAGTGGATCAGGCCCTTTTGGCATGAGTTTATGGGAGGCAGGTCTTGCCTGAACCACTGTGCCTCCTTCTATGAGGCCACTTTGTGGATGAAGGAAAAGCTGTAGATGTTGTCTACCTGGACTGTAGTAAAAGCTTTGACAACATTTTCCACAACACTCTCTTGGAGAAACTGCTTGGTGAAAAAGGAGTTCAGGGGGAGAGTCAGGGGAGATCTTATTGCTTTCTCCAGCTACCTGAAAAGAATTTGTACTGAGGTAGGGGAACAAGCAATAGGACAAGAAAAATGGCCTCAAGCTCCAGCAAAGGAGGTTTAGATTAGATATTAGGAAAAATTCCTTAACCAAAATGTTGTGAAGCATTGGAACCGGCTGCCCTGGGAAGTGGTTGAGTCACCATCCCTGGTGATATTTAAAAGGTGTTTAATATGTCACGTGGGGACATGGTTTAGTGGTGGACTGGGCAGCAGTGGGTTAAAAGTTGGATTTCATGATCTTAAAAGTCTTTTCCAAACTAAACAATTCTGTGATAACACACGGTTCACCCCAAAAGCCAGCTGAAGAGTATTGGTGTCTAGTGTAGTATAACTAAAGGAGTCCTCTGAAATAAAATTATAAATGTATCATGGAGGAAAAGCTCAGAAAGATGCCCTGCTCCTCTCTTGCTCTTCTCTGAAATGGAGGAGGCAGTTTCTTCCTGTTAGGGAGCTAATAAGGACAAAAATAATAGAACCAATATCAGTTTTATGTTACCCTGACCTATCTGCACTTTTTTGCTTAGCGACCACTCAAGGAATTTAAAACCAACATATTCACCCCCCTGACATCACGTTACCAAGAAACCTAACCAGACATTCAAGAACAGAATTGCATAGGCTTTCCCTTTTTTTCTCTAGCTCACTTTTATCTCATGTCTGTTCGATGAAGGAATATCAACAGTCCAGCTGAACCTTCAGGCAGGTTTTCAAGTCAGGTTGAGAAATGCCGTGACTAAATAGTATTTATACAGTGTTGAAGATTATGTTTGGAAAAGCTTTTAAAGTATTTTTCTAATTAGTCCTATGTTACATTTTTTGATAGATATTACTTGGATATTGATTGTCTGTAGTATAGGGTAGCTTCTGAACTGAATTCTGTTTTCTTTACATGCTTAAACTATGGATAAATTAATGTTTTTTTGGCAAAACTTATGAAAATAAAATAGTATGGGGGCATGCATGGGAGATGTGTTATTGTGACAGATACTATGTTTCCCCACATACAGCAGAACTTGCTCCGTGTCAGTTTGTGTTCAACATGCTTTTCATCGCCGTCACCATGAGCCAAGGTTGATAACACTGCTGGTATTCAATACAGAAGAATTCATACCTATCATTTGGAGATATCTCCATTCATTTTATATTAAAGGTGTGAGAATTTTTTTGTGTGATGATATGACCATACATTATGCTATCACACAGGTCTTTCATTCCAAGTGCCTGTGCAATGCCTTTAAAGGTTTATGTGAAGGCTGTGTTTTGCTTCAAGTGGTTGCCTTGTTCCGGAGTGTTCCTCCACATGCTGCAAAATGAAGACATTTAGCTCTTGGCCCTAGGAATTAACAGTAGTCTTTCACTTAGCTCACATTTAATTTCTGTGCAAGTCTTTTTCTGTGGGTCTTTGGACCACATTGTGTGCTGGCATTACCCCTTGTGGAGCAATTTGCATAACACAAAGTATCAGAAAGTGTCATTTTGATTTAGCCTGCTCCCGCTGAAGTGTAAACAGCCACTCAAGATGTAAGGCAGGGGTATTCTCTGTTCCTTTCTTGCCTTAATTCAGAACCTCTGTGGCTCTTCAGGCAGACAGATCAACATTTTCTGTGAGGAAAATGGAAGGGAAAGAAACACTATAAATCCCTCCTTAAAGCTTGTATGGTATGTGAAGCCACTGGAGTTTTTCATAAAGCAGTAATTAAAAAAAAAGCACATACTTAAGTAAAATTACTGTATTAGAACTTTAGCCCAACCTAGTCTCTCTATGGTATTTGTTACTATTATTTGCCATATCCAAAACAGTAATTGTTGGTGAGGTTTTGGTGCAAAACTCATTTTCTTTCTGAAAAGACTGTGCATATTTAATTAATTTTAGGTCTGTTCGTATTTGTCATCATGGGGATATAATAAATCCTTTTAATTTTTGTAAAGGATGAGGAGAGAAAGGAATTACTGGGAATTACTGGGAAGGACTCAGTTTCTGTCATCATAGCTCAATTTACTTGCTTTCTCTGCTAGCCATGCTGCATCATCTCCTTGCCAAAGAGCCTGTCTTCCCTTCATTACAATTTTCTACATCTGCTCCTTGCCTCCTAAACTGTCTGGCATTTTATCCTGAGGACATTTCAGTTCAAGGAAAGGGACAAGACTGTAGAGATTTCTCTCCCTGAAGAAATTTAACCTTTGTGCTGGATTGACATGTCTGTGCACTTAAAACCATTTTATACCTAAATCATGTCCAAGTCAAATCCCTTGAGCCCCAGTATTTCAATCTTGAGAGGAGGGGGGAAATTTGCATCTAATTTTGAGGGGCTGGTGAGAGGAACTGCCAAGAAAGATGCCAATTATGAACAGGACAAGCTGCTTTTCACCTGCTTGTTGAGGTATATGCACAAGCAAATCCTTACCTGCTGTAAATTAGTGTGATTCCACTCACATCCAAAGACTCTCCATGTTCATTATCTGGATCTTTATTTTCAGGTACTGTGTGTGCTACACAATTTTCTGTGAGAGGTAATTTGCATTCAGGCATGCTCCAGCTGCATGATTCTATAATGTTTATGTGCCTGTCATTATAAAATGCTGAGTGAACAATAACAGGGACTAAACAGAAGCATATGAAGAGCAGAAAATACTTGGGATGAAGTACGTGCCTCGCACAATTATTCAGTGTGTTAACTGCTTTATTATTATTTTCTATTATTTCTTAGCTAGGTATAGACAGACAGTCTGCTGTAGAGGAAAAAAAATAACCTGTCCAACAATTAGAAGAAATTTAAGAAGTAAAGCTATAGCACAGCTGCTTTATTTTTTTCCCCTGTTGCAAGAGCTGAGAGAAGAATGTACTTTGAGGCTAAACTTTTCTGTGTAGAGAAAGAAAACAAAACAAAAAAAAAGTGCCAAGAATACAGGAAAACTTAAAAACTTCAGTGCGTGCAATGAGGTTAACCCTGAAGGAAAAAGATATTTACTGCAGTGCACAAAACATCTCCTTGCTACCTAGTCTCTGTGTTTTACTCCAAAAAGCAGAAAAACTGATGAGAGAGGAACTGGGAGGCAAAAGTGCAGCAGTCAGAAAGACCAAGTGAAAGTAGCCCTTGAGATGAGAGCGGGAAAGAAACAAAGGAAGAGACAAGCAGCACTGGGAAAGCTTCTTCTCCTTTATGCAGTCGTTTGCAGTCTCCCTGTCTACCAGGGTCTGAGGCATGCTGAATTCTGGCTGTCAAAGCAGCCCAACAAAAACCTTTTGGAAGCATCAGATGATCTATCCTGCTGGCCACTGGTCTTCAGTGGGATTTTGAGATCTGTCATTTGAAAACCACTGCCAATGACACATAATGAGTTAACAAGAGTCATCATTGATAGCTCCAAGTGGTTTTAACATCTGGGTTATGAAGTTTACAAGACAAAAGCATTAACCATTCAAGCACTGTCACTATGACTTTCATCCTTCAGCAAAATGTTTAGACTTCTGATTAAGCTGTTAGTGCAGTCCCGAATACAAGTAAAGCTGAATTTCAGACATAAAACATTAGGCAGCTCACAATCACACTTTGCTAGAAAGTGCTAGCCTAGAAAAATAAATCAGTCGTTTGGAGTGTTAGGTACTCAAGCACAGAAAATGCTGGATATCTAAAGAGCTCTCTTGCTCCTCGCTATCTAAATTACAACGCTTCTGCCCTCCAATGGAGGGAGCAGAAACAGTCTCTATCATTCAGTTAACCAGTCACAAAGCTCAAATAGCCAAGTGTGTGGCTTAAGAGCCTCCTTTTTGGGACAGGATTTTAATGGAAATTTACAGACAAATACTGCAAAAAAAACCCCAGATTACTCAATTAAAAAACATGTAGTTTTGTAAGAAAACAGATATGTATGATGAAAGAGATTTAAAATGGTTGAGCATCACTGAATTCCAAGTTTGAATAAGAAACTTCAAGGAAGCAAAAGATTTTAAAGAAAGAGAACACAGATACTGTAAATACCTATTTAATGCAGTTCCATCTGACCGCAGTGAGCTTTCCTTCAAGCAAAGTGGGTGCACCAGAGTCAACCACATAGACATTAAACATTAATAGACATTACATATTCTTGAAGGACCTAGAAGAATTTGAGAATCGGGACATAAGCAAAATGCACCCAAATACATGGATTATACCATATAGTAGGTGTGCATTTGAGCTCAGAGATGTTTTGTTCAGGCTTGGTTCATGCTAGCACTAGAATGATAAGCAACATTTCTGCATCTGGACCAATAATTTTCCTCTCTAAATGAAAGAAAGTGAAAACAAAAGTCTCTTCAGTGAGACATGTAGCTAAGTCCCAGTTGGGATATACTTTAGTCTTTCTTAATTTTTAACCATTTAAATGTGTCTCATGGTTTTGAGAACAAGAAAGGATAATATTTTTTATCTGTATTCAGTTTGCATGGCCAGTTGTTGGTAGTGGGAAGTTTGCAAGGGGGGCTTTTCTGAGAAACTGCTAGGAATGTCTGTATGCCCAACAGAGCCAATGTGAGCTGGCTCCAAGATAAACCCCACTGCTGGCTGAGCCTGAGCTCATCAGCTACCCTGGTAGTGACTCTTAGTGTTTTAAGATTTGTATTTACCTCTCATTATTCTCCCATGCTTTGATTGATAGTAAATTCACTTAATTTCTCCAAGTTGAGTCTCTCTTACCAGTGATGGTAATTGGTGAGTTATCTCTCCTTCTCCTTATCTTAAGCCATGAGCCTCTCATTATAGTTTCTCTTCCTCTCCCAGCAGAGGAGAGGAGTGATAGAGTGGCCTTGGTGGGTATCCAGCCAGACTCCACCAATCACATTATCTAAAATGAGGTCTTTCACAATTAGATGATTCTACTCCAGTCATTTTATTATTAAAGACATGAGAATTGACCAGAAAAACTGAAACCTCAAGCATGCTTTATGTTGTAAAGGAGGAAATAATGTTTGAAACCCAAAACTCACAAATGCCTTAATTTCTAATGAACCAGCCAAAAATCCGAGACCTTCCAGATGTTCCAAGAGTCTGGGATTCAGATTCCACATATCAAGCCACTTTTAAAAATAAATATGAAATGTGGTACAGATTTAGACAATTCAATCCACTGAGTTCCACTCATATTCTGTATAGACAAGTTGTTTTGCTATTCCCATCAGTAATGACTTTTGTAATTGGATATGCTGTGAAATTCAGCTCTTCTTCATAGCTCCATCTATTACCAGTTTCTCTGTTCTCTTTTTGATGCCCAAATTATCTCATATTCATCTGGACTTTGTCAATGCAAAGCTGTTCTTGTTACTAGCCTTTGTTGTTTCCTGACTTGATTTTAAGTCAAAGTCCTTTCTTGTAAATATGTATCATTAACATACTTGATTAACTTATTAAACATTGCAGCACAAGCTCATTATGGGTTTGTCTGATGTGATTTAACTTTCATTTGGAGTGAGTTCATTGCAACAGAAAGGCTGTATGATGCAGAGGGAGTGCAGGGTGCTGCATAATGTTCTCTCCCTGTCAAGCAGTGGTTCAAATCTAGTCTCTTCAAAAGCAGCTTTAATTATCACTGTCTAACAGTTTTGGAGAAGGAATTTTTGGTTGTTGCCCCATAAAACTAGGAGTAGTTTGTATATGGACTTTGTTGCAAAAAAGTGAAGAATGACAGAAAATGTGCTTTCTTCTAATATTGAATAAAGGACTTCATTCCAATAAACTGTTACTCCCTTTTGCTTCCCTTGTTTCTTCTCTCTTTACTGCACTGTAGAATTTCTGCTGTGAACTTTTTCCTGCCTTCCCTCTGCTTGTTTTCTGCTTACTAACTAAAGCAACTGTAAGTCTCTTTATGCTACAGTCTGACCCTGGGCAAGTCACTGTGTGAGCATGCATCCTTTTTCCAGCTGCAGCAGCAGTGCCAGCTGCAGAGGTTATCAGCCCAACCCTGCCTCCTAGCTACCCATCCTTGCCAGAGGCAAAACAGCCTGAGCTGCTTTTGGGAATGTACTTGAATCCAGATGGGGTAGCAGAGATTTAGTCATCACCCGCTCAAGCAGGGCCCTCTTGTCTGAGCTGAAATGGGTTGGGGAGCTTTTCTGTGAGCAGCTGAAGGAGCCTCAATGAGCAGTAGCTTCTGCTGTGAGAGCCACGATTTGCCACTGAGAGACCTGCAGTAGCTCCTTCTGTCATCTTAGGTGGAGGTAAAAGGTGCCACATATCCATACACTCTTGGTCATCATGCTCTGCCTCTCCTGTCTGCAACATAGACTTGATGCCATTCCCTGAATTTCATGCAAAGTAGAATTCATCAGCTGTGCCAATGCCTCCAAGAACAAGGATGGAAAGTAAAAAGAAAAGCCAAAGCATGATTAAGAATTGCTATGTCAGATTCTAGCAGAGTGATGGCAGGCATAGCTGCTGCATTTTAGCCATGAAACAAAGTAAATGGTTTCCATGCTAACTACTCATGGCAGATAAGAATTCCATCTCCCAGTGTCCCTGGAGGAAAGGCTTCATGTGTCTGTCCAGCTCCGCGTGAAAAGTGCACGCCAGACTATAGGTCACAGCAACTCCCTCCACCCCCAGCCCTAGACTAGAGAGGAGATAGGTCATTTTTGCCTTCTAGGCTCTTCCATTTTCTTCTCTGTCCAAGCTCAGTTGATCTTGCTACTATATCAGGGACAAGAGGAATGGCCCCCCTGTCTGCCTGTTTACTGCACAAGACTTAGATTGCTGGTCTCCTGTAACAAGAAAAATCCCCGAGGGAATGAGAGATTTCTCTACCTCCCTACCACACTTCTCTACGTGGATGGACAGGCCAGGTCAAAATGTGATTCTTCATGATTACCACATCTTTCTGCTGGTCTCATCTGCAAAGAAGCCCCAGGGCTCCTGAATGCACTCGGCCATCACACCACCCTGCAGACAGGCAACATCAATGCACAATTCCTGGCGTATCACTTGTCTTGCCTACATTTGTAAAATGGTTTTGTTGCAACCCAGGGATGGCCTTTCAGCAGAGTACAGCAAGCCTGTTCTATCATGTTTCTGATGTGGGAATTTGCAATTAAGTCAAAAGTGTAATTTCTCTGCAGTGTCTGTGTACTGAGAATATCACTAATATTCCTGGGAATAAATCCACTCACTCACTGTGATATTCTCAGGAAGCTATGTCTGTGTTTGGAGGGCTCAACACACTGTCTATATTAATTAAGGAGTGAAATTGATGCTTTCCAGTAGGCATACCTGTTTCAAGATTTACTCAGCTCCGGTTCACATGATCCATAAAGAATCTAAGAATTACTAAGTAAAGGAACTATTCAGTCATTGCTTTGTCAAAAAATGAGGTGACATGTTAGAAGGTGACACCATCCCTTTGCTGTCTAAGAGATAAAATAGCTCTTATGCTCCAGGAAGAAAAATTGTCTCCTTTGGAAGAAATAGTGAGGGAATGTATATTGTCTGTATTGGATGGGAAATCAGTCTTTATGATTACCACTGTCTCTGCTGGCTTTGAGCTTGTCAGTCTTTGCAGCTGATAGTCTGGGGTCTTGCACAAGAGCTAAACTAGTCTTTAGGAAGTGTAGAGCTGTTATTTATGATATAAACCACAGGACAACCTGACTCTGTGAATGGCAGCTTTTCAATTTGCAATATGTCCTTTATAAAGAATCACACTTCCTTTTAGAACACACAGGGAAAAAAAAATATTCTTGTGTTCATCGAACTGTTGGAGCTACATGACAACAAGCAAGAAGTCTAGAAACCATGGAAAAGAGGGCATCATAATCCATAACACTGCATAATTAATCATTTTTGCAAAAACACAATCTTAAAAGCCTTGAAGTGTTTATAAGCTTCCAGTGGGCTATAAATAAAACACAGTCAAAATGGAAATTAACTCTTTAAAATATGATGGTGGCAAAAATTAAATTTTCCACAGAATAGTATTAGTTAGAGGGCATGCATGTCTTTGTCTCCTGCTTCTTTAGAAATAATCACTGAATAAATCTAACTTTTGATGTAAATTCAAGGTATGTACAGTAGTGTAATGGATGGTTATTAGTTCTACAGAATAGGAAAAATTTTAGCGGAGGAGCCATACAATCTAAAAATAAAATGGTTCCTATGGTTTAGCAGATTGGCTAAACAACAGAGTTTCTGATGGCAGGAACTATCAAGAAATTCAGGCATTTCTCAGTGCTTCATGATGTTTTTCTATAGCCTATCACAGTTTCTTTTTAAAATAAAGCTTAATTGGTTTACAATACACACTCATCATTTCACGTGCCAAAAATACCGTCTATTAGAGGAACATTAAGGTGATAAAATAATCCCACAGAAGCAAGAAAGACTAGCTGCAGATTAAATCTCTATGGTGTAATATAGAGGGCACCACAGGAAGACATTAATGTGGAACCTAATTTTGGATACCTAATGATAATGATTATTTTCCAACAGGTAATGAGAAAAATCGGCATTTATGCTGGTGTCTTGCCTCCTGTATGATCTGGATGCATTCAGTAGGCTGAGGGGAAGGAACCTTTTGGGTAAATGAAGTGGAGGGGGAGCAGGTCTGTGACCTGCTGTAGAGTAGGGCTGTTAAGAAAGTTTCACACAGCTGCCCTCCAGTTGCCATGAAAAGGCCAGGAGTGTTTATGTGGACAGGTGCTGAGCTTGGGGAATTGAGCTGAAACAGTATTGAATGCTTTAGAGAAGCTCAGGCTGATGTTTACATAAAATGAGAGGAGCTGAGAGTATGGAGTTTTCATTGTCTTTTAATTCCTTTTGTGCTTGTGGAATGTTTTTCATTTCACTTTTTTTTAGGTAATTTTCTAGGTTTTATTATGTCAAGTAAATACTGAAAAAATATTATATTATTGATTTGGTAGTCACATAATAACAGTAAAACTAATGTAAATTTAGATACAATTGTGTAAAAAGGACATAAAACCTCTCATTAAGCTTTAAAGAAAGAAGCTGAAGTTGAACCAGATCAAAGGTTCAAGAAGTCAATCAGATCTTACATTATTATGCATTGGTCATAGCCTGAGTCAAAAACTGAGTTCTCAAACAAACACAGCAGATTGAAGAGTGGTCTTGGTCATCACTAAACCATCACATCTGAATTTTTGAGCCACAGATTCCTGCAACATTAAGTTGCCTTCATCCAGCAATGCTACTACAGCAGATTATTCTGCACTCTCTGCTTTGTTCTCCCACTGGACTGGCATCAGATCTTATTGGTGGATGAGACTGTAAGTCTTAATGCAGCCCGAAGGGAATAAGATTGGGAAGTCAAGCAGGTGAAAACTGGTTGGAAAGAATTTTTGTCCGTTTCTTTCCCCTCGCCTCTGGATTGCTTTCACCAAGGATCCATTCTCCACTCCATACCACTGTGTGTCTCCACTAGCCCTGATGCTCTCTCCTTAGAGAGGGAAGGGCTATCAAGCCACCAGCTGAATAAGCCAGGGAAAGAAGCTGTGTTTCCTTTGACAGCAGTGTTGGAAGCGTGTCCGACATTGTGTGTGCCACATGTGACATTTGGTCTTCGTCTGGGAGCAACGCTGACTGCAGGTGTCACAGTCACAGTGGTGACCTAGTTAGCCAAGATCTTGACCCACATCCAAGCTCATTTTTCTGTCCCTAGGGTGCCTGGTTTCAATATCAGACAGGTAAAAATGGAAATTGGGTTGCTCATCTCAATGTAACCCTTCCAACAGGTCACAAACCACAGTTTGGCCCAGAAAGCATTTTCTCCTCAGGTGCTATTTACACAATCACATATAGATGGCCACAAACTACCTTCTCCTGTGCTCTGCATAAACCAGGTGTGAGCCAGAAACTGCCAGTTGCGAGGTTATGCTTGAACCAGAGTCATACTGAGGAGAGCTTTGCAGTAAGTGCTAACACAGCCAAATGGTGCACACTCCATCACGGGGAGCATGGGCAGAGTTAGGTCATAAATAATGACATCTGTCTGGCCTGCACATGCTCAGAGGAGTGAGGCAGGTTATGAATCAAGTTTGATAGACACTGACACCAGCAAACCCCTCCAGTACCTGCTGACTAAATGCTGGGCTCAAAGCTGTCAAATGCCATGGGAATGGGATTGAGTTATTGCATATATGAGCATTAATCTTGAGTTCAGATGAGTTGTGTAAGATCATAACTGAGGGCTTGGAAACTTCTAGCTTACTCTTTGCCCTTCTCAGCTATAAAATGGCTGAACGATTTTTTGGAATTAAAAACAAAACAAACAAAAAGCACTGCTGTGCTAAAATCTGTGTTCCAGATTATAGTACAGAGCATATTTTTATGGTGGAGTTTAAACCAGAAATGTGGGTGGAATCTTAATTAACAGATTGCTATAGGACTCACATTATCAGTTGCCAATAACTATCATACTGTTTACGGTTAAATATCACCTCATAAACCTGCATTTAGAAATATCCCTGACATTTAATGTTTCTTTTTTCGTAAGTGCAACAAAACCCGTAACACATAAACTGCATGGAACCTTATTAACATGTTTACCATGATATTCTGATTCAGTTTCTCATTCTTCAATTAAAGTCTGAGAAGAGAAAGGAGACGAACCCAGGGTACTTTACATACACACATTGCTATAAACAAGGAATCAGAGAGCACACAGCAACCCAAGTTCTTTAAAAAATATTGTTCCTTGATTGTCTGCATGTGAAATCAGAATCACCTGTGTGGGTGTGAAATTTCCCAAAGATGGGGTTCTGATATTAAGAAAAATAAAAATGGGGAGAATTCAAAGCATGACCCTGCTGAGCTTTATTCTACTGCATTGCCACATGTTTAAGAGGATATAGTTGGGTGAACAGATCACAGTCCATAATGGGAATATATTGGTTAATGAAAGCTTGTGGCACATGGGGCCAACCTCATCACAGGCCTAATTGGACACAACAGCACCGATCTCAGTGGTGTTGTACCCACATATGCTGGCAGAAAATCTGGCCCCATGCCTGTAAGCAGTGAGCAGAAATGTTCGAGCAAATATGAAAAAGAACAACTCCACTAATGATTTTGAACTGAGATCACTGGTGACACAGTTCAATTACAGCATTTGTTCCTGGTGTCAGAGAGGGGTTAAAATGGAATGTAATGACTCTTTAGCAGATAGATTTGAAGCAATTAGAAGTCTGAAAATGTCTCTCCGTGTAACTAAAAATATAATTGCTTTTGAATAGCTAGGCTATAGAATCTTTTTTATTCTTTTTCTTTCTCTTTTTTTCTGCACTGAAAACTGTGATTTTTACTCCTATTACTCATCCACATGGACTTAATTGACTGAGGTTCTAAACCCCAACCCTCTAGTGAGTACTGATGAGGTTTTAAATTACTCTGAATTGAAGCACTTTAAAATACAGGCAAGGAAGTGTGCTAAGGCAATGCAACATATGGAGTGAAATGTGGGTTTAGATTATCTTGGTTTCACATCTCTGCATGGAACTCCACTAAGGCCACCTTGGAAAAGGCAGCATTGCCTGCTGTTAATCACTGGGTACTGTTCCTGTGCTTCTTTCTGCAGCAGTTTCCAAAAAGTCACCAGAAGTGTGTGTTTATTGTCCCTGGTTACAGCGTTATGATGACTGAGGCTGGAATATTTTCACTGGAGGACAATCTTGCTGTCCCTTCAATATTTTTGCTCAAAAAACATGCAGGTAGGGAAGGAATGGGTGGGAGTGGGAGCAGACCAGTTTCATGTCTGACACTGCCCCACTCAGTTTCTTCCCTTTTTCCTGGCTGCCTTCTAAATTAAGGTCCAGACCAACACAGCACATCCCAGAGCAACTCATTGGATCACTTTCTGGTTTTATGACTTTATTTCTGGACGTTCTGGGAGCAAGTGAGTTTCTGAGATCTTTTGATCACAAAAGGTCCAGGTTTTGATGATCATAGCACCTGCAGCAGGAGCTCCTGAATGTTGAATAGAGACATTTGTATTGCAGTGAAATGAACGGGAGTGCTAATAGGATACAAAGCAGTCACACAGTGTGGGTGGGCTGTACTGAGCACGTATTTAAGGCAGCTTTTCAGCCCAGCACCACTCTTCTGCCTTCTACCCTGCCTTTAAAGGAAACTCTTCTAAATTCCATACAAAGATACTCTGAGCAGCAGTGTTTCCTCATGGCAAGGAGTTGGAGAGCCAGATCTTACACTTCCCTCCCTCCACACCTCAGATGTGTCAGACTTCAGGAGAAATTCAGAGAGCAATGTCTTTCTGCTGTCACTATGTGATCATAACCTATGGATGCAAAATAGATCCAGAACTACTCTTATGAGGATAGGAATCTGGCAAAGAAATGAGGAGCTCTGTAACTGGCAGTCGTGCACCTCAAATGAGGTAAGGAAGGTTGCTCCTGCAGGAGCTGGTGAGATGCTGCTGCTCTTCCAAAGAATCTGACAGCAACGCCACTGGGGAAGAAACTCATTAGAGGGCAGTAACAGAGGAGCACATAAATTGTGGTGGTGCAAAGCTATCCTCTTTTCTTCCAGATTTGTAACTTGTTTTCATTGTGGTGAGCAAACTTTGCTGATGGACATGATGACAGAGGACTGCCGATAGCTCTCCATACAGAGCTGCCTTGTAGGTGTCAGCTGCCTGAGACAAAATCCATATCAGATTGGCTGGGCCATCTCTGCCTGGAATCTGATAGTGCTGCCAAGCAGCAAGAGGTGACAATTTCCATATCCCCATGGTTTTTTTTCGGACATAAGGAATTGTAGAGACCCAGAAACCTTTTTAGCTTTATCTTAAACACTGAGACTAGCAGCTTCTCAGAACATTGACGCAAAATTAAATCATAGGCTCAATGTCAATGTGAAGAGCTAAAGCAAATATGCATACATTTCTATCTTTTTTATGGCACTACCAGATGTTCTGCCTTGTCTTCTACAGTGCTAATGTAGGTAATGAGGCTGCCTGGAAACATCAGGTCCCTTGACCTTGAGTGGAATTTTCCTCATTCCTTTGAACAGCAAGGTTGCATTTGTTAGCTAAGGAGGCAATAAATGTTTATGCCCAATTTAAGCAATTGCAGACAGCACCTATTATGTTTGGAGTAGTGGTTTTTAACTGCAAAGTTGAACTGAAAAAAAGAAAGTATAACTGCTGTTTTATTAAGACATAAATCTATGGAGGTTTAATTGGAAGGAGACAGGTAAAGGAGAGCAGTACTCTGCCTTCATCCAGAATTTTTCCCACATAACATTCCCAGCAGAGCAGTAAGTGCCAAAGTATTCCACCACAGAAACAAAAGGAAGAAAGATTTTATTAAAAGCACAGTCTTAAGAGGATGATCAGTGATCTACAAGTAAGATATTCTTACTGACACTTGCCACTTCTGAGACTTGATAAATTGTTCTGAGGGTGTCAGATATATCTTATCAGAGTCCAGCCTGTTTGTTTAAGAAGTGATCAGTGTTGGATGCTTGTTAATGATTCCCAATAACTCAATTTTTTTTCTCCTGACCACATTTTTAATTTCCACCTATGTGAAACTTATATCAATTTTTAAGTGATATTATAGCACTTCAGAGTCCCAGGAAACAACACAGTCAATTGCAGAAAAAGTCTAATAACTAGAAGTTCCTGGATTCAAACTGTGATTAGCCATTAACCTATTGTGTGACCTCAGACATGTCCTTTAATTCTCTTGTCCCTCAGCTTAGCTATCTAATATTTTTTCACAGAATTACAACACCTTGTCAGAAGATGAAGAGCCTCCTGTGAATCAGCTATCATGAGAAAATTGAATTAGAAACTAATGACAGAAGGAGCACAAAAGAGAAGTGAAGAAGGTAATGGGTGCTAAAATAGTTACCAAAAAGTTCATCTCTCTTTGTGTGAGTGCCTTGTACTATGCAAACTTTTTTCTAAGCAATCTCATCAACAGCTGCTTCTTAGGGATTTCTTTTACTTCTTCCAGATTTGTTAACTAATATATGTGACATCCAGGCTCCTTTTAGAGCTAAAGTAATCTTATGACTAGAACAGATGAGAACAACTTTCCGTGTCTAGAAAAATCAGGTAGCTCACCAACAGCTTAATTAGGAACTTCAACTGTTCTCATCAGTAATTCCTCTCCCACATCCCCATGTGAAGTCAATCTGCATAGGAATTAAAAATGTGGGTGACATTGTTTTGCAAATGATGTGAGATCAGTTCTGAAATCCTTTTACACCATTCCAGACACAAAATGAGATTTTTGACTCAATGAATTTCAAACACAGCTGCATGTAACGCTTGCACTGATGTAAGTATGGCCTGAGATACAGGTGCTCACAGATTCAGTGGTTCTGCTCATTTTGGTAGAGCAGAGAGTTATTCAAGGACGTCATAAGCGGCCAGAAAAAAAATTAATTTCAAGCATGGATGTGCTCTAACACCACACTCCAGAAGACTTCTGGTTGTTTTAGTCTCACCACATGTGTAGCTAAACCCACAATCTTGGTAGAGTAGGGATTACACCACATCAGTCATAATGTTTGGATCATTATTTCCTTAGACATCTTTCTTACAGAGTCCCTTTTGCATTGTGTGGCCCCAGTGCTGTCTGTTTTTACTTCATTCCCTGCACTTCATTGTCGTGGCAGACCAGGAGCCACAGACCTGCCTTTGTACACACTTTAATGCCTGTTGCCTGATGCAAATTCATTGCCAATGGAAAAAGAAACACAAGCTCACAATTAAAATAGTTTATGTCTGGACTGGTTGCATCTTCTCCCTTTATTACTACTCTGCTCTCATTTCCTATGGCTGAGATCCCTGAAGGGGGGTGGTAGCTGGTCTCACACACATTCCTGTGTGCTACAAGCCGTATGATGAGCTGGTGTTTCATCCTTCCACCTTTCTCCCTATTAGTCTATGGCACTGGCACTCCTCCACAGTCACCACTTGTCTTGCTAGTGCCTTTCAGAACTCCTTGCTGAAGCTCTGCTGAAACACTGTGCTGCATTTTCTTCTCTTTCTCCTTAGCAGAAAGGAATTCTTAAATGTATATTTTTATTTCCTTAATGCATATTTTCTTTTTACAGAATCTGGAGGGAGAAAGCTTACCTGTGATAGACTAAGGCCACAAGCAGAGCAAAATCTATTGGTGCTAGCATTTAACAATGCCATTGTTGCATTCTAGCAAACAAGCTCTTGGGCACAGAATTCTTTTTCAGGGCAGCTCATCTATGATGTTTTCAATTGGCAGGCCTCAAAGATCTTGACAAATGAAAGCATTGTCATTTCTCAGATGGGCAAAAGAGGTGTGGAACAGGAGCCTAGCACAAGAAGGGCACATTCTCACGGCTTTTAGGAGGCAATGAAATGTAAATAATGAAGAGAAAAGCAGAAGGCTGCATACCTAACCCCTTAACCTCGACATTCTGCACTAGGCTCTCCCCTGCCTGACACTGCCAACACAGCATTATCTTCCATGGACTGGTTGGTAATTTGAGATATAGTGTTTTAATTATTAATAAAAGATGCTTGGAGACATCATGCCCTATTAGAGACACCCCTTAGAGTCAAACTCTGCAGATGGAGCAGAATATAGTCTTAAACAGTACGATTAATATTTATGCAGCTTGATAAGCTAGTTTAGATCCTGACCCTCACTGGATTTCTCTGCTTGCTTCCCTACCCTCCCTCCTCTTCTTCCTCCTGCCCCCATCCTGGTAATAATTGTGTGGCTGCTGCTATAGCTCTCAGACTTCAAGGTCAAGTTTTCAAGCTAAAAGGGCCCTGAATCTTATTGAGCCTTAAATTGGAGCTCCTGACCACTTCTACTTCCCCCTTTTCTGCATCCCTTTTCAAGGAAAAAGTGGGAAAAATCTACTGGCATCTATTTAAGTGCAAAACAGGAGGTATGAAAGCACAAAGCTCAAGCGTTCAATCTTGGATTAGGATAGCAGTTTTAGGTTTTGATAGGGTTTTAGGTGATGCAGAGGAAGAACAATAAGAAACTCAGTATAGGGAAGCTCCTGAAAAAGATTAAGTGATCCTGTGAAATGATTCTGCAAGATATAATAGACCACAGAGCATCATTTCTACATGCTCTAAAATTTAAAGGTACAGGAACCTTACATATCTATCATGATTTTGTAAAAGGATGGTTCCCCTATTTTTTCCAGTTGTGTTGATTTGCCTTATTTTACCTCTCAGTGACACTATGAGCCTAGGGCCTATCGATCCATCACAGTGGGACAATTCACTCATGGCACACTCTAAATGAAATATCCACAAATTGGATTACTGCCCCAAAGCACTCCATAATTCATGCTTTCACTGTATAATAACAAGTGTGCTTGCATAGGAAAAGTGACATGGAATTTAGCATAAAGCCCTATTTTTCCGATTTTATGTGATGGGAGCAGAAAAAAGGAGTGGTTTGGTTATTAAGTGACACTAACCTCAAACCTCACTATCCATGAGTGAATGCAAGGCTGTGAGCATTAGAGGGCAGCACAGTAACACTTTCCCACCTTCAAGGAAAACAGTTTTAGGATGCCATCATTTCCAAGTGGTCAAGTTCAGACAATTTTGTCAAACCTTTGGGAGTTTCACGTACCCCCATTAAGAGATCTCTCTTCTCAAAGAGCTGTAGAACAAAGGATGTGTCAGTCCAAGGAACAGGTGAAAAAACTGTTTTCACATTTTGGCTGCTGATAAAGCTCCTTACCTTACAATCTCTCTATAGGCAAAGACTAAATCGTCCACTTGTGCCTCTCTTTCTTAGCTCACACTTTATGTAGCTTTTAATGCTGTTTTCTGGGCAAGGGCAGAATCAATCCATTGCAATGACCAACAGACCATCTGGGTCATAACTGAAGCATATGGTATCTTCCAGACTCCCAAAAGAAGTCTGTCTTTGGAAAGGGCAAGTTTAAACATGAAAAGAACTAATGATCTGTAATAATGACAAATCACCCTCCTTGTTATCTAATTTGCTGGTGCCAGGCACTTTCCCAATTTCTATGCTCTGAGTAGAAGACTGGATCTTGGTAAATAAACCATTATTACACTAAAGTCAAATTAGGATTGATTCAAGAAGGCCATTTTTATCCTGCAGGATCAGAAAGATTTATTCTTTTTCATTTTTTTTTCTACATGACTATGTCACTTCAGTTGTGACAAAACAAATCCATACAAGACAAGTCCATACAGTATTGGATACACACACAGATGTTACAAAACTCCTCCATTGTCCAGACAAGCCAGAATACTGATCCAATTATAACAGGATGAGACAGCCCCAGCTCTCAACTAGGTGTCATGACAAGCCCAGCTGGAGATCTAGACCAACATGTGACGCCCAGACTGTCATTCTGGAGGCCAGTGGGCTGAAAACAAGGTCAAGGAAGAGCTTGTTGGCTTAATTTCCAAGCAGCCAGAGTTCCCCCCCTGCCTCATGCCCACCCCATCCTCCTCATGGCCCAGCAGCTGGTTCACAGAGGGCCAGCACTGATCAAAGGAAAATGCTGAGCATCTCGCAACTTGCTGTACTAGGCTGTGAGTGTCCTGAGGTGATATAGCTGGGGGAGGTTTAGGAGGCATGAGTGACACAAAAAAAGGCATGCCCAGAACCAAAAGGAAGCAAGAAAAGTTTCACAACTAATGAGAGTGGTGTGGTGTCCTAGCTCCATCTTTCAGACAGGTGAGATTTTTCTCTACAGTAAGAAAAAGAAAGCCTGTGAAGAGATGCCTGAGGCTTGCAACACACATTGAAAAGACAAGGAGGACAAAAAAAGAAGTAGAGAAAAAACTCTGCTTGCATACTTTGAACAAAACAGCTGAGTGAAGGCTTGTATCATTGAATTAGCTTTTAAATCAACCAGACCTTCCAAAGTCAAGGCCGATGCTTTCATTCTTGTACTCAGTTTGACATCCTTTACCCACTCGTTCAAACACTACCCGCTATCACCGAACTGTGCTGCAGGGTGCTTGACAAAACACTGAAAAAACAAAAACATACATAAATGAAACTTGGCATGGTATGTCTTTCTGCCTATGTAGATCAACAGCTTTGCCTTTATTGTGAATTTCTTCAAAACAACTTTCTTTTTCAGAAGAGAGTAATTTAGTATTGTCCAGGGAAGGCTCTCTTATTTCATGCATTTAATTGTACCACAGATGACTGGAATCTGAGTGAGGAAACAGACACTTATGTGAATAAACTGACTATGAACAGTCTTCTAAAACTTGATTAGAAGAAAAAATTATACAATGGCTGATTCCTGATTGTCTCTGGCTCCTGTTTGCCTCACACATGACCTTTCTGTTTATGTGGAGCAGGTTATCTGGAAGGAAAGAGTGTGTCAGGCTGATTGTCACTTTACATGGACACAGGATTTAATCAAATACATGTATAGATCATGCAAAGGTGTGTATTTAAATATATATTATATACATTGCACATGGAACAACCTGATCTAGTGGAAGGTGTTCCTGCCCATGGCAGCCAAGTTGGATCTACACGACTGTTAAGGTCTCTTTCAATCCAAATCTCTCTTTGATTCTGTGATGGTTATATATATACATGATTGAACTTCCCTTATACAGGTGACCCTCTTGTACCTACAGACCAGTTGCTCACAGAGAATACCAACACCATCCACCCTATGGGGCTTTCTTCAACAGGATTTATCCCTTCATGGTAAAGCCTTTGGAAATACTAACAGAAAACTAAGTAAAACACAAGCATGAATGTCAATTACTATGAGATAAATTTTAAAAAAAATAATAAAAAGTAGCAGCTGGAGCAAAAGGAAGAAATTGTTGTCGTGATAGGCTGTAACAAGCTCCTTTACTCTTAGTCAAAAACACAGTGGGAATCTATCTTATCTGATATTTCCATTCCATCTTCCTTGTTTCACTCACTGCACAATTGGTTTTGGTTCTTCATGGAGTCTTTCAGTTTCCTACAAGAATTTCCTTCAAGAGCAAATGATGAAACAGTGTAGGCAATGAAGGAGCTAAGGTCCACATGAGATTTAAATAAACTACCCTCCATTTTCTACCCCATGATGAGAGCAATTAACTGATTTGAAAATATAATGTTTGAAGCCATTAAACATCTTATTCCCAGTCTTAGCCTCTGAGGAATAGCATCAAAAGCCTTGAAGGTCATCTAAACATTTATTAAGTCCAAAATAAGGCTGTTAGTCAATATTTCTAATATTGGCCTGTGTCACAGAATACTTTTCAGATAACTTCAGCTCAACCCATCAAGTGTATAAAAATCAAATCAGGAGCTTCAACTACGATCCGGCAGGACTATGGCTTCTCTCCCAACTTTTTCTGTAGAAATAGTTTGCTGAACACTGCCCATTTCCAGCACATAGGAGTGGGAATTCCAGCAGTTTGCTTTACATTTAGATCCACAAAAAAACCTTAAAAGTACAAAATGGTACAGCTATGCAAAGAAGCAAGCACCAGTAAATGGGCTGTCAGCTATTAAAACTCTACTACTTCTTTTTAGGTGAAGACCCAGCTGCCTGTACCACCCAACCAGGTGGGCTTGGCTGACCATATGCAAGGTAAACATTTATGTGGATCCTTTCTAAGGCACTGGAAGAGGTGAAGGAATCTTTTATATGGGACCAGAAAACTAAATGACAGGAATACAAGCCCACAAAAGGACTTCTCTTCCTAAAACTAGGAAAAAAATTCATGCCTTAAGCCTGTCTTAGTCTCCGTCTGAATAACTGTAGCCAATTTTGTTTTCTTGTGCAAAATTCTCCACTGCTGCATCCTAATTTAACATCATAGCCTTAGGAAACAGTTCCCTGATTGTCCAGACAAATAATTATTATTGCAGCTGTTTGCTGGTGTGTTTCTGTGGTTGGAAGGCGCTCTGGGTTTATGATTGGAAGGCTCCCTGACCTGGAATTTAAGAACCCAAATGCATCTTCGGTGATGAAATTCCCAGACCTTCTGCTGTACTAACCACTCCACTATAGCAGCTGTCTCCCACCTAAACCTCATCACAAGCCAAAAATGTGGAAGTTTTGTAGCCAGCTTCCCCGAAGTATCTGCTTTTCAGGTTTATCAGAAGCATTATGTTATCTGTAAAACATAGGGACTCTGGCAAACCTCTCCAAAAATCACTGAACATTTGAATCCCACCTCCATTTAACAGAGTTGCATAGCTGTGATAGCAGTTACCCAGGAGATCAGATGGCTGGCAGAAGTATATTTCTGAAGGGCTAGCAATTTCAAATGCTTGCCTCCTACAAGACTACCTCAATAAACAGATTGTTTTGAGGGTAATATTCTGCCTCTCTTGTTGAAGAATGAAAGAAAATTTCTTGGAAAATGTAACTCTTTACACAGAGAACAAGACACCAGACCAGGAAAGGAGCTTGCTACATCCTGATGATAAAAATGCAGTAGATATGCCTTAGGCAAATATTTAATAATACAGGTAGTATTATAAAATACTGCTTTTCTTCTCAGCATGGACATAAATAATAGTAACAAAGTAATTTTCTTGGCAATTCCTTAATTTCTAAATTCAATCTGACTTGGAGAGGGTTCACACTATTGGAAGAGGCAGAAGAAGACAGGCTTATTCTCTTTTGGTGTCTCATTGTGGTCTTCATGACTTGCCCAATGATGAGTTTGTACAGCAGTAGTCAGGCTTTTCCTTTGGAGTTGCTTGGAAGAATGCATGAATGCATGATCTGATATGGCCTCTTCCTCTGTAGTCCTCAACAGCTTTGTATGTCTATCTTGCCATCTGCATGGAGCACCCTACAGGCCTGTGACCAACTTTTGGATGAGTTTTCTTCTTATGTGAGATGTAGCTGAAGTGGCTGCTATTGGTTGTGTAGGTTTTTAAACAGGTAATATTTGTCTTTGTTTATGTTGTAATGAACTTTTTCCCTACCTTGAGTAGTCATCCAGTATAAAACACATGTAGTTGCCCCAGTGAAGCTACTGAGTAGAAGAGCATGCCTTCACTGTCATGTTTTGTTGTTTTTTTTTATAAAATCACACACAGTTTAAATGCATTTTTCATTCCATGGCTTGTCTAAGACACATGGGTTGTGTATTTTGGTGATGAGATTCCTGTATACTGAAAACCCACAAACCTTTTCTACTCCACTGAAAGTACATGTTCCACATAAAGCATTTATATACTACAGACTGAAGGAAAAGCCTGACACTTCTCTTAAGCTGAACACATATGTGTCATTCACAATTGTGGAAGCAAAAACAACTGGTAAAGACATACCACAATGAATTCTGCTGCAGAACCACAATATGTGGTTTTGGGGAAAAGATATGCAACATTTATGCTGCTTCACTTTTAAGGTGAAGTTTCCCTCTGGAGGTTTGGATTTATTTTTTCCCTGAGAACACGTCTGAAAATATCTGCATCATAGTATAATCTATCTCATTAGGAAGGCAAAGAGAGCTCATCGGAAGTATATTTTATGATCTCCAAGTATAAAAGCTCCCTCAGATAGGGACAATATGACAGCTGGCAGACAAGCAGCAGACTCTGTCAGAGAGGAAGAAAGCTACTCAACTGTTCTTTAAAATGAGTAGTAGGACTTTTAACAAGCAGGGCCTCTAATCCCCATGACAATAGGTTTAGTGCACGTTGCTCTGCCATCACCTGCTTTTGTTTGAATGGTACATTGCTTCGATCAGTCCTGTTTTGGATGAACACACAGCCCTCCTCTAATCAGTCACTTGCAGAATACCATGTGTAATTCCTGGATTTCATGGTTCCACATGATGCAGTTGGGTGTTGCCCTGTAGGAAGGCGACCGCTGTGCGTGTGAAGTGTTTGAGTGATTGGGGTGGCAGAGCATGGCTGTGCTGGCTGCAGGAGATGGGGAAAGGTGTGAATGCAGCATCAGCTGAGGGACCCACTGCTCAGGAAGGGTGAAACCAATCAGTTGGAGCATGATATTAAGGGATTGAGAGAAAAGGCTTGGAGTGATTGAGGAGAAAAATCCACATTGGGACAGAAAGTGAGTCCCCGTGGGAAAAAACAAAACCTTAGAAACATGTCTTCTCATGGCAGAACTACAGTGACATTAGAGATAATGGAATGAAGTTAAAATGAAAGAATTTCTTTTAATGAATCTTAATTCATAAATATACTTAAATATTTCTGTTCTGATCTGTTCTCCACCAATCACTTTTCAGGGAAAGTCCTATCTTTTAACTACTCAGTCAAGAGCTGAATAAAATTATAATGAAATTCTCTTATTCCACGGACAACTGTAGAAAATAAAAAAAGGAAGCAAAAGAGAAAAATGTGGTTTTTGCAGTACAGCAAGTCAAAGTCTTGTTTAATATGTGTCTTTATTTTAACTCTATCAGTCGTTTTTGCCACTCCTTTACTTACTGTAAGGAAGATGGCCAGCTGCCTAATTAGAGCACAGCAGCTTGAAATGCTTTTGCTTTGTGTCAGGGATCTACCTCAAGCCCCGGCCCCTGCAGAGCATTCAAAGAGAAGTTGTTCCCTTGGAAGTTGCTAGCCTTCTCCCTACAGGTTTCTCACAAGGAGGTGAGGATGCTCCAGACTCCTCTGCTTTGTCTTGCTTCACTCTTTCTATTAGTGTTATGATCCTTCCACTCTCCTCATCATTTTTTTCTCTCCCTTGTGGCTGATTGTTTTCTAGGCCTGCAGCAGTTTCTCAGTGAGGAGACAGGCTGTTTATTTCACATGGACCATCTCTAGCATATGAATCTGGCCTGAGGAGTTTTGATATTGGCTAGAAATAAACCAGCATGGGAATCTCGATTGCACAAGGCCAGGCTGTGCTTCGTCTTACTTTTCAGCTTTCTGATCTCTTTCTCTTTGCTAGTTCTCATACAAGTTTTTCTCTCTTTCTCTCTTTCTCTCTCTCTCTCTCTCTTTCTCTTTCTCTTTCTCTTTCTCT
>VZTB01015241.1:36776-181756 GCA_013397245.1 Thryothorus ludovicianus | reverse complement strand
TTCCCCTTCTCTTTCTTTTTCTTTTTGTAAAGGAAGACCTTACCTAGGAATTTCACTAGGAAGATGGGGAGAGAGAACAACAGCATGAAAGGATCAAGTGTTTCAGCAAACGGATATCTTGCTGGGAATATTGCATAAAAAACCTGCAGGAATACAGCTTAGGAGTCTCTTGGCCAGTGAGGTCAAGCTGCAGGAAAGCAGAGCAGTTTAGGTCTGAGGTTCCTATTGCATTCGTCGTGTCAAGGACCATGGCATTTGCATTCATCTCTTTCAACATTTCAGTGAAAACCATCTCTATTGCCTCAAGAAGTTAAGTTGCATTTGCTGTGCTGCTAGCAAGGTGGTAGTTTTAAGGAAAGATTGTTATAATCTTTTACATGGAGACTCATTAATTTCTGTGATATGCTAAATCTGCTCAGTTGGTTGATGGTAACACAAGCATTTTCTAATTGCTACCCATAATGCACTTCTAACCCCAGAGAAGCTAATTTAGCAGCCTTTATTTTCATCTCCTTCCATTTTTAAGTGATATCATGTTGATATCATGTAAATTTACAAAAGAAAATTATTTTTATTCTATTCTGTCTGAATGTTCACAGCAGAGGCAAAGTCTTTAAATGCTTATGAATGAAAGGAGGCAATGGCAGCAAAGTCAATATTACAAATTTAGTACAAAGCATTCTTCCTCTTCAATACTGAAAATATGTTGGCTCCTTTCAAATGCTATTCTTTCTTTGCGCTTTCGAACAAAGATGCAGGTCTAGGCTAAATATATATCTCAGGACTTTTCAAAAGTGACTGTCTTTTCCCTTCTCAATGTTTTCATTTTTGAGGTAGCTATCTAGTGACAGAATTTGATTGAATCAATTTTTTTTAGAGAGATGGACAGTTTTTCCTTGCCTATGAAAAAGCAAAAATAAGATAGGAAACATAATGTCCACATCTGGGACAGTTGGCTTTGTGCATGGCTGTTATGGTGAATGCAAGAAGCCCAAGTCTTCCAGACTGCACTTACTTTGAAGAGTCAAATCTCTGACTTTGATTTGAGTCAAAAATGAACAGACCCTCCAGCCTAAACCAAGCTTGCATTAGTGAGCTGCTGTCTACACTGATGAGGAGCTTCCTGCTGTATTTTCCCTCTTGTGACAGTGCTCTGTGGGGCCAGATGAACAGCCAGAGCTGACGTAAGGGAAGAGTTTGCAAGAAGGCTGGGAAAACCAGGTGTTGAATTTTCAGTATCTGTTCAATCAGTTTACCAGGAACATGAAACTTCATTTTACACCCATCTCACCAGGCAGCTAAACTTCAGTCAGTCCACTCCATAGGCACATTATGTTCAAGGTCTGAAGGGCGTCCCATTTTCATGTGTCCCATTACACACAAGCTCATTGCTGTTAGGCTTGTGGGCAGAAAATTACTCTTGCAAAGAATTCAGTGTATTGCCTCAGTTATGGCCCAAAAAATGAACGATGAACCAGAATGCAGAAGAAAACTCAAGCACCAGATATAGGAAAACAGTTAAGTTTTAAAAAGAACTGCCAAAGGTACTGGCCTGCACTGCAGTCTTTGGTTGAAGATTGGTCAGAAAACACTGGACACAATTTTACAGTATCATTTGGGCACAAAAGAACAATCAACTTTGGAAGAGAATAAACAACAGAGGTGCAGGGTATCCTCACCTGGTTTTTAGGGCTGCAGGCAATTGTCTACACCTCTGACTGGATCCTGCCCTGACATTAATCCAAACAAGTAGGATATTCAGTGGAAAAGGATGGGACATGATATGGGAAATTGCTGGATGTGACAAATAACCATGTGAGGAGCTGGCAGATGTTAGAGGCAGCACCTTGAGGGATGGATGGATGGATGGATGGATGGATGGATGGATGGATGGATGGATGGATGGATGGATGGATGGATGGATGGATGGATGGATGGATGGATGGATGGATGGATGGGTTTTACAGGGGGATAAGAAGGATATACATCATGAATAGTTAGCTGTCACAGATAACTGAGCTGAAGAGTGCTGGGATCTTCCTGCCCATAGTCATGCAAGGTCACCAGTGCCTAGGTAACCACATCAGTAATACTTCATTTGGGTAGAGATGTAACAAAACTGGCAGTCGTGGGAAATTAAAAAGGCTTCTGTTCATTTGGGAAGAGGCTGCAGTAGGCAAGGGGAGTTGTGAGGATGGCAGAAAGGAGGGACAGGGGATAATAACTGTGAGCTGTCTGGGGGATACTTGACGGCCAGCCCTGCTCCAATAAAATAAACCTGTTCTCCTGACCATAACACAGGGTTCAAAGCTGTGGCTGTGAATTCTAGGCTGGGGGATGGTGTGCTCTTCTGATCCCACAAGGGGATGGCTGGGTGACCCAGAGTGCCATCCCAGTGTCCCTGTGCTTGAGCCCATTCCAGTCTTGAGGGCACTGGCAGCTGTCACTTCAGACAGCCAACACTGTCAGGGACAGTCCCTGGGCACCTTACTTGGAACAGTAACAGGTGAACCTGCTGGCCCCAAATTGCAAACTGAAATATCTATGAATAAAAAGGTAGTAATGTCCTTTCAAGTGAAAGCATAGTTGAGATTGTTCTGTAAAACTAACAACACTGTATCAGAAAAGAAAAAATAACCCATAAAAGTTTTGTTGAGGAAATACAATTTATTATTTTAGTGGGGTGCAGGAGGTTACTTAGGGACAGGAGTGCAGTGGGTTAATTTCTCAGTCTTCTTACACTGAATAAGTGGGAATGCTTGGAGGACTAATCATAAATAATCATAATCATATCCTGCCTAGATGGATATGGATTTAAACATAGATGCAGTTGCTTGAAAATTATTCCATAAAGATACTGAAGGCAAAGAGGGGATATGTGAAATTAACAGCAGAATGGGCTAATTAAGATCTTCAGATAGGTGCTTAAAACTGAGTTATTATGTAGAATGTTGCTTACTTCAATGTGCCTTTTAAAAATTATGTTTTCTTGAGTATTTTTGTTGTTGTTTTCTTTAACTTGACCCCTGCCCCCAACCCTTCTGTTCTGACCTCTTGGGGCACCGAGGTGTACGGGGCAGTTCTGAGCTAGTGAGCTGTAGCTGGAGAGCACTGAGCCCACGCTGCAGTTTCTTGGTCCTGCTGCCTTTGACGTGTGTTACTGAGGAAGCCTCTGGGAACACATTGGCATTGAATAACATTGAAAAGAAAAAAAAAAATACTTTGAAAGCAGCTTTTTGCTGTTGTTGTCTTAAGGATCACTGAGAGACTCTCAGTCCATGCATTCTGAACATTATCTCCTGATCAAGCCTGACTTAAAAGCTTGATTGGTTAAATACCCCTTACATTTTTCCTGAAAATATGCTGTCTCTTTTGTAATTTCCCATTTCACCCAAGGGTCTTCTGGCTAACTCATGAATTTTTTTAATAGAAGCCACAGGAAAGCTGGAAGAAAGTGGACAAGAAAGACTTGCACATAAAGCATTGGCTTTGGCAGTGGAAAGGAAATGCTGATTCTCCACATGGAAGGATAAAAGGTACAGAGCTAATCAGAATTCATCAGTGACCATAAATAATTTAAATTGTTCTAATTTTTTCAGAAAAGAGCAATTTTCTGAAGATCTAAAAGGGTTCTGCACTCATGCCAAAATTGTTGAATCTTCCCAGACTTTTTAGGAGACCAGCAGCAGTTTCATTTCCTAGGTAATTGCAGGTACTGTGTTGGCACAATTAATTCAAAACTACTTGTCTGGGACAGTACTCTGGAAAGCAAATGTTCACATCTTTCCATATGTAAGGGTTCAAGTCTGAGCTCCAAAGGGCAACCAGCAGCATTAGAGAGAATGTATCTCCCAGCTGCTTTCCTACCACTGCTTTTAACATGGAAACATTTTGCAATACTCCCAAAACACAAGTTAAACACGAGCACATAAATTCACATGCTGTTTTCAGAGCAGATGCTTTTTCTTTTTTTTTCTTTTTTTTCTTTTCTGTCAGCTGTGCCCCTCACAAGAATTGATGGTTCAGGTTGAATGCATGTTGTTATGCTATTTTTATGTGTGGTTATTGGGATTGCTTCTTGTTTGCGTGTCGGTAGCTGCCTGCCAGCTGGTGGCTACATTCTGCTGGACAATTAGCAATTTTCCCCATCTGGTGAAGAGATTTACTCCACGTGCACCTTGCATGTGATAACATCTGAGGTTCAAATAGAGATATTTTGTGAAAGTCTGTTCTTCCCTCTCTACAGTAGGGCTTTCTGCTCTATGCTGTTCATGTTTTCAGGGAACTATGGTTTTTAAGAGTGATGGAAGTGTGGTTTAAGTGGTTCGTGTGCTCCATTTAGACCCTGGCATTTGCAATTCTCCTAGAAATAAAACAGAACTAGAGAAACTATGTTCCTAATTTGATGAATAATAAATATGAAGGATTTTTTCCTTTTTGCACAAACTTTCTCTATAATGGGCTTTATTTTTGTGATCTGCTCGTTTGCACCTCCTGCATAGCTTCAAATTAACAGATAATGTGTAAAACCTATCACTGCAGGATTGAATTGTTTCAGAATCCACTTCACTACATCTCATCCTACCAGATTCTAAATGATTGTAGGAGTCATGCTGTGCACCTATTTAAATTGAAAAGCTTGCAGGCTCGGTTGGGCCATTTCAAAGTTTGCAGAGATTTAGCTTTAATCCTCTTAAAATATTAGGCCATGTGACCTTGCATACCATATTGTCAGTGGGATAAAGATCCCTTTGATTTTTATTTACACTTCTTCACATGGGAGGAGGCAGGTTAATTCATTTCGTCTCAGTGCCACCTTTGGCTCCCCATGCCCTCCCTAGGTCACTCATGTGGATGCAGGAATGCTTTGGCAAGTAGAGTTTGCATTTTTTTGCAGCTCTGTGCTCCAGTTTGTTCTTCAGAGGCACGCTTACAAGATGTCAGATTTGCAGGCAGATAAATTGTTTTATTTTTGCATAAAAGATGTCCTTCCATCTATCTTTATGAAATGGAGTTTTTCTCTATAAATGTTTCATGCAGACAATTTCTACAATTCGTATACTTGCTTTTACTTTGTAACTTTTCAATTAAACAATGGTTTCTGAAAGCTGGCAGTTGTTCCAGCCTGCTGCTGTTATGAATTTTGCCTTCAAGTTTGGGGATTTTTTTAATGTTTACTGCGCAGCAAAAAGAAGGCTAAGGACTAGAGAGGAAAAAACCACTGTAACCATGGAGGATAATGGATTTGAAAAAAACCCTGAGTACATGGAAATCCCACAGCCCCTTTCTTCATCACTTTGCATAGCTATTTACACACATGCAAAAGCAGTAAAAAATATTGGTTTACTAGTGTCCTTGGCTACAAAACTAGGTTCTATGGAAGGAAATATAGGTCATTCTGTCTAGAAGGGGAAAGGGCAAGAATAGTTTTCAGAGAGAAATTGAGAGAGCTCCAGTGCTATCCAGGCATTTAGTTATTTTGACAATGACAGAAAAAAAATGCAAGAGGAGGATACTTTCTATGAAAACTTCCCTTCAGCCTAAACTTCTTTTTTTCCATCTAATATTGCTCTAAAAATTTGGCTAAGATCCCTATGGTCTTCCACAGTCCAGGGAAAGGTGGAAAAGCAGCAATGATTTCAGGCCTAGTGTTAAAATTATTCAGTTCGTTCATGAAGTTAATGAGTTCAAATTCAAAATATTAACCTGTCCTGCCATCTGCTAGTAGTCAAGCTATTCTAACATCATACCAATATTACAGACTTTGTCCATTTTCTCTTCCTACATATCCCTCCTTATGGAAGAAGTAACTCCTGTTACTTCAGTGACTCAGTACTTGCTAATGCTTCATGAAGCAACAGCACAGTTTGTAAATTATTTAAGCACATAAAGCTTATTAAACAAAGAAAATTTACCAGGTGATCTAATTTACCAGACAACACTGATCCAAACTTTTTCTCTCTAGTGACATTTTCAAATAATATTGACCATTTCAACAAAAAGCTGTACATTCACAGCCTTTCTCGGTGGTGACAATCCACGAGGATTTCTATGGGATTTAACACCTTGTCAAATGTGCAAAACTCTATTCTAAAGAAGTACATCTTCCAATTTAAATATCACCTTGATCTAAAATTTTTCCAGCTTTCATTACTACAAGTAATATCTACATGCTCAGACCAGCAAAGGCAAAACAACCCTGTTTTTTAATTCTATTGTTTATTTTACACATTCAAACTTTTTTTTTTTCAGGTGAGTTTACCATATATAAATCTTTAGAAGAAATACTTTCATTTTGAGGGTCAGAGGCAGGAGAATGAAGCTAGGCAGATAGCTATAGCAATTTGGATCCTCAGCTCAATTTCTGACTGAAAAGAAAGAGGTCACATTTAAACCATTGGGAAAAGTCTGTAGGCTTTGGATCACTTTTCCTTTCATATAGCTGCAGCTAAACTGATTACCTTCTCCTCACCACATCCACCCCCAAAAGCAGGAGTGAGGGTTGTAACAAGGGCAGCTAAATCCAAGATAGATGATGAGTCAGAGGCTTCAGCTGTGATTTGTGCTGCCTGGCATATTAATGTAAACTGATAGCAGCTTATAATGAGCATCTGCTATTGCCTCCTGTTAAAGATGAGGTATTGGACTTGCTGGACCTTTGATGTGACCCAAGTACAGCTGCTCTGGTATTCTTTGTAAGGGCTCAAACCATTAGTCCAGCCACTCAGGAGAAGGGAAAAAAAATACACAAAGGGTGACTGTCACAAGTTCCTCAGACATCTCTGTAAATTGACAGAGTTTGGGAGTCCAGTTCCAGAAAAGTTAGAATTAGGGATTAGTTTCTGGGGGAGGAGGGGGGGGCATATTCACAGAGAGGCTCGAAGCTACAGATGAGCTGCAGCCCTGGAACAGGGTTACATCTTTTAACCTAAATTGAGGTTTGGTTTCTATTTGGACTCTGAAGGCTTAAAAAGTAACAGATGCATAGAGATGAGCTCCAAATAATACAGTGAGAATGAGTCAAAATGGAAGCCAGCCTGCACCAGGTATATGTGAGAATGATCACTCACACATCTCCTTCCTGCATAGTCAGTTTTAATTTATTGTCTTGCATGTCTTATAGTCCAAGAAAGGTGGTATCTGTAAGAAAGGGGGAAAAAAGTGTCTAAAGAAGGCAGAGGTTGAAAATTTGCAAAGAGATTTGGGATTGGATGTGAAAATTGAGTCTCCTTTTAATTAATTTAAAATAGCTGAATGGTGAGTCAATGGTATTTCTCTAAATGCGTGGTTATAAGCTGAAAAGATACAGAGCACACATCAGGGCATTAGATCTGTAGATCGCTAGTCTGGAAAAAAAAAACCCTGAAATAAAACCTGAGCTGAAAATTAAATGTCATCCCATGTTTAGTATTTGATACAGTGAAATATAGCTTTTGAGACCTGGGTAGAGAACTGAGGACTAAGTGAATACTTTGAGATCTTTCTGCTGCCACGTGAATAAGGAAGGCAAATAAAAAAGGGTCATGCTGGAGCGGGTGGGGGTGCCAGAGCCTGTTCCTTGCAATGAATTGACTGGATTAGACAGTTTCCGCATAAACAGATGTGGGGAAGGTTATTGCTCTCTGAAAGCACTAGTGTCGGGCAGCAGCAATGTGAGAGAAGCGCCAGGTTGTAAGCAGAAATTTTTTTCTGGATTCAAGCTGTTGCTTTTCTAGTTTTCTGTCCTTTCCCCCTTCTGAGAGATCTGATGAAATTATTAGTTGCTCTGATAGGTGATAAGTGGAGAGAGATGTGAATGACACCATCTAGAAATTCAGAATAGGCTTTATTTTTTATTTCCTTCCAAACCTGCTTCTTGCTCTTCAACCCTTTCTCCCTTTTCCTCTGCACAGAGGTTGCCTTCTCTCCCATTTCTCCTCTCCTCTTATGCCCTTATGAGCAACACTTAGTTCTTCTCTCCCTTTGCCTGCGGGCAAGCAGGGCCCTGCTGTCCCACCTGCACTGAGCTGCATTCCCAGCTGCCGGCTGCATGGCAAACCACACGCCCAGAAATGCACCACAGGTCCTGCCATGCGCTGCTGCAGCTGTCCTGGGAGCAGCTGGGCACTGGGAGGGAACAGTCTGCTTTATGGGGTGAAAAAAGAACTGTGAGCAAAAGGAAAGGCAATTTTCTCAATGGGGATTCTGGCTTATTTTGGGAAGCTCAATAGCTGCATGTTTTGTTATTTTGTGTTTTATTGTGTGATGTGGTGCAAGGGGGAGTGTCACTTCAGCAGTACATGAAGTGAGGTTTTTTTAATTTGGAAAAGAAAACAATTTCAAAATTGACAAATATAAAAATATGCTCTGACATTTGTGATAGAAATACAGGAAAAGGAAAAACAACACTAAATGACAAATCATCAGGTCCTGGACAGAATGACCTGTGGAGAAGCGCTTCCATGGAGAGAGAGTTGGCAGATGCCCCTTTACCCCTTTGATGTTCACAACTGGACAAAGAAATCTGGCAACAAGGAAGTTGAAATGAGTGGAAATCTTGAGATTAGATTGAAAGAACTGAGAGGACAAAGCTCATTAGGAACAGGGAAGAGACAGTAGAAAGGAAAGAGCTGTCAGATCACACACATTGTTGGGTAGGAACCCATCAAGTTGTGCAGTAAATGCTGCCGAAGAAAGATTATTAGTGAATCCTTGCTCTAGCATAAACATCACCCAACAGGCTCTCAGGAAAAGGAGCAGATCTTAGGAAAGTACTTTCTGCCTTTTGATTGAGAGTGGAGAGGGCTCTGGGTGTAACAAGCACAAGCTGTTTTAATCCAGTGCCGCTTAAGAGGTGATTGCTTTAAGTATAGCAATGCCTCCTGGCTGTACAGGAGCCCCTGAAATCTCTTGAATTGGCTTGAAAATTAAAGGTGACTGTTGTTCAGTGCAAAGCATTCTCCCTAAAGTCTCTCCCTGACTATTGCAAGGAAGCAATGTGATGGCTGAAACAAAATGTTCCAATAAACTCAGCTACTCTGGGAGTGAATCCCTGTGGCCAGCAAAAGCAGCGCCCAGACTGCTATGTCAGAAGGTGAAAGCAGGTTAGATTATAAATGCAATGATAATTACAGTGTTGTTGAAAACAATTTCACAGAACATGAAAAATTCAGATGATACAAAGCAGTCAGTAAGGCTGTGAGAGACTGTTCTAGATGTGAGAGTAAAACAAAAAACGACTGTCAACAGAAAAATACTGGGTCTAGAAAAACTAAAGTGACAAAGCAGCTGGTCAGCAGTTTCAGGGAGAAGATTCAGGCAGACAAAACAAGAAAAGAAAGAAAAAGAGAAGATAAAGAAAATGAGAAGAAAAAAAATATAATCAAATATGTGAAAGGGAAGAAGGGTCTTCCACATCCTTAGGGTAAACAAAGTAATCATTGTGAAACAGGCATACTAATGAAAGGCCTGGAAAAAGTGTGGGAAAAAAAATTCCACTGTGACTAACTAAACAGATGTTTTTTATTTATGCTCTGCTGTTAGAAACAGACAGCATGGAGAAGACTCAGGCTCAGGCATGGTTGGACAGGATAGCACTAAAAGGGCTGAGCTCTGGGGAGGCAAAGGAGTGCACGTGGCTTTTGAGGACTGATGGGAAGGGCATCCTTACGTGGGAGGGGACCCACAGTTCTGTGTCTCAGAGGCAAGGAAACATCTATGACACCTCCTCCAGAGGAAGTGTGTATTTTTTGCTGCTGATTTAGTTACCAAATGGGCAAGTCATTACTGAGACCTGTTTGCTGTGGGATGCTGTGCTGGAGGTAGTGGTTTGGGCTTCATGTCACCAATAACCTGTGCTGCTGAGGCCAGGGAACTGCCTGAGGGGATTTACATCTTGCTGTGACATCCTGCATGGCTCTTCTGCACAAGCCCCTTCTCCATTGTGAGAATAATGGACCTGTTGTTCATATTGGCCATGTTGTAGGCTCCAAGTCACTGAGAAGTGTCTGATTCACTCTAAAGATTCTGTGTTTTGTATGCAGACACTCCTCCGTTTGGAAAAAATGCAGGACTAAATATAGCAGCAGACAGGCTTGGACTGTGCTCCTTAATTCCCTGACTGGAGATCTTGGAGATTTTACAACTCCACAGCAAAATGCTGATCTATGGTTGTACATAAGATCAAGAGTGGTCAAATTTGACAGTGCTGAAATAAAAGTTCTCTGAAAACCTGGAGCCTGTTTGCATGATTCCTGGGAAACAACTGATGGCTTTTCCAATTGATCTCACTGGTCAGTGTATAAGCCAAGGGTGCATGGCAGTGGTGGCTACATGTGCTGTGTTGCTGCCCCACATGAGAGGAGTGAAGTGGAGGTGCCTGCCTGCCTCCCTTCTCACACCCCCCTTTTCTGGGGACAGACACCCACACCTGCCTGCACACCCCGAGAGAGGTGCATGCACAGGCTGGGGTGCATGAATGGGTGAGTGGGGATTGGGGTGCAAGGGTACATTTTGGTGAGTTGCTGTGCTTTATAAGTGCAGCCTCAGTTCATCAGCTTCCCATCTTTAAAATGGAGGGAATATAAACTCTCTAATTTAAAGATAAATTAACTTTTGCTTCTGAAGCATTCAAGTGGCATATTGGGTAGCACCACAGGAAAATCCATGAAGAGATAAATTATTTTATGCAGAGGGAAGGGATTTGGTTACTGTACAGTTAAGCAGAGGCTGGAACTAGATGGTAGGTGAAGGGAATGAAACAATACACTGCACAGCTGTGCATTGGCACCATCTATTGCACTGAGTGAGGCACAGGGTTTAATCAGAAAAAATAGTATGTGGCCTTATAATGAAAGGCTGTGTTGTAAGTGCAAGGGGACCAGAAAATCTTAAACCTGCCATTTCCTAACCTTTGAACAGTTGACTTTGTACCCACAATGTTCTTTCACTGTTGTTGGTTTTGCATGTAGCAAAATACAAAGCAGAAAGGGATTTTATTATTAAACAGAAGTGACAACAGGATGGATATCTGTGGCACTGGGATGCACAGGAATGTAGTGGAGTCAGCAGTTCAGTGCATGATTGTTTAATCCTGGATTTGGGCAGTCTGCAGGCAGTAGTCCAGCACGGCACAATCAATGTTCATCAGCTTGCAGATTAGACAGGAGCAGCTCAGGACTGCATCCCTGTATTTCCCCTCCTCTCCCAAACATTTTTTTTTCCCACATTGTACCAGTTGTACCACTGCAAATGAGGTTAAGATGTTAAGATGAAACACTTTGCTTGTACCTCCACACACTGTTCAAGAGGCAAGCAGAGTATACATTGACTTCAGCATATGGCTTCCACCATGTGCTTTGTGCTGTCTTGCAGAACCCTTTTTGTGTTAGACAAGGGTGAAATGTTAACATGAGGATGGTAAAGAAACAAGTTGACTTGTGGTGCTTAGAAGCAATAACAGATTCTTGCCTCGCTATGAACTTTGTGTAACTCATGTTTAACCTTTACATGCTTGTGTAGAATAAGAGATAGATTAGGTTTGCAGGAGAACTGAAGGTTAAAAAAAAAGAAATACTTTAAATCCCAAAGGCTTGGAGAAGCCAGAGGTCTGATTGCATTGTGTCAGATGGCAGTTGTTCTCCACTTTGAAGCAGTCCTGATACACACAGGATATTGTAATGCTGTGGTGTTACAGCCTTCTCTATTTTGTGAACTCACAGAAAATGTTATAGAGGAGCAGGAGATCCTTGGCAAATTTTAGCCTCCTGCAATATCCCCAGTTTCTCAGTCTATTATTTTATGTTTGCTTTCAGGCAGTGCAAGACCAATACCACAGCAAGATGAAGCTGTGCCATGTTCAGCCTTCTGGTCCTGCCTCTGCATTACCTCCTTTCTTGCATCACATCAAAAGATAAAATTACATGAGGGTGGAAATGAAAAGCCCAAGTGAGAAGATAGATCTGTTGTCCTTGTAATTGCCTAGTGGCAAGACAAGTTTATGATGACTTAAGCCCTAGAGCCACATTTGCTTTGTGGACTATCATTAAGTGATATAAAGCACCAGGTCTCTACAGATCATGGAACAAAAATTGCTATAATGGATGGGCCACAAAACAGTAATGAAGAGAATTTATAAATACATTTATACATTAATGAAGTATCCCCAGGGTGATAGATAAATGCAAGTAAGGGGGACTGCAGGATTAAGGGTGCACAGGCAAAACCAGTGCAAGTGCCCTTCTGCGTCTCCCAATACAGCTCTCCTCCAGGGCTGGAGCACAAACCATCACAAAACCCTACACTGTTCTCGATGTTATCAGAAGCCTGTTTTTTTATCAGAGTCTGAGTCAGACCCTTCCTTCAAGGTGCACATTTGTTTGCATTTGGAAGCATGAGGAGACCCTAATACATTGAGGTGAGGGGACTCTGTTGTATGTTGAAGTCTCTCTGCCTTCCAAAGGCTGTCAAAAAAGAAAAGAGCAAGAACATAATATTATGCAGCGTAATCCAGTCCAAAACACAGTAGCTCTGATTCTGCCATCTCTTCTGACCCCAATTGTATACTCCCCCCCTTCCTTTTTTTGCTGCTGCTTGTAAGGTCATGGCATGACATCTGAAGTAACTGAATACTTCTGAAGCTTTTTCTTTAGTTTTATATAGTTAGTTTCATCTCCCCAAATAAGCACTTCATGCAGCAGTGTGGGTATCAATCCTGGTGCAAGGGAGTGGGCAAGACCACTGTTGGGGGCAGAGCTGCTGGATGTGATGCTGGGCTGGGGCACAGCTGTCTTGGATCAACCTCATTTACTAAGGAGTCACATCTTCGTTAAATATTCCATGTGCTTAATGTTATTTCAGGCCTGGCAGAAGTGAGCTATATATAGCCCTTGATTACAGACTATGCCTAAATAATTGTCTAGTCCAATGACATGCCTAGAAAACTCTATCACTCCCATTGATCCAGAATGAAAAACCCCTTAGATCTTACCTCTAACTTCCAAAGCGATCCTTGCAGTGTTTATTGTTGCTTGGAAGTCTTTATGCTTATAACAATTTTGAGCTTTTTCTACTCTCATGTAGGGTCCTAAGAGGCTGCAGTATGGCGTGCTTGTACTACAGGGATTGTGCAAATTAAAACTAATTCCAGGGAGGTGGGGAGAGTAAAAGAGAAAGGAGGCAATGAAGAACTAGTGGAGGAAAGAACACAAAAAAATAATCCAAGCCATCTTTATAGATAAACCAGTATATTTACAGCTACTGTTGAGAGATGAGTTATTGAATGATACCTGTTTTCACCCTGGCCATAGATTTCAGAAATGCATGCAAGTACAATTAACTTCACCCAAGCAGTAAACATTTGGACAGTTTTCAAATCTAAACGTTGTTTATGAATTGATTTTTGCCTCCTTAAGTTCAGTTCAGCTATCTTTGCAGCATACCAAGTGCTGTAATCAGCCTGATGGATCACACAGGGGTTACATTTTACATTTGGAATCCTGAAGCACTCATCCTGGAGAGATGCTTTCAGACATCAACACTTGGAGTGGGAAGAAAAAAAGCACTCCCAGGAACATGTTCCCATCTGTAAATATAAACTAAAGGCTGTGTCCTTTCAGGGCAGTTCTTTGTTACTGTGCAGATAATTCTAGGACTGCTTCTGTGTTTTCACTGTTTGTTAGTTGCATAAGCTCTGAGGGTAACAGGGACTCGACATTTTCTTCTAGGCCAAATCCTATGGTCAACTCTCAGTTTTAACTTGTGCAAACTGAATGTGAAAACTGCAGGGATTTGTCTGCATACAGGCTTTCACAATTCTATTGGCTGTAAAATTGTTTATAATAAGGACTTCAGTCTCTGAAGAACCTTTGCTGGCTGCTGTCAGGGACAGAACTTGTATTAGATTGGTGGAGTAGTCTGGTAATGCATATTTCTTCATATTTCATCAAGGGAGCATTTACTCTGCAATCCCAAATGCTTCTTGGCAAAACACACTGGCAGCACTGATCTCTGGCAAGATGGCAATGCTCTTATTTCTTCCAGAAGGCAAGAACTAAACTACCTCCCCTCCTCTCCCCTCTGGGAAAGACTATAAATAAATGTCTTCTGGGATCCCAATCTCACATTCACAGAGGCAACTGCCATCTGGGATTGCCTTTGACCCCCTGTCCCTTCTTCATCTTCTCTCTTTCTTCTTTGATGGTATTTGTGATTTTGAGGTGAGCTGGTCTAGGGAATTAAACCAACTGAAAAGTAATCGTAGGAAAAGAGACTGGTGCTTGCACGTATTGCATATTGCTTCCTCCATATTTCTGGCTACCCCCAGAGGAGCTGATTACTTTCCACAAGACTTTCTGAAGAGCTGGGCAACAAAATAAACGGCATATGAGATGACTTAGAGATAGATTTAAGCTTAATCCACGTCTGTGGAGTAAACCGCCAAAGAAAGGCATATATTCAAACTGGAAAACATCAATCATATACTATGTAGTAACTGCAGTCACAGTTACTGTTTCTGTACCAGCAAACCACAAAAAGAATGAAACCTTGTAGGTAAAATAATGGAAACTAAGACAGACAGCAAAACAACTGGCTCAGAATTGCCAAGCTTAACTCAAGAGTCACCCTGAACTCATGGGCCTTTGCTGTATCCCTGTTTTCCTGAGAAAGTGCTGTGCTTCTGTGCAGGAGGGAGTGTGTCCTCAGGGAGGGACCTAAATGAGAGCAGAACCATCAGTTTGGGAAATAATCAGTGCAACAGCTGTAGCCAGCTATGAAGATATATTTGTTGCATAATTTTTCCCCCTAAATGTTTAGCCTGTTAAGAGATAGTGCCTAATAAAACTGCAGGAGGATATTTTTTAACTGACCACTGCTGCATGTTTTGGAAGAAACCTTTACTGAACATGCCCCTGGTACCATGTATTTTGCTGTAGGGACCAAGTGACCTCTGCTTTATCAAGATGCAGGAAATGCCATTTCCTGTCTAGTCAGGGGCATCAAGCCAAATACTGGTCTCAGTTGTCAGCCAGTCAATTATTTGATTATGGATGTACAGCCAGCTTGTGTTTGTAGATCATCCTCTAGCTAGACTGCAAAGATTACATATACATTTGACAGTCAATGTGGGCTTATTTTCAGCTTAAAACTGTTACTTATTAACACAGAAGGCTGGCCTCATGAAAGTGAATTGTTCTCAACTCCCCTGCTGTTAAAAAAATTTGATGTGCACTGATGAGTTTGCTCAGGTCCTTATTCTCTGTTTTTTGCAGAAAGGAGAATCAGTTTCTTCTTCTCAGTAAGATGAATGAACTAATATTTTTCCCCTATATCCCAAAATAAATTAAGGTTTTCTGGCAGTGGTGCTCATTTCACCCTTTGGTTTTGGGAAACACTATTCATCCTGAGAAAACAACTCTCTGTCTGTTGGCTTGAGGATCCAGCTGCTTGTCATGTTAAACCATGTGGAGGCTGCATCTGAGTCCATCTGTATTGCCAGGATCAGTGCCCCAGGGACTCAGCACAAAAACACTTTGATCCCTCCCAGTGACAGGGTTTTTGCTAACAAGCCTCCAGACATTTCAGTTGGTATGTCATCACCCTTGCTAAACTAGAACAGAAGGATGAAACAAAAGTATCTCCAAAGACCTTTAATAACAAATCAGTTGAAGGGGAATGAGTAAAACATCCCAGGTGAGACACTTCCGTAAAAAGCATTAGCATTGGCCATATGATTGTAACGAGGACAGATAGGCTTTTTTCCCCACCTTTTTTCTTTTTTCTTGTCCTTTTCTTCAGAGATAAAAGAGAGGATGGGAGCTGTGGACTGTGAATTGCAGGGAACAAAGCGCTTAACATCCTTTAAATAGCTTGATAGGGTCAAAGTAAGGCAAAAAGTCTAAAAGGCATAGAAGAGAGAATGAACCTGAAAAGTCCTAATATGTTTTATACTGAGTGCCCCCCCTGGAAATTGTACCTCTTAGTGATGGCCTGATTAGTCCAAATTTTTCACACTTAACAGCAACTACAGGACAAACCTCCTGTACAGCATGAGAGGATTAATGCTTTTAATTCCCACCATTATAGAGCTGCAAATATACCCCATTGCTTTTACCTTTTAAAATCCAGACTGCATGTGCAGTGGGCATGTGATTTGTGCGGCCAGAGTTTGGGATGAGCGCTTCAAAATAGCAATCACCTGACGCCTCTGCACTAGGGCAATAAGTAGGAAGTTAACTAATGCCTTGTGTTGATGAAGCACTCTGGTCAGTGAATAACTTGCAGGTAGAGTGAATTTTTGCTAGACAACTGAGACCTAGGCTTTTTAAGTGCATTACTTGAGCAGAAATCAGGTTGTCAACTAGGCAGTATGTGATGAGTAGCAGCAGGGCAACTTTCAATTTACTTTTGTGTAAATGAAGCAAGGAGGGCAGCAAGGCCAAAGTCCTTGTCTTAATTAACAGAAAGCATACTTTGTAGATTATTTTTTTCCTTAAAGAAAAAGAACAGTGACGGAGAGACAGCATAAAAATGCAAGGTTTTATCTAACATGCACAGCCATGTTCCTCCCCCTTCTGCAGAATAATTTTGCAGAAAATAGGCTATTTGATCTGAAAGTCCAACTCTGCATCCAAAAACATGGGAAGTTTTGCCACTTGGAGAATGGAACTTTGTGCAGACAAGTAACAATCCAACATGACCTAGTGGAGCAGAGACATTTAAGTTGCTCATCATCTAGGCTATGATTCTTTAAATATATAGTATTAGAAGCACACTTTTCTGAAAAAAGAGCTACCTACATGTCTAGGAAACCAAGGCACAGGTACCTTTTCAACAGTGTGAGATAGGGTTGATCAGTTCATCTTGTCAAACACCATTCAATAGTTACCTTGACTTCTTCTTATTAATAAAGTTGTTCTACTTTGTGACCAGTATGTAAACCAAGCTTTAGATAATTTGTCTCTAAAAAGCTGATGTTTCTGGAAATGTACCTTTGATCTTGTTTCCAAGATTTTTATTCGAAAAGTTATTTTATTCTTTTTAAACAGCAACCAACCAACCAACCCACTTATCTCCTTCCTCCTCATCCTCACTAAAAATATATTTTCCTCCTCAACTTCACCAAAATATTTCTATCTCCCTTTTTTTTTGCAATATGGAACTGTAGAAGAGAGACAACTCCTTGAAACACTTATTCATCCTTGCCATGCAGGGCAAAAGGAGTCCATGTTTTTCCTGACACTCACTGTTTTTGGCTCCTCTGGTCTCATTAACATTCCTTTTTTCATCCAGAGAATCTCTGCGTTTTCAAGCTGGGTAAAGTTCGCATTATGGTTAAAACAACCCAGAAAAGTTGGATTGCTTGTATCATGTATTTCTTAGTGAATGGCACCCGAAGAAACATTTTCCTGCCAGAGCTCCCAGCTGTCCTCTTGACAGAAACTCTTGTGGCAATGAGTGCAAATAGCTCAGTAAGTGGTTCTAGGGTAAACGTGAAAACTCTCCCCCATGCCAAAAGGAGATTTCTCAGGAGCATTTCACAATGTCATTCTCCACAAACATCAAGCCATGCCTGATGGCAACCAGGCTGACGTTGCCTCGGTATTCCTCTTCTCTTGAGAGTACTTTGACAGACTGTTTAGTTGTATTTTTTTTTCTTTTATTTAATGGCAGCTTTGCAGTGTTCATTTATGTTAGCTAAATAGCAATGTGCCCACTGGTGTGTTAGCCAATCTTCCTGCACTGGCAAAGCAGGGATGCAATCAGCTCTTCTGCAGTGCTTGTGGTACACCCTGATCTGAGTTTGCTTGCTTGTGGTTTTATTTTGTACTATTACACTTGGGAATATGGGCACATATCAATCATGTCAAGATTCCTGAAGACATTGTATCATCCTTGCCTGTCTTTTTGAGCTGTAAAGCAAAACGGCATCATTATATACTGCCCTCCTAACCTAAGTCAGGTGATTCAACTTCAGGAAACATCTGAAATATATCAATCACATCACTGAGCTGTCCAATATTGTTTTACAGCTAAAGAAAAAAAAAATCGCATCTGAGAAGTCAGATTCATGTCTCAAATGACCTTCAAAAAGATCCTGGCGACATGCAGTAGTAGAGAAGAGAGGGATAGTTAATTTTTCTTTGTAGGTGTACCTCATCCTTTGGCATGATTCAAACAATACCTACTCACTTGAAGACTCCTGAGCTCATTTTCAAAGGTTATGGATGGAGGTTTTAGTTCTCTCCTGCTTGTTCTGGCCTAGTGTCATAACCATCAAACAGCTCTGACACAAGTAGAAATCAAGAGCCAAAGGGGTTCCCCTCCTCTGCATCTCTAATTTGTGTAGATTGATGTCCTTTACCTCTTGGTTTGTACCCTGAAGACACACCTTGGAGTTTGCTCAGGATTAGCTGAGGAACACTTGCCTATTGTTCTGTTCTTCAAATTGTATTATATCCATCATCTTTCCTTCTTTCTGGATGAAGGAGAACTTGATAGCTTACTGCCTATCTGTGAAGTCTTTCAGCAGTAAGTCACTGCTTTGCTTCCTTCCCTTAGTTATGATAAATGCTGCTATGTTTCTGATCATGGTTTTGCAGGAATCAAGCTTTTTTTTAAAAAAAATTGACTGTTCTGGAGACTGAGCATCCTTTGGTAACCATTGTGTTTATAGACAGTAGCTGAGTCAGCTGAAATGCAAGACAATAATAACTGCAGAGTATTTGTATTTAACTAAAAAGTCCAATTTTATGTGAGCCAGAAAAGATTTTTTCTTCTTTCCCCTGAAGTACTGTGCATGTTCTCATTCTAAGTCTATCCCTGAGAGAATCTAAATTTACTCTTTCCTGGCTTTTGAGAAGTACACAGCAAGACATCAGCTATTGGTGGGTAAGAAAGCTCTGAAATGAGGGATGAGACAGAAGCTTACAAAAGAAAGTTCCGTGTCTGTATTTACTTGTTTGCAATAGCAGCCTGCAGTGTCCCTGGAGGTGCACTGACAGAGCTGAGCTCAGGAAGTGCACTGTGCTGTGGGTAGGCTGGCTGCTGTCACAGGAAAGCCACTCAATTTGTCCCACATTAGTTGCTCTGCATCACACGAGCTGCTGCGTGCCTTCGTAATGGGAGGGTGGTCACGGCTGCCCAGGGCAAAGCTCAGCACCCCACGTGTGTGGGGGGGCCATGCATGGGAGGAACCAGGGCCCTGCACATCTTTAGCCATCCACAAGGCCTTTGTGAGGAACTTTAACACCGGTGTGTGCCAGCTTCTGCTTTGAGGTTCCTTTCTTCTGCCGCAGTGGTGCAAGGGCAGACCTTCATTTACGCAGAAACCTCTGTGAGCAGCAGGCCCTAACTCTTATAATGGAAGTGCCTGCAGACAAGAAAAAAGGAGTTCTGCTTTTATGCTTTTGTGTAACCTAGGCTTTGTTCCTCAAAGGCCTTCTCCTGCCGATAAGAACAAAACCCTACAGGCAAATGGCTATTTCTGCCACCATCCTCAGAGGTGACATCTCCTCTGTCTGCTCCTGGCTCGGCATGCATGGGCTACTGAGAGCACGTCATCGTCACGAGAACTGCAAGAGCTTCCTCGACCTGTCAAGCTGGTCACCTGCTTGGGAGGACATGCTAATGGGAAAGCTCTTTGGATGAGACATTCTGAGTGCCAACCTTTTTCTTTTTTTTCATAATGGCTTGATCTAACTGAAGAGCTGTAATTATTACAGATTTTGCAAGCATCCCTGCATTTTTTTGAACTTAAAGCAAGTTGCACTTTTTTCTTTTGTAATTTTTCTTTTTGATTTTCCCCTTTGCTTCCTTTGTCTTTTCCTTCTTATTGGTTGTGTTCTTCTTACTCTGAAGTCAAATTAGAACAGTGGCACAAAATTCAACACCCTTCTTTTTCTTCCTTTCAGGTATTTGGCCCCAAATCTTTTGTTTTACAGTTTCTAGAGCCTTATTGGTTTATTCTGCTTTAACTCTGCTAGTATAAGACCTTTCTTTCCCAAAAATGTGGACATAGATATATGAGACAAAGGTCCAACATAAATTTTGAATGTATCTCTAGTGGCATTTCTAACTACAGGTGAATCCTGTATTAAGTGGTTTATTGTGGTAGCAGCAGAAAAGCCTAAGGGATAGGGCAAGGATATCAAGGTTATAACTGTCCTGTTGGGATTTTACTGGCAGAAACACTTCAAGTAAAGGATGTGAAAGTTATGGGGATGTAGCATGCTTCACCTAGAGCAATTCCAGAAAAATACAGAACTCAAGGCTTTTGCAAAGGGACAAGTTTGATGTGCTGCAGTGATGCCACTGTCCATGAGGACAGAATTGATTGTTCCTGAGAGCACAGCAAGGCTTACCTGAAATATCAGTGATGATAACCTCAGCCACAGCATGAAGTTAATGAGAGCATGTGGAGTTGGAGATGGAGAAATGCTGATGTCAATTTATAACTGAAGTTGGATCCAAATACAGAAGTTATTCCCATATGCTGGAAATACCAATCACATTATAATTATAAATAAATGAAATATAAATAAATGAAAGAGGTCTCTGTTGTTAATGGCAGAGGTGCAGATAGGGAAAGATATATAACTGGTTTACTTTCTTGCCCATGGGAGAACTACTCTATTGATATGACAGAATTAACTGCATTCAGATTGGAGAAACTGTGCTGGTTTAATCCTTTATAACTAAAGAGCCTGTTTTACTAGTGTAGATGAAGACCTGAGGTTAAGACATGCTGAGGGACAGAGCATCACTTGTATTCTCTCTCTAGTTAACAGAAAACATACACAGAAATGAAATCCTGGTGCATTAATAATTTCCATTAATTTATTATGTCAAGTGCAGAATAGAAAGTCATTATATTTCCACTGTGCATCACTGTAGCGTAAAAAGTTCATAAGCCATTAGGATAATGATTTCTACCACTACTTGTCAGTAAAGTGTGAAAATATTTTGTTATCATCCATTTACATTAATTTCAACATGCATGCATTTAGTCAGAAACATAGACTTTTTGAAGTGATTGCTTCCCATTGATTAATGTAGCCAGAAGTTTCCTGATTTGCCAAATGTCACAGAACATTTTATTAATGGTGCCTGTTTTTTGTATAAAGCTTTGCATCAAAAGAGGTTTCATCTGTAAATTAGTAAAGCTTAGAAATGTTCAGTTAAACAAGAAAATATTTCTTGTGTGGTTGCTGTTGTGAGGACTCCTAATGCATACCAGTAGTGATCTTTTTGCCTTGGGATGAGTGAGAAGTGTGACTCAGAGGCTGAGTTTATGTAGTCTCCAATGTAGAGAACCATTCTGATATAGTGAGCCATCTGTATGCAATACAATTTTGAACTGCTGTTCATCTTCTTGTGAGAAGGAAAAGCCCTGCCACACTTACATCCATTCAGGACTGGATGTCAAAATCCACAGGTAAACTTCAGTCTGGGTATAAGGAGACAATGCTCACACAGCTCACCATCTCCTCCCTTTAAAATAGCTCCTCTCTGACAAAACTGGTTTTTGTTGGGAATTTTTGATGCTTCAATACTAAATTTTTTCAAAGGAACAAGAAGGAGTTTCCAGAAAGAGCAAGGCACATACCCTTGGATAAAAAAATAACCCTACACTAAAACAAGGACTAAGAATTTAAATTTTCAGGGTTTGACTTATGAATTCAAATCAGAAGCACAAACCTCTGCCGCCAGCTGTGCTGTGACAGTATCGACTCAGCTCTTCCTGCAGCAGTTCTGTTTTGTAGAGTTAGAACGGTGACTGAGACTCAACCTGATCCCCCATAACTGGAGACCCCCATTGACAGTCATTGAGGCCTCTTTTTCATCCTACTTTGAAATGTTTTCTTTCCTCCCTAACCAAGAAATGGGGGATATTTGAAACCTTTGATTGGAGGCAAAAAAAAAAACATTTTCTGTTTACTCAATGTAATACAGAGCTGAGTTGAAAGCAGCAATATGTGCCTCTACTCCTTTTGTTTTGACTTTCTATGAACATTCAAGTGAAAAGGATTTTGTCCCCCATGTTTGTACAAAAACAATTTTAGCAATTTATTTAAAAGTGACCTTGGAAACCAAATGTTATATTTTGCCAAGGCAAGCACTGTTGCTCAAGGAGCTTGAATATGCACTCAGCTGGGTAATAGGAACAACACCATGTGACTAATAAAATCAATGTCTGCTAAGTAATGTGGTTCAAACTGGAAATGTTTTCGATCAATTCAGGGGTATGTTTTTTCCTGACTGGAGAATAAAATAGAACTAGTCTAACAGTAGATATTTTACTACAGAAAAAGTTAATTTATATAAAGCAGGATATTAATAGATCTGAGTAGCTCACCATGAAGATATCAGCATCTCTGATTTGATGCAATCTTAACTCTGTCAAAGTAACATTAGGCTTACCTTCATATAAAGTGTTCAATTAAGCCAATTTCTGCCCTTAGTCCTGACGTGGCTTGTTGTTACAATGCACTTTGAGTATTGAAAGGCAGACTAACCTGTCATTAGACATAGCTGGGAAGAGATCTGACATAATTATATATTTTCTTATTGTTGAAGTGATTGCTCAATATTAGCCCTGCAAATTACTGGCAAACCATGAGGCATTGGGGTGCTGCAAATGTAGAAAGGGAGCCTGAAGGAGCATTATTGATAGAGTGAAAGAGTTCAAAAGCTTCTTCAAAATCAGGTGAGGGTATTTCATACCCAGGCTTAGATGCCACCGTGTGCAACGTGGCTGAAGAAGAGGCGTTCCTGACCTGAACCAAGGTAAGAAAAACTAGTTAGCAGCATTCTGCTCTGATTCACTGAGAATCATCTGGAAATATTGTTTCTTCAGAATATGTGATTTTTTTCATCCCTCCTGCTAGTAAAATACACTAATTTCAGTCCAATTCCTCCATTTAAGGACTGGTTTTTATTCCTATGAAAGCAGATGGAGGGAAAATCTCCAGTGTGTAGAAAATAAAGCAAGCTGTCCAATTAAATCACCACACTGATTCCTAATTCCACTGTGGCTTGTCTGAGAAGGCCATTAGGAACAAAAAACCTCTCTGAGGAACATTTTTCTGGCATCTCACACTTATGAGGAAGGTATCTGCAGGCAGCCAGGCATGCAGAGTGCCTGGAAAAGGGGGAGACGCTTAGGAAACTGAAGTTCTGCAGCACTCTGCAGCATTTCCTTGTAACAATAAGGAAAAATAGAAATTATTAAATAGAGCAAGCAGTACCAAGCAGGAACTGCTGTGATTAGGGTGAGACCTGAGAAGACACTCAGCATCAGACCCCCACCTCTTTGGTGCCCATCACATACACAGGACTGTGGGGTGCCCAGCAGGCAGGCAGGCAACCATGGGGCAGGGACAGACAGTCAGGGGGTCAGGCAGGCTCTCCACAGCAGGCTAGTGAAATACTCCTTTATAACTGCATTGAAGAGGGCAAAATAATATTAACTTACCTTACTATGAGGCTGCAGTAAGTGTCTTCAATACATAATATTAAACAGGCACTTAATAGACAAACATTTCTGTATCTAGAAATGTGGTGGGATTCAAGCTAATCTCGACTGCTACAGAGCAATAGCACTAACCTCATTAAACTTCAAATCCAAAGGCAGCAGTTTTGCTATAGAGGCTTCATATCTAGTGGTGAAATTCCAGGCAGTTACATATTTTAATTTTAAGGTAAACACTGATAGATCCATCATTTGAAAATAGCCAGCTGCAAACTGAAAATGGAGAAACAAAATACTGTGGATGAAATGTGGTGCCTGTGTGTTGCCTTCTATCACCATATAGCAGGACACTGTTTCAGAATCTAGGAGATTTGGCAACAAAAAGGAAGATTATGGAGGAACACATTTGTTTTACAGGGAAATGCACTCCAGAGCTGTGTACAGAGTAGGAAGCAAAGCCAGTGAATTTCTGCACCAAAGTCAACAAACAAGCTGATTGACAGTGTTTGTTGATAACAACCATAGTCTTTCTGTTACACCCCGCCAAAGCAATCAAAGCTCAGTAACCATGAAGGGACAGTAGGAGTAAGATCTACAGTTAATGGATGAACAACAGCAGCCATTCAAGCTTAAAGAGAGCTTGCTCACCAGAATTTGAATGTCCTTTTTACTCGTGGTAGCAATAGAAGTGGTTTCTTCCTGCAGCATAAGAGACAACCCTCAGGATACCTGGTAGAGAGTGAATGTTATTCCTAGGGCCATTTTACTGTGTTTCAGCTTGTTTTCTTGGCAGCATTACAGAGTGTAATTCTGTGAATCATGAATACGATTCATACTAGCCAAACTGACCTTTGAAATTGGGAGTAGGCAAATATATCAGAGGAAATTCAAGCTCTAGCAAATAAGCTGATAAAATGAATGAATTATATTTATAGACCCTGCCAGTCTATTAAGAGGTCACTTTGACAGCCCTGGAGGAGCAAATGTGGGAGTTTCCATTCTCTCCTGCATACCTGAGCAGCCATTCATACATATTTAGTAACAAGGTGCATTATGATTATTTTGGCTCTTCATGCAAATAGCTCTTGGATAAATCTCTATGTAGAATGCATTGTGTGATAAAGAAAACTATGTATTTGTGCGTCTGAGTGTTCATGAAGCTCCTGAAAATCTTAGCAAGACCAGCCAAGACAAAGAGGGAGAGAGATGAAGAAAAAAAACCTGTGGCATATGTCTAAAACACCTAGAGCTGACCTTGACAGAGGGCTGGACAAGGACCTGTTTTGAGCAGGCAGCAACACCCTTTCAGGGAGTTCCTGCCAACCAACACACCCCTGGCTTTGTGCAAGCATTTGGGAGGTACCCAGCTGAGCAGCTGGGTGTGAGTGGCATAGGTACAAGACATGACTGCCAGCATAGGGTAAACTTCCACCAGAAGAGCGCTAGACTGTCACCATTTTTAAAGTTTTTGTCATTTAGTGACTGTTTCAGCAACATGGTTTGAAAGATCTGTACCCAAGCTCATGTTTGTTTTGTGTGAAATTGTAGACTCTAGGAGCACTGGAGGAAATTTAAATCATCCCTTAGCTAGACTTGTTTTTCTATTCAAGTGATCCCTGACATGAGTTGAGAACCTGACCTGCCATGACCCTGGAGCCCAGAGCTCCATGTACAGAAACAGAGTGTTCTTCCAAGCACCCCAGGGATAATCTGTGCCATTAGTGGGTTTGCAACCTCAGTTTTTAGCTAGGCATTTAGAAAAATTGGCACATGCAGTTTGTATACTTCTGAAACTGTGGCTTCACTCCATAGCTGCATTTGATTTCTGTATATGAGCCCTTAAAGCATTTTGGAATCTCCCTCTAAAAAAGAAAAGCAGTTTAATATAAAAATCTGTTTCTTTTTTCTTATTCCTAACAGCAAGGTAAATAAGAAGTGTTGAGAATTGCATGCGACTGGAAGATTTGAGGTTTGCTTAGAGCCATTTCAGTGGTTATTTTGAACCTTCATAGCAAAACAATATCATTTCCTTTCTTCACATTCATAACTTACCAACATGTTTACATTTTCAGCTGAACATTTCCATTCTTGGCTGTGCTGAAAGGTGATACTCTGTTTACTGGATATAACACTGAGAAAAATCCCTTCAACCTTTTGAATTACCTCAGGCTGAAAAGTATAATCCATTATCCAAATATTCTCCCAGTGTTTTTCTAGCAGAATAATATAGCACAACTAGTTGAAGATAAAAGCTTGGCCTGTATATAGAAATTGCTAAGGATTTCTTTGGCTGGAGATGAAGGAAGAAGGTTGAAAATAAGACCACCTCTGTGTGTGCTCAATGAGTGTTTTGCTTAGATTGTAATACTGTGCAAAGAACCATTTGCAGCCCTCTATAAAAACTTCCTCTGCCTGTGTGGATAAGAGGCTGGTACTGAGACCACCATACTCAAATTGCCATTAGCAATGAATAAACACTAGGAAGATATAAAGCCAGAGTCCTTTAATATCTATAAAGGGAAAAGAAACAAACAACCCCCACCCACAAAAAGCAACAAACCAAACAATAAAAAACCATCAACAAAATAAAACATTACTTTTATACAATGTGAATTTAGACATGAATGTGCATATTCACAGAAATACAGCACACGTGTGTGTGCATGTACACACATCCATATATGCACAAATACACCTTTCCTCTATTAAAAAAAAAAAAAATTCTATTCCTTCAGCACTCTGGTTTCCATTATTCTTCATATTGAATTGACTGTCTTTTGTTGTGAGGCTACAGCCATGTGCACAGATAATTTGTCTCCATGCCAATATTGGTTAGTCAAAGAGGGGACATTGCTTATTTCCTGGAAGATATGAGATTTAACACACTATTGGAGTCATTAAGTGGTATCTTCTCATTATTAAGAACTTGTGTATAACTCATTATTCATTTTTTATTCTAAATAAAAATAATAAAACATCAACTCTTGCATTTCTTTTTAGCTGCATTTTAAGCTGTGTAATGTAACATGATGATTTGAACTCAGTAGCATTTTTTGCCTTTGCTTAAATGCAAACTAAACATTTTGTCAAAAATTAGAGAATCAAGAGATGATCCCAACTATCCTTTTACCCACAGTAGTCAACTGTACATTAACTGACAGATGCCAGTCTATTCTGGGAGGCTTCCCAGGAAATCTATCCCTGTGCACTGCTATATTTACCACTAGAAAGTTTTTCCCTGACATCTATGCCAAATCCCTTTTATTGCAAGCTAGGTCTATTAATATTCACTTTCACTCTTTTTTCTACTGTGCATCCTTTTTGTTCCACACTACCTAAAAATGTATAGTGTTTCATCAGAACTTTTACAATTGAAAGAAAAGAAAATTGTCATTTTCTTGCAGGTTTCACTCCTGTTCATACAGTTCAATAAGTTTTATTTTTATTTTGCTTTTTTTTTTGACAGCAGACTGATATTATTGACTCAAACAAAACGTATGTCCAGGTTCTTTTCTGAAAAACTCCTATCTGTCCAGAAGTTCACCAGGTGTATTCATTCAAGTCAGTGCTTCTGCCTGGTTTAAAAACTTCTACTTGCCCCTAATACTATGGATCTCATTTTGTCAGTTTGTGTTTCCAATTTGTCAGAATTTTTGTTCTTGCTTCTGTTTCCCTCTTTCCATGTTGATGTACTCTGTAGGTTTAGGAATCATTATCCTTTCCATCATCCAGCTCATTAAAAACAACATGGAAAGCTAGTGGACCCCAGTCTGAAGGTGGGATTAGAATAGACTGACAGCACTATTCATCCTGTGGCTGTTTGAATTAGAATCAGAGAAGGTTGGAAGGTTGGAAAGGCTCCTAAAAGCATCAAGTCCACCTTTTGATACCAACCATTGAGTCTGCAGTTCAGTTGATGCAGATAGGGATTGGGGGAATCAGGTAAATGTCACCAGCTGCCCATTCTGAATTAACACTTACAGATCCATCACAAGAGGAGGTAGTTGTTTGCATGGAAGTCTGAGGTTTAATCGAGGAGTTTTAATCCAGTCTTTGTTGTTATCCCAAGGTCCTGCAGTTAAAATTTCTGTGTGTGTATCTACATCTCTGAATGAAGGTGATGTAAAACCTGCCCCCTCTGCCTGGGATGGTTTGGGACCACTTCTGGGAAGAAGGGCACAGCTAGATAAGGGCTTCATCTACAAAGCCCCATGGTCTGAGAAAGGAGAGACATCACTGGGATTTCTACTTTCTCACAGGTGGAGAACAAACATAATGTCAACCTGCCACAAACACAGAACCACTTCACAGATGTGCAGGACACAGAGACTTGCTTGTTTAAAAAAAGAGACAGTAGAGTGGTTCTGTTTATTTTTTCATGGCAGAGCTGCATTAAAGTTCATGTACTCCCTGAAGGTCAGGAAGACTTCCTTGAATCCGGAGTGCTGTGGGTCTTGTGTGCACATGACATGTCATTAGGCTTAACACGACACAGAGGGTCACGGGCTGAACAAAAACTGCAGGTGTGTTGGTCTGTCAGTCTCTAGTGATGGCCACCTGTGAGACTGACCTGTCTGAGTCTCACTCCTCCCTGTACTCACAGGGAGCTCACACAGCTTTCTACACTTCCCATTACCTCAAAGTCTTACAACTTGAGCATGGAGGATTGGGATGCAGAGCCTCTCCTAAGCAGTTTTCCTGCTTGGAAACACCTCTTTTGCACTCTGTGGTAGGGGTAGGGCTGCTTGCAACTTGGGAAATGCTGGAGGGAGACTGATGTGTCCTTGCCCTACATCTGTCACTGTTTAGCCTCCAGTTGGGCAGACAGGTACATAGAATTGATTCAGGGTAACTTTAGTATAGTCTAATGCCACCGTCAGGTTTTTTGCAAAGGCAGCCTGACTGTGAAATTATCTATAGCCTGGATAGCTGGATGTTATTCTTCCTGTCTTCCTTCTTGTAATTCCCAACAGTAATCTCTTATCTAAATATTATACAACAAAAAAAAAAAAAATTGGAGATTGGCAACAGTAAAATGAATAACAAGTTATTGACAGTAGTTATTCTGCAATTTATCTGTACTCCACAGCCTCACTTTATCTGATGTTTATTATTTCTGATCCAACCTTTTGCTCATTTGTTTTCTTACTTGAGTAAAAACATCCTTAATGACTTTTTCTTGTCCAGAAATAAAAAAGTTCTTTAGCAGAAAAAGAAAGGCTGACTAGAGAACAATTTTCACTGTCATATTTGTTGTGACTGCTTCATACTTTGTAACATATTTGGAAATAATATGTAAAGCAATACCACTAGTGATAAGATCTCCTACAACAGCAAGGTAGGAAAGTTCCATGATACATTGGAAAAATAAATAGACAATGCACTGTAAAATAACAATTTGCTACAATGTGTCAGGGTAAGCTCCATAAAACAGCTGGAACAGATCTAGCAGCTGTTAATGGGTACTGATGATTCACCAGGAGATGAAACTCAATAGGAACAGAGCTGTGGAGTGAAAAGCTGAACTAAATTCCTAATGTAGACACCATGACCAAGGAGATGAAGCAGAGCAACAAAAAATGAGAAAAGATATTAAATCTAAAAAAATAAAAAATAGCTGAGCCCAAAGTGTTGCAACATGCAGTGAAGCTTTTGCTTCTCTTGATGACAGAATGTTTTGTTGCAGTGACTTCATTAAAGTGGCAAATGCACAGCAGCTCACTGCTACTTAAAGACATGTTCAAATCATCTCAGGCTATTTAATTTAGATTTCAGGTACCTATCCCAAAATCAGGAAATTCAAAATAATACCATCACAATAGATCTTCAAGTATGTCGTCAACAGAACTGAAGTGAAAATGAAGCCACTTAATACATTCGGTACTAGGAATATGAATCAAAATTCTAGAAAAATAAAAACACCAAAAAACAAGCACCCCATATAAATCTTCTACCTCTATTTCTATTTTCTGTTCCTCAGAGTCTTATATATTTCATTCACAAGCATAACCTCTGAGCTTTTTTTCATATTGCCTAAGCAACGTCTACCATCTTTCATCTAATTCTTTTGTTCTGCAGAGAAGCATGGACAGTGGTGTCTCTTCTTTATGTTTGGTTTCAAAAGGATTTTTGATTCATTTTGTCATGCAAGCTACTATAAAATTCCTAGGGGAGAATGAAAGTGCTAGGATTCATGTATGTCTGTAGTTCATTGGAAAACCTATTTAGATAGGCTTTTGAAAAAGTTCTGTTCATTGAGGAACACACACACACACCTCCACACACACACCCTCCCCGAAAACCACTAAGAATTACTGTTGGGTGTTATGGATGAATCTCCAAGTTTGTTAAGTTAATTGCAATAAGGTTGTGGTTGTTACAAGTTTATTAAGTTGATTGCAATGAAGTTGTGGTTGTTATAATGGTTACAGGTTAATATTGTTCCTATAAAGACCTTTATGTTTATAATTTAATGTAAACCTACCTCAGTTCCCTGAATGTATCCCTTCTCCCATTCCACCGGAGTCACTGCCACTGCTTCCTGAAAATGNGACACCCTAGACAGCGAGCCACCAAAACAGGTCTTCCTACGGACCCGCGTGAGGACGGAAGCCCCAGCTCTGCCGAAAGACAAAGCTGCTTGCACACCTCCTCCTCTGCGTCGTCCGGAAGCAGTGGCGGTCGGCCCCACGAGCTCCCCTCCCGAGCTGATTTCACTTTAATAAAGGCCGCTTCAAAAGGAGCTGGTCTCCTGGCCCTTTTTCATCCACCTCATTGGGTATTTTATCAAGCTGCATTAGGAAAAGCCTTATACTTTTGGGGGCAGATGGGTATCTCCTACACCCATGGTCTGGGAATAAAGGGAGAGAATTGCAGAGTTTTGTGATGATTAGGATGTGAAGAGAGTTTATAGTGCAGCAGTGGCCATTTTCTCCCTTACACCTAATAGTCTTTGTGATTTTCTTCCCAGGTTGCTGCTACCTCAGGGCTGAAGACAGGGCTGACGACACTGCAATGAAGAGCTCAAATTTTCCTTAAAGTAGACTCTAGGTTGTCTCTATTTGCTAATCTTCTTCTGCAGCCATGCTAGGCAATCAGAGGAGTAGTGAGAAGGGTGGGGAAGGTGCAAATGGGAAATGAAAATAACCAGGTGCTTAAGGCACTCTGACCAGCTGTACAAAAGCAGCATTTCCAATCCAAGGATCAAGGAGTAAGAGGTGGGCCTGGGACATGTTTGGAATCTGGAATGAGAAGTAGCTGGTGTTGCCAAGTTTTTAGATGGAGAAGGGTGTGTTCTGGAGAGTTTGTGTGCTGAAATCACTCGAGCTCCACAGCTCACAAATGCTAAAACAAGAACTAACCCAGCAGAGCAGTGAGTGATTTTCAATCCAGCTGCCTTGGAGAGCAGGATAGCTACAAACCTCATGAGCTGCTCCATCCTGCATCATGCCATGAAGGTGAACTGGCTTGCTAAGCTTTACTTCACCATTTATGTTGCACATACTCTGCTTCTCCCAGCTACATTGCTTTGTTTAAGTGAGCTGGCAGGAAATGGAAAATCTGTGTAGGATTCTTACATATTTTCCCAGCTGCCTAGCCACAAGTATAACAAATAAAGTTCTCATAAGGATTAATCCTTGCTGTGACAATATGCAGTAGCCAACTTGTGTCATTTATTTTTCCATGAAAGGTGGCTCTTCTGAGGGTATTATAGGAGCACCTGTTTCATCAGGACTGAGGGATGCACTTAAACACCTATCAAACACACATAAGGGAAGCTTGATGTGGAAAGTTATGTGTGCTGTAAAGGGAAGAATCTAAACACAATGTTAAACAGTGCTGAGCAAGGCCTGTTCCAATCTCATTTTCATATTTACACTTAGTATTTAGCCATAAAATACTTCAGCTTACAACTGGTTGCGTTGGCACCATTTTGGAGTCCTGGAATTAATAGCTTGTGTGACAGGCATTAAAATTAACTGTGGAAGTATTTTTAAAGAGGCAAGGATTCATGTGGTATAAAGCACATGATGGAGAATCTAATCAGCTGGAATGTGCCTTGCTTATGATGTGCAAATCTAACCTAGCATTGCAAGTTTGAAAGTATAGAATTCCTCCATCCGAAAGTTTACTGTGGGCCCACAATGCCTTTCTGCATTTTGATTCTCAGCTAAAGGGTATAATTGTTCCTTTGTGATTTTCAAAACTAAAAATGAACATTGCTGCTAGCTCACACAGACAGGAAAGCTGTTTAAAACCCTTGCCTCAGCCATGCAGACTGCTCCTGTTGTTATCACCAAGTTTCACACAGCTTTTGTCATCACACTTTTCTGTCTGTCATCAAGGAAAGTGTAAGTTTTGGTTCTTTTATTCAGCAACTGTAGATGCTAGATCTTAGATGTGATTTAGAAAACTCTCTGTTCTTCTTTTTGTGAGTGAAAATTCCTGACAACACAAAAGTAAATTTATATAATTAGAGGACATATTTAATACTGGAAGGTAATAAAAAAAGGAGAAAGAAGCTAGGAATTTTAAAGCTCTAGTAGGAACTTAATTTTTTATGTGATACTTAATATAATCTCCCTTTTCAGTCCCTTGTTTTCCCTGCAGGTTTTACTTACTTGATGTGGGGAGAATCAATACAGAAAATTGTCTTGGGTCATAAACTGTTATTGGTCTTCCTGGCTGCATTTTTACCAAATGCATCTCCTGGTTATGTTGCTATGTCAGGAATGGTCTAATAAGAGATGGCCAAGGCTCAGGTGTGAAGGAAAACACCACCAGCAAAAACCAGACAGGCCCAGTGCAATGGTTTCCCCTGATAGCTTGTTTCATACATTTTCCTCTGCAACAACTTCATTGGAAGAAAGCTTCATAACACTGTGACTTAGCAGCTCCTTTTCATATTTTGTGGTCTTTTCCCTCTCATCTTTTTCATACATTCACTATAATTTTGTCCTAGGAATCATGTCTGTTGCTAAAGGCAGCTAGACAAAAATCTGGGAAATTATCTTTCCTCTTTTTAAAAGCAACACCTAGATCCTAGGGAGCTGTACATTTACAGGGGCTCACCAGTCATTCTGGCATGATTCACCCACTAAAAGGCTAAAATAGCAAGGCTATTTTTACTGTTGACCAGTTAGTAGAATCATTTGAAGAAGCACCTAAATACCTTGAAGTTGTATTTTTAAATTGGTGAGTAGTCCTGCAAAGGAAACATTTTCTTATTCTACTTTCCTTTTGTTTTGACAGACTGGATGTGTTTTCTTTTCCCCTAACTGATCATTCTTTGAAATACAATATGTTCTTATCATCAGTGTAGAGATATTGTGAACAGATCCGAAAATCACAACTAGCTTGAGAAAGGAGAGAGATTGTATATCTGCAGTTCTGTAAATTCAGGTTTCTATGTCCTCATCACCTGCACTGACACCCAAAGGGACACCTTTATCAGTACAGATTAGTCAATCAAAGTCAAGCCCACCTGGAATGGGAACAGGGTTTAATGTCAATACCTGCAGGACATTCTATGGATGTGAAGAGTGTCCAACACTTTTGATTTATAAGAAAAGCAAGGGAAATACACTCTGACTTCAGGCTTGTGATGGCACTGATCCTTACCTTGCAATGTGGAGATCTTTCTGTCTTAAAAGCTTTTAAGAAATAAAAATGCCAAAAAAGTTCTTTTGCACATTTAATCCTGTCCTGTTAACTGGGACTTTTCCTCTGAAAATGTAGGCCAGGTCTTAGAAGTGTAGCTCAGAGGTCTTCTGCATTTTAAATAATTAATTTTCTACCTGTTTATTTTCTACACTCATTGTGAAGTGGTCATTATGAAGCATCATGGAAAGAACCTCGCAGTTTGCTAGAATAGAGGTGATTTACATGTGAGTATAGAGAGTGAGGAGGGACAAAGATGGCAAAATGAATTTTTGACACCTGAGAAGTGGTGACAGGTATGTGATGAGTGGCACATCACATTCTAAATCCCAAGGAACACCTGTTAGCATTGTAAATTGAGTGGAAGAGCTGCGTGTTGGGCTGAGCCGGTGCATAATTGGAACCCTGGGATGTATTTGTGCAGCCTGCAGCAGGAGTCCAGAAATATGTGGACTTGGCAAAAGCCATCAGTAGCGTCAAACAATTATGAAATACTTGAAAGCCCCAGGTAAATAACCTCTTCAGAATTGGCAGTCACCAATGGGTCATTACTTATTCTGTTCTTTCCTTCTTTATATGGCAAGCTGCTGTAAATCCCTAGTGGAAAATCCAGTGAGGCAGACAGGGGAGAATGCAATCAGCAATCCAAGCAATAAGAACAAAGAGAAGAATGGCTCTTACACATTTTCCTACTAACTCCACAGTCCTTTCCAATTCCACTTTGATAGAGAGGATTTAGCTGGGTATCTTGGCTGGGTGAAGTGGAGTTTTTACAAGTCTAGCACAAAGGACCAATACATTTGATTTGGTCGACGTGTAAGCTCTAACAATAATATTCAGTAAATTCAATTCCTTAATCATAGTGACCATAAGAACCAAGTGTTTTTAATGTTCTCAGTACATGCAGAGAGTAATTACATTGGATTTTAATAAGGCTTGCTGTGAATTGTTGACCAATGATTCACTATGGGGAAAAAATTAATTAAATTTTAATGTGAAAAGTTATTGTTAATTAAAAGTTGTATGAAAAATCGCCATAAAAAGTAGTTAAGGTGTACAGGTTTGAAATTACTAAAGGATGTAGAAAGAAAAGGAATAAGAGGTTTTGAACTAGATTTTACCCTACAGGTTATATGCCTAAAAAGACCAAGCCACATGGAAATTCTATTCTCCAGCCATGAAAAATCTGCCTCAGGAAGATGAGCACCCTGTGACAGATGATAGCTTGCACCTATGGCTGTAGAGAAAGGAGTGAGCTGTGGGATCAGTGGGTGGTTTGGACTCAGGAAAGACATTTACCATCACACCCTGTATATATTGGCCTCTGCAGAGCTTACAAAGAAAAAGACTGACAGCTGAGCAACCAGTGCAGGAACACTGGCAACTGGAAACAGTGGCACTTCAGCCTTTGGGTGCATTCTACTCTAAGCCCCCACCAGAAATGCCACTGACTTCATCCATGCTTCTATCCGCTATCAGATTTTGCTTTCCAGTTCCTACAACATCCTTTTTACAGGGCCCTTAAGAAACACTCCAGTTATGCAGAAGTTGGAGAGAATATTCCAGAAAGAAACTTGGGCACAGACCCCAAAAGTGACTTAAGTATATTTTATGGTTCTCAATGAAAAATTTTAATCCTCAAGATTGCCACTGGGTTGCTGCCCAGCTCCACTGTACTTGGTCCACTACAGGTTCGCCCTGAATCAGGACCTGCATTTGATCATGACTAGAATACAAAGATGTGGTTAAGATGTGGTAAATCCAGAGCCCAGTTAATGAATAAATCTGATTAGGATTAATGTTTTCTTCATTCACTGAGAAGCTTGGACAGAGCCTGGTATGCTTTTGTAACAGCTACTTAGCCAAAATTAATAAAATGAAATAACATAGCTTTTTTCTTGGATTTTTTTTTAGGGAGAGGATTTTGTTCAGGAAATTTGAGCTGATTGGGAGGCTTTTTGTTTTCCTACCTGTTGTGTTGTCAGTCTAGGCAGCGTTGTGGACCATGCTCAGAGGACCAAGCATCAAAATTAAATAATGGTAATGGCACGACTGTGGCAGTGAAGTCCTCTTATAACTCCAGACCTTTGCATTTTCCTCCACAACAAACCTATGAAGGATCAGCAGGGTCTCAAATTGTTTGTGAAGGTGGTATATTGTGACTCCTTTTACAGATTTCTTTTTCCTTTTACAGTTGAGAGATTCATGTGTCTTAAGTCACTTCATCTTATATGTCTCATTCAGATCATTTTAATGAAATCGGCAGGGTTAAATCAAGCATTACAAAGTGCCTTTTGTTAATCATCAGTTTATCCAAAGGACTGATGAGTGAGCTATTGCACTGGGTAATCCAATGCCCATTTTCCCCTCCAGGATTAGGATATATTTACTCACAAATGACAAGCATCTACTATCTCATTTTGATGGCATTTGTGCAAATGAAAATTTAAAGTCTTCCCCATTATATGGTAAACTCCTACAAAAACAGCTTCTTAAATTTTCAAATATATGCAGCTTTATATCTGTATAGTCAGCTTTAAAAATCTCAGTTCAGTGGTCTGAAATATATTGGAATATAACACATTACAGGTGGTGCAAATGCTTTAGAATAAAATATTATTCACTTAACTCTATCAGGGGATCAGTGACCAAAAGAGGAACTATAAATCCAGTCTAACTACTGAGATTCAATTTTTCAAACAAAAAGGAGCTTAAATTTCTTCCCAATGCTCAATATTTCTTAAAGTGCAAATAAATATAATTAAATCCCAGTTTTAATTTAGCTTTGTGAACACCCTACTTGCAGCCCCAAAAGAAACCCACGCAGAGCTTTAAACAGATGTTTGCAGAAACCTGTACCTCTTGATTGCTGAAAGCATCTCTAAATTTTAAATCAATACACACATATGTATGACCTTTCAAAGAGCAGTTTGTATGTCATTATCAGTAGCCCCATGAAAACGTTCCAGTCAAAATGTCAACAGCAGGATCGCTTTTAGCATCAAAGGTTATTCTTGCTACACAGTTCTATGAAGACAGTGACCCGAGCCACACATGCATAGCTGCACCAATAAATTATAACATTAACCAAATGCTACAATTTATTTTATCATTATGCTGTTGCCTCAATCACATCCTCGTGTGACTATTAATAAGCACAGCTGAAAAATAGAATTAGTGGAGAGGTTATCTCACAAAGAAAGATCATGCTCTGCCTTCATGTAGCTCAAAATGCAGAGCATGACCTTTGATAGCAAGGAAACAGTTGAAGGCAAATTATTTCTAATACTATAATTCCCTCAAATATAATAAAAATTCCAAGAAAAGCATTTGCACAAAAATTAATGGTTGATCCCTAATCAGTGTACACTGGCCTACAGATATGCAATTACATTTGACCTACTCATAGGAGCAATTGCAGTGCCAAAAGTTTTGGAGCAGGTGACCATCCAAACTCTTCTCCTCCCATCCTTGCAGACTTGCTGTGGAAACACAAGAAACTCTGTGCTGGCACAGAGCTGCTACTTTGGGGACTAGTTATGAATGAGGTCTTCCCAGAAAACTGCAACCACTTTGTCCCCATTCTGCACTTGAATGTAATCATACTTCTTAGTCTGACAAGTACCTAAATATCTAGAGTCTACTCACTTGTCCTGTGCTTATAATCAATAATTCATTCTCTGAATAACTCCATAAAAATGGCAAGGATGATAAATATTTTCTTTCTCTCTCAGTTTAAAATAAAATCCATATCAGTTTCATCAACTGGCAATTATTAATGTACCTTACTTAACCAAGAATTGATTTGATTCTGACAAGTTCTTAATGTCTTTAAATTGTGGTAAATAATTGCTCTCCATATTCAGCAGTTTAGTGTACCAGCATAAGATGATCTTGCTTTAATGGAAGACATATCTGTGGAACCTTGAAGACTATCTATTCTTCAAGCCATTTCTTTTGCTTTAAAGCTTGTGCTGGACAAGGTTTAGGGGTAGCTACAGCAGTTAATGGAGGCTAAATAAAGCTTGGGACTCAAAATGCAGAAGCAAAATCAAGCTGTATATTTTTAGATTCGCATACAATATATATGAAATATCTCATCTCTATTTCTACTTTTATTTCCTAATAACCTGAAAATTGTTGTATAAATACCTACCTTTTAGAATTCCTCAAAGATTTGGCATATCTATTAATAATTCAGGAGTTTGGAAGTATGGCCTGTCTGTGACATTAGCTTGTCATAAAATTTTTATGCTTTATCCTATGGATATAACTGTATTACATATACCTCACATGAACAATTTGATTTCTGTGGCAGATATTTAGCTCAGCTATTTAAACTTCTTTGTTTAGTGCCTTGCCTCTGTAAAAGCCTGTGAAGCAAAGTGGAAAATACTGATAGTAAGAACAGATTGTGGAACTGTGGGTAGGATGTGTCTTACCTGAACTGTAAATCGACGGAGGAATTACGAAGTAATATGGTTGAATTGGGAAGTGTAGTCAGTTTAAAAATCTCATGGCTTTTAGTCTCATTATTGTCTTCTGATGCACAGCTGCATTTGGCTGTCCAGTGATTGACTTCTGAATAGAGGATATTGAGCTTAAATATCTGAGGTAAAGGACAAACTTTACAGTAGTCAACTGAGGGCTCCTAAATGAAATGAAGATTCCTATACTAAATGTGACCTTGCCTACAAAACTGTCCCAGGTCTTGTTCAAAGTCACTTGTCCCTTTCTGTTAGAAGAAAAGTGTTTTTCATTTCTCAATATCCCAGCAATGAGCCAGATTTATTGCAAGGAGCTAAGCTCATCGATATAAAGTAAAAATCCTTGGAATGAGAAAACTACGACTTGTTAATGCTTTTCCTTTATATGGATGGCATTAACCTGCCCAGACCTCAGGAAAATAACAATTAAAAAAAAAATAAAAATCCTGTTTCAAATTCACAGGATGCAGGTAGAGAGGTGCTGGGAGGATTTAGTAATTTGTTTATTTAAAATGGCACTGCGGGCATGAATTTCAGCCATCCCACCGGAGTTAATTGTACTAAAGTGGGCTACAAGTGTTGTTAAGGGCCCAGACATAAGCCTCTACCCAGTAAGACAGCTTACACAAGCTTTCTGGAAAAATGCCTGTTTTCAACAACAAATCTAAATTCACATTGAGTAGTAAACCTTGGTATAGTCTGAAAAGAAGAACAAACAAAGCACATATTGTAGATATACCCTATAAAGATACAGGAGCTCACATTAATCATGTGAGCTAGGACAATAAGTGACCTTTTCTAATAGGAAATGAGGCAACTAAAGCAGGCATTAAATTTCGCAGCGGTCCTCCTTAATGTCTGTGACATTCATCATCACACGATGCAAACGTCCTCAGCCTGTCAACATTTGCCAATCATCCTTAACTAAGAGGGAAATCAGTCTGAAGCTTTTAGAGCACAGCTTCCCAAATTCTGGCAATGCCGAGGCCATTCTAACCCCTTTTCAACCACAAAATGACAGAGAGCAGCTGTTTAGCCAGCAAGGTTAACAAACCTTGGAAAAGCATTAGTGCTACTATATTTTTAGTACTTTTCAAAACACAAAAGTTGAAAATGAGTGTCTGACACAGGCCTGCCACTTTTGCAGGAGTCAAAGGTACAAAATCACTGTTAAGATATCTAAAAAAATAAACATTTTATCTTTCAATAAAAATGTTTCTGCTTGCAGTTCTAATATATGAAGGATTTTCAAGAAATGAAGGCTGATATATACTGAGATGTAGCCACTGCTTTAAGCTTTGAGGTTTAGTTTCAAACTCTGGACAGAGATAATAATTAGAAGTTCTAGAAATAAAGATACAATAATTCAGTGTCCAGGGAATGCATTCTCTTATTGAGCTCGTGAACTCTCACTGTGACTTTGAAAACTTGGACATCTACTACTCTGCCAAGACCATCTTTTACTGGCTTTTTTTTTTTTTTTCTTGCTACCCTTTAGGATTTTCAGATTTTGATTTTAGCCTCAGGCCTTCTCAGCTTCACAGAAAAATGATGTTGAAACAGCAATTAGGATTCTGCCGATCAGGTAGAGGCCTTGAAACCATCCATGTGCTTTCTTGTTTTCTTTTTTGCCTTGTTGATTTGCCCAGTTCTTAACTAATATCCCCTGCTAAGAAGTCATCACTTTGACATCAGTGCCCTCCACAGCCCCAGCCATGTCCTGCTTCACATCAACACTGAGGAGCTGGTGTAGGGAGAAGTTTAGCAATGTTAGGCTTCAGTGAGTGTCAGGGAAGTTTCATGCAGGTCTGTGTATAAGACAGAGTCCTTTGCCACTGATAGATGATCTAGCAGTAGGTAAATCCTTGCCATTCTAGAAAGTTCTAGTCCTGTTTTAGCTTACTTGGCATTTGATGCAGCTGACTTACCTGAGAAATTTGGGAGGGTGGGGAGATCTCATCCCTTTCAAAATACCTTTTTTCCATTCCTCTCTGAAAAGTCTAGGACTGTTTACTAGGGATTTCCTCTACCTTCTTCCCCAATAGCTCTCACCTGGAAAACATCTGTTGAATGCCACTTTTCTTAATTTTGGTGAGCTTACATGTAGTGCTGTGTCACAGAAGATAACATCCGTTTACAGTGCCTTAAATGTCAAACATGAATGATATCCTAATTCACTGAAAAATGGGATTTGAGATAAAAAGGACCTGGCTCAAGGCAAAGAAGTGGGAGTTGTAACTTCTTAAAAAGGGAACATCACTTTGATGAGAGGAAAGAGCTACATGAATAGCCTCACATGTGGACTTTTGCCATCCCTTGTTTTGGTTATAGCACTGGATTCAGCTGCTCAGGCTTTCCTTCACTCTTAGGTGCTTATGACCATCACTGAAAGGAATGCCTGGGGATGGCAAGGAAATCCAGCTTTGGAGGGGAATCAACTCTCTGTAATTCAAGTTTTGGGTTTTTTATGACATGGATTATTGCAATCCTTTCTCCTTGGATGTACCAAAATAATCTCTGTGAAAGCTTAGCTGGTCTATGATGTAGCTGCACCTCTTCTAAACCAGACTGCTTAAGACAGCTATCAGCCCAGTTGTCCTTTGCTTTTCTTGGAGCTATATGCAGTTTTTGCTTGCGCTGAAAATGTTTTGCTTCAGTTTTAAACCCTTGAAGAGAAAGGTCCAGATTATGTCAGTATCCACCTGTTTGCCTGTGGATTGTGGTGGCAGTGACCAGCTACCAGACTGGATTCACTGGTTTTCAGTGTCTGTGGGCAACTTTAAAGGCTAAAGTTCACCCTTGGAACACTGCAGGCAAGATGTAGCATTCATCTCTTTATGTCAGTTTCTTTAAGAGATTGACAACATGTAAGCCAATGGTTATAAATCAAAATTTCCACTTATTAAACATCATGTAAAGGCAGTATGAAATAACAAGAGAAGTTCAATGAGATTCTAAATTTAGGGCAAGAGAAGACAGTTTGTGAGTTACGCTTGAGCAGCTCAAATGTAGCCTATATGCCTTGCCCTGTGCCAAGCAACAAGCTGTTTTTGTCCAGGAGCTGCTGGAAAATTCAGACTTCCAGTTATGAAGGAGGCAAACCACTAATGATCACCAGATCATCTGCATCATCCCAGCCCTCTCCATCCCGGGGAAATATGAGCTGGATCCTGGGAAGCCTGCACTGCAGACTGCAAGAAGACAGCATGATTTTCTTGCACTGATGGTGCTTCTCTACCCTACTGCTTTTCAGTGCTTTAAGAAAGACTGCTGGGAGGTGGCAAGAATCTGTTGACCCAGTGTATGTTTATAGAACCAGGATCCTCTGTCAGATGGAGAGATTAACAGAGGCTTTTGCATCAGCTCTACATAATGTTTAATAACATTTCCAATGGTGGTAATGGCAATTAATTGAAATGAATATGTGCAAATACTGACTACAGCCTGAAAAAATGGTAATTAATTGGCTGAAATGTTTGGGTTTTTTGCAAATCCAATGAATTAGATTCAGATAACTTCCCTCCCCCACCCCATTAGAGTGTTCTTGCATTTTCCTCTGTGGTTTGGAAATCCCAGCTGAACACCCTTTGTCACTACTCCCCATGAGCAGGGATTTCACTGAGGAAAAGATGACATATGATCATCACTGTAGTTCCAATAAGAAGTTGGTTGTGTAGAGAGGAAAGCAGCTGGCTAGCTCTAGCTATGAAGCTTCATTGCAAGACTTCTGAATAAAAGTATCTGAGTTCTGTATGACCTTTTTTATACCAGAATCCCACTTGCTGGCAGAACATGAATCATAAAGACTTTTTTGTTAAAAGGTGGGAAAACATTTTCCAGACAGTTAACATTTTCCAGACCTCTGCTGTTTTGGGTGAAGAGTGACAAATAGCACTACACATCAAAAGACTATTTTCATTTCAGTTCCCATTCTTTCTGGCTTTTTTTTTTTTTCTCTCTCTCTCTGTCCAAAATAGAATAAAAAAGCATAATTTCCCAAAACATGGGACAACAGAGGAAGAAAGGCTATCAAACAAAGCCTTTATAAGGAGAGTGTTGCAGAGACTGGCTATAACTGTGTAGAGAAAATACCATTCCTTATGAAAGGTTCAGTCACTGTATCCATGCATTCCTCACTATATAAGCCACAATCCCTGCCTGGCCTTGAGCATTGAGTGACGTAAATTAATCATAAGCTCAGATCTTGAACTTAACACAGAAAGCCAGTCCTATGTCCATGTGCAGAATCCACCAGTGTTGTTTTTCACTATGAACATTGTTTTCAGTTTCTTCCTAATTAGTCCATAGAGAAATACTATTTCTATGCACAATACTATTTCTTATTTTGTTTAAAAAATAGTGAGAATTGCCTGCATGTGAGTAACGGTAAATTTTGTCTTCTAGCCCATGCCAAAAGCACCTTTCTTTTAAATAATTATCTGCAGTGGTGTTTTTCTTCAGATCTTTAAGCAAGGGACTGCTAAATTTGAAATAAAGTTATTTCATATAAGATTGCATAGCAGAAAACTTCTTTGATTTTCTTTTATTGTGAAAACATATTTTAAATATGTTCATTTAGCACAATTTCTTCTTAGCACTTGGAGAAGCTCAGCCTAGCCATCAATTTCGTTGTAGAGAGAACATTTTTCTTTTGACAAGCTTGTGAGCATCCTAACCTATAATTCACCAAAATTTGTGAGACATTAATTCTCTCTGGCAGCTCAATCCATTAAAGACAGTATAGAATTTGGATCAATTAATACATTCTTTTGACAGATGCAGTAATGAAATTGCTACTTCCATTCTATTTGCCCTTTGACGTACGAGCCCGGATCAATCCCAAGCAGTTATGAGGGACCATTTTTGTCTGGTCTCCAGCAGCGACTCTCTATTCTGTATGCATTCTTGAATTATGTCCCTGGGATTATTTATATGATGTATATCACAATAGCTACAATTGTTCCCAATTTCTGTATGTAAAAATTTGTCATTTTGCTCTTCTTGGATATGGAAATGGTACTAGCCTCAAGGCTAGTGCAAAGAGAGAGGTGCAAAGTAGAACTGTCTTTCTGCTCTTGGTGACAATCAGAGGTCTTCTGTGTAGTTCCCAGGGTGCAATACCGTTACAGGGACAGTCTACTTGTGCCTCAGCAATGCAGAAATTCCCCTCATACCCAGGGGCCAATCAACTGAATTTCTCAGAATGGAGAAATAGAGAACTCCAGCAGGTAGGACATAAAATCATTTGGCTTTGCAACTGGCTGCTGGACCTCTCTAGCCTCCCTCTCTGCTCCTCTGATTCCATAGACATCATTCATAGCTCGATCCAACAGGAGGACAGGCCAGAAGAAGTGCTCATATTAGATGTGTTCTTTATAGTCAGGCAACACATAAGAAAGATTTTAGAACTGTATTTCTGCCTCTTTAATAATCTCTTATTTCTCTAGGTTTTTTGGAACTGATTTAAAATGGCCTTTAAACTCAAGTCATAGGGGACCAGGAGTGTTGTAGACCTTGCTAATGATTTATAAACACATGCAGTTGGCTTTGCTGAGATTCACAGCATGTTTATTTGTGTTCATCTCCTTCCCAAATCCCTGAACTTCTGCACCTCATCTGCAAGAATTTGATTTTAGAAGAGCGCAAGTTTTTTTTCCATTATCTTGTTTTATTATAGATAGAAAGTATCATATACCTTTTTTTGCTTGTTTTTTTGTGATGTCCACTGAAAGTTTAAGGCTAAATGCAGTGCTGGGAGAAAGGGCTCAAGAGAATAAATATTCTTTCCAACTGATGCCATTGCCAGAAATGTAGAAGTCCCTTAATTTTTTATTAAATATAAGTAGGTATTCAGATCAACTCATCCTGATACTGATGTGGTGGCACACTTTTTCTATATAGGAGCAGCCATCAGGGGAACCAGATGTGAGACAGCTTTTTCACTTGTACAGTAGACTGATAGACTCTCTGAAAGGGAAGTTGTCACAAAGAAGTTATTTGTGGTCTGCCTCAAAGTAAGGTTTTAGAAGCTCAAAGAAGGAAGAGGTAAATGAGTACATATGTGGATGACACAATTCAGGGAGGTACAGGCATAAGCAGCACTGAGTGATGGAACCAGAATCACACACACAAAGTCAAAAAACATTGACAATTAAATAAGAAGAATGAAATCATAGACAAGTTAGGAATGCAATTAATTGTCACAGTAACATCTAAGCTCAAAGTCATATCAATTAGAGATAGGAGATCAGGAGTGACATAAACATTTGGACACATTACTTCTGGCAGAGATAATCAAAACCATAATGTTGTTGTGCAAGACACTGGCACAGTTCATCAGAAAGGCTGTACACAGTAGTGGTTTCCTACATGAAGTGTGAAAAAGGACACATTCAGAAGAGAGCTATGGGCACGACCTAACATCTAGATCATATTTCACAAGATCCTGTTTTGCTAGAGGACCATGTCAGATATAGACAAGGCTGAGAAGGGAGGTCACTATTCATGCACAACAGAAGTAAACTCTCAGAAGAAAGAAAAGTTATATAAGGTATCAGAACTTTAGCACAGTTTCTGGAGAAAGAATTCAGAACAGAAATTAGAATTAACTGACTTCTGGTAAGAGAAATGAGGTCTGGTATGATCTTCCATTAAGAATAGGGACTAGGGGGAAAAAAATAAAAGCAAAACTGTTCTGAAAATAGTTTATTACTAGTTTTACAAAAAATGTATGATGATATTTTCTAGGACAGCAGAGTATTAGACCTAACAAACTACATCTGTTCAAATCCATTTTCTGTACCCGTAGAAGTCCCTTACACTTATGCAAGTTATTTTGGTTCTTGAATACAATCAGCGGACTCATTTACATCTGCACTCCTACTAAGTGCAAAGAGTAATTGTACTTGAAATTAAGATACAGATGTTTTACACACAGTAATCACTATTTTGCAGAGATAACCCACAGGAATTGTTACAGCTGGTTTAAAGATTTGTTTTGAGGAGCAGAAATTTCCCAGTTCTTTCCCTTCCTTGAGAGCAGACAATATTTACCAAACGGAAAAAGTTAAAAAATCCCACATCTATGGGTACATACACTCTGTATTTGCTCTTAGATTTCAGGCCCATTCAGACTTTTACTATAGATTTTTGGGATTTATTCTACATGGTAACCAAGCAAATTTTAAATGTTAAAGTAAGCTTTTAAAATTCTAATGTATTCCTCCTGTTTTGTATTTTTCTCAAAGCGTAACTGAAATGACATTCTGAACAAGACTCCATAATGCTGCTCTTTGCCTATTGAAAAGAAAAGACATTCCTCATGTTTTGTACATTGACTCAGAAAGCCTAATACTAGATGCATTTTCCTCATTTCACTGTGGGGATGTACATTATAAAATGGTCTTAGCTTCATCTTCTGAATAATTCTATTCAGAAACAGCATTAATGAACTGTCTGCCATCTTCATCACTCATTGTTAATCCATCTCACACTCAGCTCTCTACCTGTCTGGCATTTCAGTACCAGACATATTTTGCTCTTTGTAATACTGCTTTCATAACTATTTACGTGTTGTGTACTTCAGATAACAAGATACTTGTACTTTCCTCTTGAAAGAGCATTTTAATGGATTACAGAAAATCTTTCAAAGTTACTGGGGTCCTGAGAGCCTCTTTTAATGAATCAAGGACTGTATTTCACTACTGGACTTCTGTCCAATAGAAAATGTTTACTGGACTTTTGGACACATCTGGATGTTTCACATTTTACATTCAGTAAAAACATCTGAGTGTGTTAGCAGCGCAATATTCGTCAGTAAGAAATCCCTAATATGTCCTGGATTTAGACAATGGCCCAGGAGGGATGGACCTGAGAGACAGCAAAAAAAATCCTTCCTTTTTGTGTGTTTAACTGACTGTTTTATTGCAATTCAACGCATGGATTTCAACAGGGAGTGAAAATTTAAAATACCTCAGTCATATTCATCCTTAAAAATGCCATTTTCTTTCCTTTAATGTGCCTTTATTTAGCAACAATATAAACCTTGAAGAGAGAATGTTTCTACAATTGCAAATTATCTCTGTAGCATAAATAAGAGTGAATATAATCCTTGGTGTGTATTGATGAACAAAGTGCAAGTATGACTGTGTGTATATTTGGAAAACTTGGGTATCAAGAAACACTGTTAATATCTCTTAGGAGGCTGTGTGATGAGCATAAATAGAAAGTAGTTTTCTATCATTGAACCTTAAAATCTTCACTAGTGTCTAGAGGGTGAGTAATGCAGAAGATAAGGCATGGTTTTGGCACTGGGTTTTTGCTGTACATCACAACAAAAGAGAAAGCATTGCCATCCTTCTCACTGAACACGGGTACTCCATACAGATAAATCTTACCACACTGCACCCACAGTGGCTTTGCAAGCCGAGGGAAACTGTTCTGTGAATTTCACAGGATATTTTAAGTTGGAAGGGACTCACAAGGATCATTGAGTCCAGCTCTTAATTGAATGGCCCATATGGGCCTCAAATACACAACCCTGGCATTATTAACACCAGCTCTAGACAACTGAACTAATCTCAGTGGCATATTTGAAACAGAACATATCACAAAGATGGGATCTTGAGAATGAATTTGAACTGGTAGGGGATTGAATTCTGGGTTATATGAGAAAGACAAACTAGGGGAAAAGTTCTTGAGAATAAATTAGCCTCTGAAGAAGCAGGCACTTCGTGGGAATATGTGAGCAGCAGCCTGGCCCTGGTGGGGTGGATCCAGCCCGGAGCTCTCACCCGTCTTGGAAATGAGTGAGCTGATTGACCAGGCGGTCTGGTAGTTTTGTGAAGTGTGTGGGGGCCTCTACTGGCGCATCGCAACGTTACATGGATATTTGTGCCGCCTCGCAATCCTGAAGAGCTCTGGATAATCACGAGACGTTTAATATTCACAAACCAGCCAGTCTGGGGTCCTGTCCTGGTTGTTATTTCTGCTGTAATGTAAATGAAGTGATCTATTAGATTATGTCTTTCAGTCGAAGGAGTCTCCTCAACTTGATATGGAGTTTGCTAAATGGATGCATTCTCTCCTATTGGTGAGAAAGGCAGCAGTCTCCTTCGATTATTGTTGATCACATGTGACATGGCCATGCTTAGCAGAGGATGCAATAATTTGTCCTGTTGTATTTTTATGTCTTTCAATGGATCATGAAGATAATGCAATGAAAAATTATTTCAGACTGTTTTATGAATCATTCTTTCATTGAAGACTTTGTGTTCAGTTAGTATGCATTAATTTTGTACTTCTTACCTGTGCACCTCTTGTAAGATATTTAATATTCAGGTAGTTCTTACATGGTCTATTATAATTTATTATCAATGAAGTGACAGTTAATGGCATTTAAGAGGAGGTTACTGCTTGTGCTCTCAAATTCTTCTAACATTATTTGCTCCTTCATTGTTAATCAATTTGGTATATCTTCACAGAGATACCACTATAATGCAATAGAAGTTCAGTCATAACTGTAATTAAATAGCCACATTTAATTTCAATTAAATATTGAAAGTTTAAACAAGCTGTTGATTTTTTTTCCTCTCTGATAGAGCTAACTTGCCATGAAGAAACAGCTTTTCATTTTATTTCAGAAGAGCCAAAGCTTCTATAGAAATAGTAATACCAAAGAGCTTGCAAAATGAATGAAGGCTGGGACATGACACAGGGAAACAGAAATGGAGCTTGTTAACTCCAGGATATATTCTTGCAGAACTGGTTGAAATAAGGGAGTTTTCTAAGACATTTCCTTCTGTCTTTCAAGTGCGCAGATTTCAAAATTCACACTCTCTTAGCACTAATAACTGGGGCACCAGGAAAGATACAGAGGTCTAGGTTTCAGTTTTCTCCTATGTAAAGCAAAAGGAACTGATAATAAACAGTTCTTTTTAAAACACTTTGATATTTATGAATAGCATTCCAATGTAATTCCAATAATTTTTACACAAAAATTGACCCATATTTTGCCATCTACATTTGGACTTAAAACAGTCTTTTCTTATTGTTCTTCTCCTGTCTCTGTGTTGTCAGTGCTTTCATTTTCTATCAAATGTGTTTATTGACTTGCCTATATGCTGTATTCATGTTGATTTGAAGCTCACTTTTCTACAGAAATCCTGGACCCTCAATTCAAACATTAACTTTTCAGAGTTTTGACAGGAAGGAGAAGCAAAAAGGAAGATTTGACTTGTTTGTCACTGAAAGCTTACAGGAATATTGAGCCTCAGCCATTTCTTCATAGAAACTGCATGGATATATGGAATATATATGGGATTTAACTGCTAGAGGCCATTGCTTGAATTCCATTAATGGATTTGATCATAGAATCATTAAGGTTGGAAAGACCTCCAAAGTCGAGTCCAACCTTTGACCAAGCACCATCACATCAACTAAACCATAGCAATGTGTCACATCCAGTTATTTATTGAACACCTCCTGGTTTGGTGACACCACCACCTCCCTGTTTCCAATGCTGCACAATGCTTTCCATGAAGAAACTCCTCCTGATGTCTAATCCAAACCTCCTCGGTGTGGCTTGAGGCTATGTCCTGTCATTTGTTGCTTGGGAGAAGAGGCCAACAGCCACCTTTCTTACACCCTCCTTCCAGGTAGTTGTAGAGAGCAATAAGATCTCCCCTGAGCTCCTTTCTCTCCAGGCTAAACTACCCCAGCTCCCACAGTCATTCCTCACAGGACTTGTGCTCCAGACCCTTCATCAGCTCCTTCTTTGGACACACTCCAGCACCTTGATGTCTTTCTTGAAGTGAGGAGCCCAAAGCTGGACACAGGACTCAATGTCAGGGTTGGGTACAATATGAGATGAAGAAGGTGAAAGGTCACCTTCCTTCTCAATCACTATTGGAACCTTCCCCTCTGTTAGGCTGGTAGGACATGTCGGTGAGTTCTTGAATAACCTGGGGTCCTCTTTGGCATCCATGTAGAGATGTTGCTTAGACTGCACTCTGGTGACGTGGATGCTGGCTTTACAAAGTATTGGGACCTTTCTGAGTCAATATCTTTTCCTAGGGTCTACTCCTTGTTTTGTTCCATCTCACCTAATACTATCCAACGAAACAAAAATTCATATTTGTTTTGCCGAGAGAAGTGGGTCCAGGTGTCTGTCAAGTATGAGACATTCTATGATTCTGTGTCTCAAGATGATGATTTGAATTCACTAGACAATAGCTTAAGAAAGGTAAAAATCAGTGTTCACCTAGGGCTGGTTATCCTTTCCTTCCTGTCAGGACAGGAGAAGGATGTGCAGTTGGAAATGCCTTGTTACCATACAGGGGCTGGAAGGGTGGATATGCTCATGTAAGACTTCATAAGGAGATATATTCCTTGAGTTATTTCTTAACTGGCAAGGTCAAAATACCTCCTGAAAAATTAAACACACTTCCTGCTGTGAAAGTTGATAATCACCTCCAATTGCACCAACATCAATGAATATTTCCCAATTTCTTTGGTCTGGGTGTCAATCTCTGCTCAGATTCCAGAGCCACATGTAAGTTTGTCTTGACAGCCTACTCTTCTGTAACTTTCTCCCCAGAATAAAGGTCTTGTTTCTGTTTAATGAAAACATCTTTACTAAAGACAAAGTCTCAAAAATTCTGCCTAATGATTAATAAGGCTGTTTGTAAGCAAAGCACTTATAGTGGTGAGTTGCATGACTGGAGTTCTGTAGCAGGAGTACTTGATCCTTGCCTCCAATCTTCCAACTCCCCTTGTTTTCTTCCTGCCATCTGCAAGGTTTATTGCTGTGAGCCAGTGCACCTGGCTAAAGACAGCATAAAAGAGCAGTGAATGGATTTTTGCCATTCTAGCAGGCTGAATTGACTCTGCAGGGATGGACCAGTCCCTGGAGACAGTGCAAAGGAAGCAGACTCACCAATTCTGATGGAAGAGCTACAAGACAGAAGTTTGGTTTGGCAGGCTAGAGGAATTTCACCCAAGCTGTTTCTACATTTTTGGCTGTGGTTTTAGCAAATTTCATGACAGACCTGGGAAAGTTCAGGGATTGGAAGTATCTTATACAGTATAAATTATTTTGCTATTTGTTTTTATTTTTTTTTCTCAATCTACATACTCTGTCATACCTAAGGATGATGGAGGTTTTTGTTGGAACCTGCCTTATGTTCTAGCAATCAAACAGCGCTATTATTTCATGCAAGAAAAGCCCAGTAACCTTACAGAGCTAAATTTCTCCTCCCTATTTTTGCATTCCTACACTGCTCCTTCTCAAGAGGATGTGATACAAAACAATGTTTAGCTTGATTTCCTCTGAACAAAATGAAACCTTACCTGTCACAGAAGAATAACTCAGTGCAAAACTGAATATAATGAGTATGGTCTGATGAGCAGAAGTCTCTCAATCACAACATGCTCCCCACAGGACATCATTTTAACAATACAGCATTGTGAATTGTCTTGAGAAAAGGCTTCTGGCCAAAACATTGACATTCACAAGCAGCTGCTGCACTCAGAGAATGTAGGTTTTAATTATCTTGGGTAAAACAATCAATTTGGAGTGCAAGGCAAGTTAGACTCCTGAATATTACTGATCACCTGGAAAATCACAATGAATGTATGCTTTTCTTTCCAATCTACCTTTCAACCTGCAGCTCATTCCCAGGGCTGTAACAAATGCATTAGGTTTTGCTTAGCAAAGCAGCACCACTGAAGAAAATTCATGAAATGAAACTTGAAAGAAAGTGGATCATTTAAATGAAGAGAAGTATGATATTGTTAGTCACCTGCTCCTCACTCATTTTCTGGGGATTTAATATACTTGCATGTGATTCCAAATCAAATAAAACAGTCTATCTACTGATTGCTTCATATAGACAATAACTGAACAACCACAGTTATTTCCTCTTGTTTCCCACAATTTTTTTATTTTTCTTAAGATCATGCCAACACGATGCCTTAGATAGCTGGGATCAATATGTGCACACACAAATATGTACATACATTGACGTTTCCTCTACTCTCTTCTGCCAGAAGCTGTAAACACCTGTCTTGGGACTCCTAGTACTGCAGCCCAAGCCCATTCCTTGCTCCCAGTGAATGCGGGCCGGTGCTGGCAGAGTAACACCGGGTGGCAGCAGCGGGTTTTCAGCCAGTGAGTTGAGCTGTAGCGAGGCTGTTGTCACAAGTAATGAAGACATAGAAATTATTTTTGTTTTGATTTCCAAACTGAGTGCTTGGCATGTTATCCAGCTCCAAATTTCTTCATTTTGTCATTTGTTCATGCCTCACAGTCCTAGATTCCTTCTTTTAACTTAGGCTAACATTGTAATTGCTGCAAGAATGACAGACTCATTGGTTTTTGTGATACTGGAGGATGTGTGGTGCATGTATCATCTGCTGACAATTTGGGATTGTCGCCAGCTGGAGGGACAGCTATTTGTCTTTGGGGTATACGTCATGTTTGTCCTGGTCTTTGTCCTACTTAACATGTCAGAGTTGTGACAAGCACAATAGAAGAAACCCTTTCAGAAACGTGTTTTTGCAATTATTGCAAACTTTGCTGGGCAGATGACAGACCTGGGGAGCAAATTGCCTGCTTACCATTATCTTCTGACAGGGGGTTTTCATGACTTGACAAGTCCCTTCTAAGTGGGCATCACCTGGAACTTGGGAGCAGAGCCCCGTGCAAAGACAATTTATTGAGCTGTTTTCTTCTTTCTAGGGAATTTTAAGGTGAGGTCAGGCTCCAAATCCAACATCCTATTGCTTTTTCTGATGTGCATGTTGCCTGTTGTACTGATGATTCTCAGAGGCATTTACTTTTTAGCAATTTAGAGACTAAAATATACTTCGGCAGGGAGACAAGTGAGGGATGTAGAGATTTGAAAGCCCACTCCTTGGAATACATCTTGACAGTCACTTCAGCCATTAGTGAGATGCTCTCTCTGCAAACTTCAGGCACAAACAGGATTAACTTTGTTTCTTGGTATCAGTGGTACAGTAGCATGACTCAAGATACTATTTTGGTTGGGTTTTTTTTCTCCCTAAGAGTAGGCAAAGATTTTCCAAGTGTCTCATGCTCAGATTTCTCTATTTCAGTGATTTAGCTGAGGCAGCTCAAAGGAATAGCGTGTTGTCTTGCTTGCTTTCTCTGCTGATCAATGCCCAAAAACCACGAGTCTCAGCTGAAAACAGTTATGACAATGACATCTGCAAAACCCAAATGTTTTCATTTTAGCAGAATCCTGTTCATGCTGTAAATTCCTCTTTAAATACAGGGTTTTTAATGTGGTCATATCATAGTTCAAAAGCCAATTAAGCCTTTTTTAAGAGATTGGTAATGTGCCTGTCTGCAGTAAAAATAGATGTGTTCAACAGCTGATGCCTTGAAAGTAATCCACTGTCTTCCAAAAATTCTTTACTCTTTTCTCTCAAGAGTCATCTAAACATAATCTGAGGCAGCTCAGTTCATGGCATTATTGATAGTCTTGCATCTTAAATGTTTTGATGGTACACACAAATAGGTGTGATATGCATAACATTGGCAAACGTGATACAGTGCATAGTGATACAGAAGTATGAACAACTAACAACTAAGTCTGTTGGGACTTAATGATTTAATATGAAAACAAACCCTGTTTGGTTTTTCGAGTATTGAGAAGTATGCTTACAAGAGCAAAGTGGACACAAATAAATTGAATTTAGTTATTTTTTACCAGCAGCAACATCAAAAGTACATGCACTGTGAAAGTTGGATGCAGCCTTGCAAGGGAAAACTGTTCCTGCATATCATGCCAAAGCAGGATCTGAGGATGGATTTCCATTTCTGAAAAAACAGAAATATATATTGTGTAAAATATAATAGTATACATGGCATATATATAATGTATGTGTCAGATATATATGGCAAACTAGAAATGAGAGACAAGACTTAGATAAAATTGCAAACATTGCAAAACATACATTGGGCTGTGATAGAGCAGGGCAGAAGGGGAGCAGAAATATCTTCTCTCTTCCATGTTGCTTTCTGCCCCCTGTTTGCCAGCCTCGGTAGCAGGTACACACTGTTCCTCTGTGCCACTTCCCTCCCCCACCCTGCCACCTGCCCCAGGTGCCACACAAGTCCTCCCATCTGAGCACCCCAGGAGCTTCACAGAAACAACCTCCAGTGCTCTAGACTGATACCTGAGACATTGTGCTGGCAGTACCATTAGCCTCAGCCATCTCTCCTAGAATCATCTTTCTTAATATTTCCCTGTATTTCTTTGCCTGGGTTTTGCCTATTCCACACCTTGTCCCTACTGCGCTTCTCTGACCATTCCTACACATGGTGATGTCTCCTCTGTAGTGCAAGCTACTCAGAAGCTGCAGATCCCTGAACCACTGGTGCTAGGAACAATGCTGTCATGAAAGGTGGGAGAGAGATCGAAGCCCCACTGGTGACTGAAGAGAGGAGGAAATATAAAAGGACGTCTTGAAGGATAGGGAGAGAGGTTCTGAAGCAAGCCAAGCTTTATCAACAGAAACTGCTGCAGCATCCGCTCTAAATCTCATCTTCCCACAACACCCTAAAGCACTTCATGCAGTCATAACTGCTGGCTGTTCTCAGCACTGGGGAAGCCACATTGATCATCCATAATGCATGTTTACATGAAAGTTATTTACACAGATGCAGAATGCAGCAGCTCATTAAATAATTTTTCATGACATGTCACTTATGGAGCAGAAGAAAATTTGGCTGCTACATAGCAGTTTCTGCTGAAGTGGCTAGGACATAATGCATTGACATTCAGCAGAAGCAATCAGCTTGAGAAATTTTGTATTGAATGCATTTTGAAGAGTAATTAAACTCCTAGAGTAAGCAGTGCTTGTTAAATTGTGTGTTAGTACTCGTTACTTAAAGTAGATAACACTACATTGTTTTAAACAGCCTGTCTTATCTTCCCTAAGGAATGAGATTATCTCCTCTGTCTTGTTCTTCCCGGTCTCTGTGTGTGTGTCCTTCAATCTTCCACATGGCCTCCCATAGTAATGCTCCGATCTGCAGTTGTCAGAGCAGCAGCAGGTCAATGAGATATAATGACATTCTTCCCTTTCTCATGGCCTGCTCTGCCACTCTTGCTTGCACATGTAAGTTTCTCTTATTATTGGGGATTGTAGGACTGCTCACCTGGTAGGGACTCATCAGGAAGTAGGAGCAATGGAGGCACTGAGATGTGGGTAGGATGCCACCCTAAAAGTGAGAGGGCAAAGATCCTATCATGGTTTGTCACTGGCCCAATGCCAGCCACCCATGAAAGTTATTCATTCACCCTCCCCTGCCACAGCTGGGTAGAGGAGGGGAAAAAATTTAAGACTTCATGAGTGACATAAGGACTGTGAGAAAACACTTCAAGGGTAAAACAACTTAAAATTGCAAAGTGAATTGAATCAGAGGAGTATAATGAGAAGTAGAAGAAGATCTTAAAACACCTTCTTTCCCCCCAGCCTCTCTCTCTCTCTCTCTTCTTCCTGCAACAGAGCAGGAAGACAAGGCAGGGGGGTTTTGGCCAGTTCATCACTTGAGATTTTCTTCCTCTGCTCCAGGAGAGGAGCCCTTCCCCTGTGAGGCTGTGGGATCCCTCTCACTGGAGACAGTTCCCCATGAACTTCTTCAGCATGGGTCCACTCCCATGAGCAGCAGTCAAATCACACCTGCTGTAACGTGAATTACCCCCAGGAGCACATAGTCCTCCCAAAACTGCTGCAATGTGGGTCACTTTTCCATGGGATGTAGTCCTCCAAGGACTGGAAGCAGGAGTCTTCTCTCCACTGGATCTTCCACTGGATCACAGGCTCCCCCAGGCATCCACCTGCTCCAGCATGGGTACCTCCCCCCACANTGGGTCCACTCCCATGAGCAGCAGTCAAATCACACCTGCTGTAACGTGAATTACCCCCAGGAGCACATAGTCCTCCCAAAACTGCTGCAATGTGGGTCACTTTTCCATGGGATGTAGTCCTCCAAGGACTGGAAGCAGGAGTCTTCTCTCCACTGGATCTTCCACTGGATCACAGGCTCCCCCAGGCATCCACCTGCTCCAGCATGGGTACCTCCCCCCACAGGCTCTGACTGGATCTCTGCATCCCCCATGGATCCCCACAGGCTATGACTGGATCTCTGCATCCCCCATGGATCCCCACAGGCTATGACTGGATCTCTGCATCCCCCATGGATCCCCACAGGCTGTGGGTGGATCTCCGCATCCCCATGGATCCCCATGGGCTGTGGGTGGATCTCTGCATCCCCCATGGATCCCCATGGCTGCAGAGGCACAGCTATTTCACCACGGTCTCACCATGGCCTGCAGAGGAATCTCTGCTCCAGTGTCTGGAGCACCTCCTCCCCTCCTTCTCCACTACCTTGGTGTCTCCATGTTGTTTCCCTCACATATTCTCACCTCCTCCTCTTCTCTGACAAGAAGAAAAACTGTGTGACTTTGTTTTGGCTTTCGTCTTCAATCTGTTCTCACAGAGGCATTACCAGCCCCTCTCAATGGCCCAGTTTTGGCCAGCAGCATGTCCATCCTCAGAGCCATTAGGGATTGGCTCTACCGGACATGGTGGAAGCTTCCAGCAACTTCTCACTGAAACCACCTCTGTGACCCTCCTGCTACCAAAATCAGGCCATGAAAAACCAATATATACCTGCATAATTAACATGAATTACCTGGTTAGTCAGGGCAGAGAGAACAAAGCCTAAGCAACTTGATGAGCGGGGATTTTCTGTAGCCTCTGTATCTCATAGCTTGTTTATTTAACTGCAATGCCCATGTTTATTCTTATGTTCCAGGACCAGAAAGCGTATAAATACTAAGAAAAAAAAATGAAGTTTACTGCTTCTCCTGTAAAGCATTTACTGCTTTAGTATAAGGCTATGTTAATGTGATTGGAATTTTCTCCATAACTAGAGTTTACATTATGAGGTGCCTTAAAGCATAAATGACACTGTTCTTGATACCATGCAAACATGTATTACTTGAACGTGCATTATTTGTAAGCCCCGAAGGAGCAATTGAGCCAAGTGAGCTAATTCTTCTCAGCAGGATTAGTATATCCCATGAGAAGCCACATCACATTACAACTGATCTCTTACTATTTTCATAAAAATGCAGTCGCTATGGTTTCTAGGTACCATATATGATCCATTTTCTTACATTTCAGCTCTGGATGGCAGTCACTAGGGAGAATTTTTAATCTCATGACTTTTATGAAAACACAAGAGCAGAAGCATAAACCGCATTATTGCTGAAGGAAGTTGGTCTGAGAAGCTGTATTCCCACATGCATATGAATAAGTGAATTACAAGTTAATCCATGTGCAAAAGAGTTTTAGTGATCTCAGTCTGCCTTCTGCAATTTCAGCTCTTTTTGGAAAAATGAATCAAACATCACTAAAATCACATGTTTTTCCACTGTCAAATATTTCTCATTCCTAGATGCCGTCCCCTGGTACCTCAGTAACTTTTTCATTCTTTGAGTGGATTACTGGTCACTTAGGCAACAGGCACAAACACCAGTGTCTGAACAGACTTGCCATGAAATCTTGCCAGCTAGTCAGTGAACAGAACTTCTTCATTGAAGGAATGTCACATGATGTCCTTTATTTACACCTTGACAGAAGCTGCTAAACCAGGGAAGGTCTGAAAAGTTATCCAAGGTTATCAGACACTGTGTGCAGCAGTTGTCAATTTGAGTGTTTATCATCATGCTAAGCTTTTCTGAAGTACAAGAGTAACTGGGGGTCAAACTGACATCCTTCTCTGGAAATTTTCATGCTTTCCCCACTAATCATGTGTAATGTTTGATTGTTCTAGAAACTGCTTGAGCTAATAACTCACCATAGTACATCTTTTTGCACTCTTGTAAAGTCACTAGGATTTTGGTCACGTTGGTATGTTCACATATGACATAGGGATTTTCTCTGCAGAATCCCCATTTTCAAAAGAAAACTAAATTCTCTAAAACAGCATGTGGGCAAGTACTTTGAGGAGAAAAGGTGCTAAGTTTTTCCTGGTTTAGGTTTTCAGCAGAATTTCCTATTTGGTGGTATAATCTGTCCACCAATATTCCTCTGCATGGTCTGAAAGCTCAGATACTAAAATCATGACTACTACACCATAAATTGTTTCTGGTCAGAAATATCTTACAGGAGAAACTCAGTAATGACGCTCACTGACCTGATTTTGCTAATGGGGAATTCTGTACTCTCATGAAATAACTTTGATGAATGCATTGGGAGTAATTCCCAGTGCACTCTAGCATCTTCTCAATGTGTTTACTAGCAGATATTCATTTAATGAAATTTAGTATACAATTCTAACTGTAATGGACAAGATGTTTTATCAAAATTCATGTTTCCAGAAATCTAAAATGTTGCTATGATCTATGCAAAACTGAGTCTTGCTAGCTTATTCACAATTGCTTCTTACATATCTCCACCTGTCACTGTTGCTTTTAGGAGAAAGCATTTGAGTTTGCAAGAAGCACGATATTGCTTGCACTTGTCTTTCCTTCTATGAAGGCAAGGTTTATAACATGAGTGACTCTTCAGGATTATCTATAGCCTGGCTGCTTCTTTTTCTATGGCCTTTTAAGGTTTCTTGGACAGGGTGCCTACACTGACTCCAAATGTCCTCAGTTTGAAAATCTAGAATAAAGAATTCAGAGCCACTGGAGATTTTTCATTTAAAAAATAAAACCAACAAAATCCACCATATGATTGTGGCCAAAATTTTGCTTTGTTTATTTGTTTTTCTTCCTGTACCTTACTGTGAAGGCAGGGAATAAGATTTTTCTTTCTTTTTAGCATGAATGTGATTTGCACCCAGTTGATTTCCAGCTCTTGCAAGGCTCACCCTTGAGATATGAAATATGTGGATAGGTAAGTGAAATTTGAGTAAAATATTCAGAGGATTCGCAATCTCCAGCCATTTCCACAGAGGAGCCTGGGACACTGGATAAAGCCTAATGCAAAGATTACAGCCTTGATTGTCTGCATTGCTTATTAAGTAAATTGCTTTCTCTGATCTAATATCAATGGTGTGACTTTTTTCCAGGTATACTGAAATATGTAACTGAATATATGGATTTGTGTCACCTAGTTCTGAGTTCTGAGCACAGAGAGAAGATTACATTAAACAAGAGGTGATCAAGAAAGATCAGAAAGACAGAGACATCTGCTGAAGCTCAAGGCCATCTCAATTCAGAAGGTTCTGCAGCTATGAATGTGGAGAGTTATACACCAAGAAAAAAAAATATATCTCATAGTCTACAACCTCTTGGGAATTTCTTAAGTTGTGTTTTATCTTTGCGAACTTCCCTCATACTGAAATGAGGCTTCTCCTCAGCATTTATTAGAAGTCAGCATTGAAAAGCACCTTGGAAAAGCACTGTGATTTGGGTCAAGATTCTCAAAATAGTTAAATGTCTAACTTATTTATAATTCTTTGGGAGATAGATTCCCAATTACTTAGCCCTTATACAGTCACATTTTTGAGAAGGATAGAGAAGACCTGTAGAGCCCATGCAAACGAAAACTTTTCATATTTTTGTAGGAGTCAGGAAAAAACATGCAGGGAATCCTCAAGGTATGTTGAACAAGTGTTCAGAAAATGTGAAGTGCTACAAGAAAATTCCAAGAAGTACTTCTTGTGAGCAAAGGCCAGTGATATTTGTGCCATAAGTTATATAGATCAAAGAAAAACCTTATTTAGCATTATGTATACATGTATTTCAGTGGCTTTGCATCAAAATGTGCCCAAATATTTAAAAACTTGAATTGCTCCTGGGGTCCCTTACAGTCACCAGAGCCTGACAGAAATGTTTCCCAAAATGTGATTCAGTAAGAAATACAAGAAACAAATACACAGAAAAAGTGATGTAAAAGTTTAACATTAAGAGGATAATAATTATGTTGAGTAATATCCACTGTCTTTTAGACACTTTAGTCGATACTTCATAAGGAGGAAAGCCTTAGCTGCAAGAAGCTCACAATCTCATGACTGCATATTCAACCTTAATGTTTTATTTATTTCCTTTGTTTTGAGCCTTACTGTGAGTTTAAACATTTTCTCAGCATAGTTGGAGGTTTGGGGTTTGAAATACATAAATATGCATTTGAACTATAATAGTGCTTTTAGTCTAAATGCTTTTATCTCAGAAATTCAATAATAATTACTCTATAAATAAATATCACATTGCTAGATATATACAAGCAATTTAATCTGAACAGTTAATTTGTGGTCTTAGCTAATTAAACTTCCTTGGCCAAACTATGACTTGAGTATATTAAAATATGCAAAAAAGGAATAAAAGGATGGACTATCAATAATTTTGGGACCTATTTTTTAAGGCACTGATTCTGAGCAGCTGACCACACTGGAAATATGGGAACCAGAGCAGACTTTGAAGGAATTCTGTAATGCTAAAGGGGAAAAGCATTGGTTATGCTGATACTTCGTGGTGTTGAATACAAAGCTGTCCTCTGGGGTATTGTTAAGTTGAAGACAAACATATCCACATCCCTGCTGCAGCTCTAATGCAGCAGGGAACATACGTTTTGGTTCAGGACTGTCTGCCTTTTTGTCTTTGCTGCTTAGACTAGGGGTGACAGCACGTGTTAAAGTACTACAATAATTTGGATTGCGATGTCTCCTTTTGCTAGCGTGAGTCCTATGTCTTGTTTTACATGCTTTCAAGTCTCCATGTGAGAGTTGGGTTGTGCAGAGCCCACGCTGAGTGTGGAGTGCTGCCACAATGAGGGAGGAGAACCGCAGCGTTCAGTGCAGTTGGCTGCTGGTGGCTCCAGCTCCGTGGGTAACACAGCAGACTGCAGAGTACAGAGTAAGGCCTGAGAAGGATGGCCTGGTAGCTATTTGGGACACCACGCAAAAGTTGGTCCCTATTTCTAATCGTCACTTTAGTCCCCTAATAAGCTCTTTGCAATAGACTGAGGCAGTTCTGTTATTGATTCCGAACATGTTCCCCATGGGGAGTTCCCTTCTGCACTGTATGTTCTGGTCAAATTTGCTTTACACAGGCTTTAAAGTTGTGTCTGCACTCCAGACATGGCATTAGAAGAAATCTGGCAGTTCAGGCAGGTGCTGTTTCACCACCTATTTCACCTTGTGTTGGTGCAGGTTCCTCCTCAGTGACATATTTTGAAGTTTCAAATGCATCATCAGTAAATCCCTTACTTATACTTGATAGTGAGGGACAAAACCATAGAATCATAGGATCACTTAGAAAAGACCTTTACAGATCATCTAGTCCAATATACTCCTCCCTCTTCAATAATCATGGATATCTTCAACTCAGAGACCTATTCATCCTGATCATGAATGTTTCTGGGGAGGTGGCATCTATCACCTCTCTCGACCACTTGCTCCAGAATTTGACCACCCTCATAATGAAGAATTTCTTCCGAATGTCTAATCTAAACCTACCCTTTTGCAGTTTAAAGCCAGCCCCTCTTGTTATTTCATTTGATGCTGTTGCAAAAAGTCCCTCTCCAGCTCCCTTTAGGCACTGGAAGGCTGCTCTAAGATCTCCATGGAGCCTTCTTCGGGAAGAGAACAGCCTCAGCTCAGACTGTCTTTATAGGATAGGTTCTACAGCTCTGTGGTCATCTCCATGGCCTCCTCTGGACTCATTCCAACAGGTCCACGATCTTCTTGAGCTGGAGGTCCCAGAGATGTAACACTCCAGTTATGGACTCAGCAGAGGAGGAGAATCACCTCCCTCAGCCTGTTGGTCATGCTTCTCTTGATGTAGCCCAGGACACAGTTGACTTTTTGAGCTACTAGCACACATGGCATGTTTCTGAGCTTCTCATCAACCAACCTCCCAAATCCTTCTCCTCAGGACTGGTCTCTCTCCATTCACTGCCCAGACTGTATTCGTGCTCACGATGAGCTCATCTTTTAGCTTAATTTGCTTTTGTGCACCTGGTGTATTCCCAAGTTTGTCTGTCTGTACAGAAGTGGACTGCCTCCATTAATAAGAACTTATTTATGTTTATCTAATATTAAACTAATGTTTATCTCAGTGAAGAACAGGGATAAACACTATTTCCTGGATTTCACTCCTCCATGGAGGGAAAAGTTCTTGCTTTTAAGAAATTGTGAATCAGAGGTTTGTAAAATGCTTGGAATATTGAATTTACAGATGTAAGACAATTGTTTTTTTCTTTTTATTCACTATGTAGTATATTTCAAAATAAACATTACATTGTTTAAACTTTATTATATTTAATAAAAAATTTAAAATTAAGAGGATAAAAATTCTCAAAATGCTAAAATACAAAACTATGAAAATAAAAAAACAAACCCCTAAGAACTGATATGACTTATCTGACACATTTTTCGTAAGAAAATCACAAGAACAAAATTGTGGAACAAGAAAAGTTCAGGATAGTGTAAATTATATCTGATTACACAATTAACATAATGCTCTCTAATACTGCCTATCTATCAGAACAGGGCCCCACTAATTTGGTGCAAAAGCAAAATCTCAGAAGGTAAATATGCAGTATATAGAGACATAACCATGCTTATCTGGCTTGCATAAAAGTCTGTGTAGAATCTAAATTTATAGCAAAGTGATACAGAGCACCTTCTTAGCAAGATGTTTAAAGCAGTATTGGCATATGTTTTTATATGATTTGTACTGACAGTTGAAGATTACCAATTACTGGATATTCCCCAATTCAAAGTGTTGCAAGGGAGTATTATTTGTGTCTCATTCTGAAGAAAATGTCACAGTATTTCAGAACAGTGTTGAGGAGAGTTATATCTATGTAGTACAGGCATTCAACAATTCAATAGCAATATAGAACTTTTAATAAAAATTTAGTTAACTGTTAATTTAATTGTTTTCAACTGCTTAGATGATGCATATTTTGTCAGGAAACATCTCAAAACCAGGTTCACTAACTGTAGCTTTTTGAAATATTACAATGTACTCTCATGTTGATTTAATTCCATTTCATGAAGATAAAGTGACTATACTGGAAGTAAGGCTTGTGTTTTATTATAAGGGGAACCAATATTTAAATTAGTTCAGAAGCCCAGCATCAAAGAAAAAAAAATGTTGCATGTAATGAATTGCATATGACCCTGTGCATGCATGATAGCAACTAGAAGAAACACTTCAAGCAAAGTAATTGCAAGATATAGGGATATAGGATATAATCTCTTGGTACAATTGCCTAAAAGAAAGAGAGTGTTGTCAAGACCTACCACTAATTTATAAAATCACACAGAATGTGTGTGGGTGAACAAACATCAGAGACTGAGAAATGCAAAGCTGCTTTAAGAAGAAAATGATACTTGTGAGGGGGCCATTATCCAAAGAGAATCCCACGGTTTTGTTAAATTCCTTTCTTTATTTGTAGATCCCCTAGTGTTGTGTGTTTTGTAATTTAGGAACTGGTGAAGAAAGTGCACATCACCAAAGGAGAAAAATCTGCCAAGAATTTGAGTGTGCATGCTGATTTAGACAGAATTTCTAAATTGGTATTTTCTGTTTGATTTTGTTAATATTATTTTGATAATTTGATAAAATTATTTTGATAACTTGTCTTAACAATCAGACAGATTATTAGAGATATTGTGAATGCTAAAATGAAATATATTACAGCATATCTCTGCCTAGAGAGTTGCCTAGGAGGAATTAACTAATTATTGATATTGAAATTAAGGAAGAATTAAGTAAAAATTTGATTCCCAATTTTGTTTCATGAGAATTTAGAAAATGTTCAGAGGATGTTTTAATTTTATGATTCTAGAATACTTCATCAGTGAATTCACATTTCTCCAGCTGTGGTACTGTTCTCTTCAGGTTTTTAGTCTGAGCACTGATTATCCAGCTGAAGGAAATGACTTGACTGAAAGGAATTTGCTTATTGTACTGTATAGTGCCTTAAGGATTTCTTGTGGTCTAGTTTACTAAGGGAGGAAGGGCTCTGGTCTTGATTCCCCTCTACACCTGTCCTCAGGTAACAGTTGAGCACCCAGGATAATTTCAAGCTACAAGGGGACAGACCCAGGTGAGGATCATGGAGCAGGCTCAGCTCCCCATGAGGAGCTAGCTGCCTCTCCCCATTACTGCACACATACTCACAGCCTGGCCCCTACAGGGGCTTTCCTTCTCCCAACAGACAAGGGAAGAAGGAGGGCATCACCTCAGAAGAGTTTATATGAGAAGTGTTCACAGTTCAGGACTTGACTGCACACATTTTTGCATGTGTGTGTCCTTCTCGTGGGCTGCAGATGGTTACACACCGAACCTTTTCTCATCCCATAAGCAAATATTCAGTCTGAGGATGTGAAAGGAAAACCTGGTAACAGAATCAAATTTGCTTTCTTCTTCACACTGAACCATCTGCATTAAATTCCCTTCCTTATCCCATGTAACTCAGCTGAGTCGTGCAGGCCCCTCTGCTGACAACACTGAGACTTTGCTCGTGCTCTTGGCATGGTAGGCAACAGAATGTCAGTAATCCCTTTTGCATTTTTGGTGTTTGTTTCTGGTAAGATAACTGGACCCAATAAGTGAATTTATTTTGAAAGATTCATTGAGCTAGCGAAGCTAAGTTTAAATCTGATTCTTTAGTCGTGTAACGTCAACCCCAGCATGGGGTGATTTGGGCTCTACCCCTGCTCCTGGTGACAATTCTGGTGGAGAAAACACACAGGCAATCAGAAAAATACATTGGCATGAGGGCAAATAATATTCATCTCAGTCTTTTTCTGGGTGTATATTGTTTCATAAATGAGTTCCCTAGGATTAAGACTTGTCCTAGTTGACAGAAGGATTTAGTATTACTGCATAAAAAAATACAGTAGTTCACACTTTGACATCCAATAATCATACGTTTGTGCAGTAAGAAGCACCATTATTTCCCTGCTTCCTTTAGGTCTACAGGCTGCTGGAGATGTTGGTTAGTGTGTCTCAGCGCCAAGATAGTTTTGAACAATGAAAAGAGGAGGAGAATTTGCTTTGTGGATGATGCTTCTTTATACTGAAGGAAATTCCTGTAATATTTCTAGCAATATTGTTTCTCTCCTAGGTTTTTGCTTAGAAATATGAAAAGCAGTGTTCTGGGTGAACAGTGGGCTCTTGTTTGCCCTGCTTTTGTCAGTCAAATTAGTACAGAAACTAAGTACAAGCTGCCAAATATTTAAGAGTTCAACTTTCTAAAAGGGAAGCATGAGGATTTTTTTAAACAATGTATAAATATTTATTTATTTATTTACTTATTTTACTTACTTAATATGATATAAACTTCAATATTAGCTGTAATATATAAAAACATATTTCCATTGGGCTGAAGAATATGACAATTCTCTAAGTCATCCTTGTCCCAGGTACACATGTGCACACTTCCTGAAATTAATGTCAGTGCATCTCCAGTGTCATCACAGGAAATTTGAAAGCATCGTCTCTACAGAGACATTTACTTTCTTACTTTTTGCTGGCAGTGAGTCTGTGCAGTCTAGCTTATTGAAACCTAGAAGAGCAGAAAGGTATTTCAAATCCCAGGCACTCAATGAATGAGATGTGAAATGAATTTCATGTGTATCATCCCCCTGGAGGCTTGTCACAATAGATAAGGCAAAGTGGATAGATGCTGCATTAGTTCATGTATGCTTCTGAGTAGCAGAGCTAATAACTGAATCATAATTTCACTTCAGGACACAGGGCTACTATATACTGTCCTCCTTTGATCCCTTCACCCATTCCAGCAAGCAAGGAAAATGCCATAATAAAACTTTCTAAATACATGCAAGAAGAAAACTGATGAAACCTTATAAAATAGCCAAACCATTTCACAAGCAGCACTTATTATTAACCCCTTTTAACAAAAAAGTTCCAGACATAGTTTTTATTTCTAGTCCTCAAGATATGTAAGCCTATTTTCAATTATTTGTATGTGGAATGGCAGTAAAACTTCATGTGTTTCTATTTGACAAATCCTCCCCTTTAATTATTGTTGAGAATTTGATGTGGAGACACCTGAGCTGATACTTCAGGAGAAGAGCATATTTAGCTCAGACCACAGCAGCTCATTTATTTTTGTTCTTCATGAGAAATTAAATACATAATGACTGTAGGAGTGCTGAGGTGTTGCTTTTCTGCAGCTCTCAGTAGCTGAATACAACAGTGTCTGTGTGGAAACAAGATTAGATTTTGGTTTCTGTTAGCAGTTGTGCCAATGTTAGCAATACCTCCTGCACACATCTCTAGGTAGGAAGCACCACTAGTGGCAGTAAACATCAGCCTTGCAGCTGACCAAGCCCAATGATTTAATATGAAAAAATGCCAGCGAGTATCAACTGGTCTCGTTACTCTTCCTCCCTTTACTCCAGGAGTTGTATCCAAAAGATGTTCTACTGTAATCCCAGAAAACATCAGTGAACAGTTCTACATCAGTGATTCTGTTCCTCCAAGTTCCTTTGATTATTGATGCTGCCTCTGTGCAAGTCACGTACCATTCAGCTGCCCTGAGGCTTCCTTTACCTTTTTTAGGAAAAATGTACAGAACTGGTTACTCCTATAATTATGGATTTAAAAAATTCCTAAAAACTTGCCAGTCTTTTTCTGAGTTACTCACATGCAAGAACTTATCACATTTTTATTTTTCTACAAATTATATGTAAATTATGAACTGAACATTTTAATGCTATGACTGATTTTTTGTGTATGTGTGTGTGTGTGTGTGTGTTCATTACAGGGTGTGTTCTGCACCACACAGAAAATCCCAGCACAGAATGCATTGGCAGTGATTTTAGATTGTAGGGCATTTTTTACCTCAGCATTTCAGCTGAACAAATGAAGGAGGGATAACATATATATTATTATTGCCTCTAATCTGAACACCCAAAAAGTGACTCTTGAGAAAATCATTGCCTTTGCAGTCAGAGGTAAAATTGTAAACCATCACTGCTTTTAACTGGCTTCTTGCTCTGGTAAAGTAAGGGAGAGAAAAACAAGATATCATCTCAATGTGTTTTTTTAATTTAGTATAAATTCTCCAACAATTGGATTCTGGAATAATCACAACCTGTGAATCATAATGTAGATACAAATAAAATTACTTTCCAAACCGGCTACATGCATACACATGAATTGAGTTCTAGCTGAGCCTTTTTTTGTAAGTGCTCCATGAATGCTTTGGGAAAGAGGTAAAGTATGTTCCTTGATTTTGAATAAAAGCACAGTGAAAGATGATTAAACAGTGATTTTTAGGTGAAAGAGAAGAATATATAAATGAAAATCCCCTTGCTCTTAAGAAAAATGAAGTCTGAAATGCTTTTGAAATCAAGTTCTGAAATCAGAATGCTCCAATGAATCATAATTTGAGAGATGAACAAATTGTTCCATATCACCAGCCTATTTATTGCTAATGAGATATTTGACATTATAGTACATGTTGTCCACTATTTTGCTTTGGTATTGCAGTCATCTTGTTACTACAAGCTGAAAATTCCCATTTCAGAAGAAATCCTCAAATCTATGTTAATTTTTATTCTGTTGATCATTATTTGTTTCCTGTTTTGTGTTAAAGGACAGATTTTTCACTCCTATTAACTACATTTTCTGGAGAGTTTAGATGATGTTTTTCCACTGAGTTGGCAAATTTCTGCTTGCCAGGTTCTCAAGTCTTGGTTTCCTAAGTCATAGTGGTTTGTTCTGCTACAAAAAGCCCCCAGGGTTATTACACCTATTTCCCATATAACTTAAGAACTTTAGGGGACCATTTCTCTGGGCAATTAACTGCTGTGTGGAGAATTTACATGCATCTCTGTTGATAAATACCATTTCTGTAGTATTTCATTTGAACAGTAAATTAAAAATAACCCCAAAGTCTTTCTGAGTTACAAATCATAAGGGGAGACCCTTGTCCGTGGTTATACAAAGAGGACTTTAATGTGTGTGAAGTTTTCTGTAACATTCTGCTTTTCATTTCTCTAATGATTACTTAGGGTCTGCAAAGTGGACTTACTTTCCTGCTTATGCAGTGGTATTGCCAGTACTTTTACTGTACCCCGGCACAGATGGTTTGGTACACATAGAGCCTCAGGATTTGCCCCTTTATTTCTAAAATGTAACCCTTTTTCCTGTTATCAATGGCCCTTGCTTCAGTGGTCACCACTATACAAGCTTATTCATTTTTCGCTCATCTAGATGTTGTGCTGAAATTAGATGACTGAAAAGTGTCTGTCACCTCTCTGGGGGGCAATCTGTAAACAGCCATTAACTAAAATGCACACAATGATGTAGGCATGTAAATACATAAACAAAGACTCTTCGAAAAACAAAGTAATTCTTTTCTCCAAGAGAATTTTCTTTTGCTTCTCTACTTGAAAGTTAAGAGATGTGAATATAATTAAGTAATGAATAAAGTAAACAGAATGAGTAATTAAGATTGTTTGTTGTCCTGAGGCTGAGCTCTCCTGGTGACCTGGGTGACCTGGTTATGAAGTTCCGTATTTTTCAAAATCCAGGTGTTTTTGTGCTCACTGTGCTAAGGACAGGATTCTTATGATTCATGGGTTACTGTCATCAAGCACGTCTGCTAATGGAAAACATATAAGATACAAGGAAATATGCAGTAACTCGGGTGCCTAACAGCTTGGAAAACAGCCATTCACTTGTCATGGAAAGTAGCTGGAAGACTTGTCAGCCACACTTTGTTCTCTAATGTACCTAAACTTGTTTTATAGCTGCTTTCTCAGACAGGTACAGCTCAACTTGAAACACAGTTTGGGGTTTTTTTGTTGTTGTTGTTGTTGCTTCAGATTAGAGGGGTTTTGTGGTTTTTCTTTTAGTGCAAACAAGCGTATCATCACTGTCCTTTTTCCATCTCTAGTGCACAATCTAAGATTACTGGGATAGCATTTGTGGCAACAGAATGATCTTAGATAGCGTTAGTGATACAAACCATTTTAACTTGCCGGCAATGAGTTAGAAATGTCTGGACTTTAAATCAGGCATGTGGCAGAAGTACAGAGCATGCATGCTGTACAGGATGTCCTGAGGGCTGTGAGATCAATTCAGCTTTGCTCAGCCGTGTCAACAGTGACTATCTAAAGATGCTGACATGGCTCAGCTTGATAGGTTGAAAAAATTTAACTGCTTTGATAAGGTTAAAGGGGGAATCCAGGCAAGAATAGAAAACAAAACAAAACAAAACACTGCTTAGAAGCTTGACTGCACACTGCAGCAACCCACTGATGACTGACAATACAACCAGTGTAAATTACCTTTCCTCCAGAAAAAAAAATTAACAAGTTGTGTGTGGAAAAGGAATTAGTCTCTACAATCCTTCCTACTCTTTCTGGTGTCAGGCAATGCACCAACAAAACCAATTACATTGTTGGTCCTGTCTGTATCATAAGGCCTGTCAGTGTTATAGGCTGAGTGCTTCAGAAGAGGCTGCCTCCAAAATGCAAAATTTTATCCTGAGTTTAAACTTTTCTACTGGAGAAGAACTCAGCAAATAGGTTTAGGGATTTAAAAACATTTCTTTCCTGTGAAAGAATTAAAGCAGTGGCTTATCACAAAAAAAAAAGATGATAGAGCTGCAGGGTGAAATTGGAAGCCCACTTAATCAGTGCAAGGGTCTTCATAGTAAGACCTTTGATAAATTGGTTTCAAATCGAATCCTTTTTTGTATGCACAGGGTTCAAGTATGTTCTTGAATGATTTAAAGAGTGTGTCAGTTTGTCAGTCTATTGACTTGTTTTCTAAATGAAAGTTAGTTTTTGCTGAAGAACTTACTAATACAGTACTACTCTTGAAATTACTTTTGTCTACATTCCTACCTCAAAAAAAAAAAAAATTCTAAAATTTGTCTTTTTTTAGCTATCAACACAATGCAACATATACATAGGCATATTAGGCATCTGCCATTACCAATTACTGGAAGTAAGCCTGTCCAGAAAGTTTAATTTCTTTCAATTTTCACTAAAGCTTGTGTCTTTTGGACTATTTCTAGATTTTTTGGTCTGCAAAGAATAGCAAGCAGAGAAACCATGAAACATTTGATGCTTGTCACAAACCAGGCTGGCCTTTGTGAGTTCTGCCACTTTTTCTTTGTCTGATAAAATACGGTACATGGAGAAGTACTAACCAATAGCAGAGACTTATAAAATTTCCAATTAAGTGGGAAACAAAGTTACAGATCAAACCAATTGCTAAATTCAAGAAGAATCGAATGTTTAGAGGGATTCAATGGAGAAAAGAGTATGAGGAAGATAGGCAGGATATAATTTTTAGGGAGTTGTAGGAAAAATCTAGTTGCTGTAACCCAGCTTGGAATAACCAGTAAAGAACTGAGGGCAGTGCAGTATCTTCTGGAGAGCAAAGTGATGAAAACCTGTGCACTTGAGACTAGGCTGGACTGGAAAAAACTATGTGGAAAAAAATATGGTATTGGCAAAGATTCAAGGATCCACTCTAATCTTTTTCAAATAGGTCTGTGATGTGAAAATCCTTGTGAATCTAACAACCTCAAATACTGAAAACGTAGAGTAACAAGCCCTGAAAAAAAAATAATAATCAGAGTTTTTGGGCAAAAAAATGGATTGGAACTAAAATGCACAAGATCACACAGTGCTATATTTTGTTCAATGTTATTTTGAAGCAGCTAAATCACAGATATTTCAGAGTTATGATAAACTGGTTATAATTATATAATATATAACACTGAAGTTCTTGAACTAGTTTTCTATCATTTCCCTACATTGCAATGACTCTTCTGATATTGCCCTTAAATGCCCTGAAGATCAGTCAGTTTTCTCACCCAAGAAAATACTGGTGGGATCTGTATCATGTTTATCAAAATGTTTATGTTTCATTTGGTCTCAAATTTCTTGCCACAAATGAAGTTGCCATTAGTCCAAGATTCATTTTTCTTTCTTTTTGTTTGATTTAAGTTCTTACCATTCCCATGTCAGAAGACTGCATTTGTATATTGGTGTCACTACACTGTTTGTTTTTCTTTGTGTGTCGCATATATTCTCATGTCGACTTCCCATAATGTTAACCACTAAAATAATAATGTGATTATGACTTAGTGTTGACCCTTCAAAAACGTTTCAATACTCCCTATTCTATCCCAAGCTGTTGCTGGTTTTGTGAATATACTTGGTTGAACAATTTCATTGCTTTGCATGTGATATTCCTCTTGCAAAATGCAGGTAATGGTGTCTGCCTCTTTTGCTGATGTTATATTGGAGCGAGATAATGTACATACATACTTTAAAAATAGCAAAGGCTTGACATTGTCACAGTTGAGACATTAGAGGTGAAAGTAGAATTTAAAATGTAAAAATCAGTGAGGAAATATGGCTGGAAACGTATTTAAACATATTTACCTAAAAGATAATATGTAAAACTGCTGCCTGGGTTTTATTATCTGTGATTTTTACCTGAGACCCTGGAGATGTGCTGTAGGAATTCCTGCTTCTGAGAATAATTTAATTCTAAATGTAATCCAAATCTCTTTGTCTTGATATGTGTGATTCTATAGGTACACAAATGCATACACAACTATCAAAATTTTTTTAAGTAACTGTCAGGAGCGGGGGGTGCCAGTCACATCAACACACACTTTTGTTTTCTTTCTATAATTCTTTAGACAATCCTTGTGCCCAATCCTGTGCATTTTTAGGGTTCATATAGCACTTCTCACTGTAGCAGAACTGTGGCATCCCAGCGCTGACACTTCCCACTAGTTTTAAAGGAGAAGCTGTATTAACATTTTTAAGACTTTGTCCACTTTTTTGGGAACCTATCTTAGCCTTCTTTTCACTTTCATTTGTTTAGCCCAGATGACGAGATTTCTTTAACTCTTGTTTTTTAAATCTACCAACTTTTTTTCTCTAAGTCATGATTTCCTCATTTCATTTTTTTTATTTTCTAGACTTCTGTTGATTTGGTGTAAAATAAAATAAATGGTGCATTTTTGAAAGTAAGTCAAAGATATTTAATATTTAGCATTATGCTTTGCCTGGATTCCATCTCTCTTCCCACATTGTCATTTTTTTGAGTAGATGATTTTAAGAGTGTTGTGAGGTTCTTAGTGCAGCAATTGTTCCTTTGGATGATGCAGCACAACTCTGAAAGGTGTGAAACTGCCATTTAAACAGGGATCAGCTACGTGTGTACCCATGGGCACCAAAGAGCTTTATGAAAACTCTGGTTGTTGTGTGTCAGACAATATATCCAGGAGGAAAATAACATGAAAAATTGCTTAAATGATCAAAACAGAAAAGATGAATAATGACACCTCACTGAGAATTTCTGATTATTGAACCAGTAAAGCACACTTCTCAGTTCTCCTCAAACAGACCCTGTCAGGAAAACAAAGCAAGTCAAAACCAAGCAGCACAGAAAGGTCTTCTTTTTCCCGATTTTGTTCCTTTGCCTGCTACTTTGAAGAGTGAATTGCATAATAGCTTGAATGAACTGTTAGCATTTTAATTATTTAAAAGGTCATCAGTGTGAGGGAGAGCTACGCTAAAAGCTAGAAAAGGTTTTTCAAATCAAACAGAAAAGGCAGGAACAAACTACAGGCAAACCCATAAAGGATAGCTGAGGCAGAGGAACAAAGTTTATGGAAAAGTCTGCAAGAAACCACTGCCCTTAACTCATTCATCAGCGGCATTGAAGAACTGCTTTGGATCTAACCATGTTTACAGTCTCAGCATTCATATTTCCTTATTTAATAGAATATAACTTGTTTAAATCTTGTCTACCTGTCTGCTAAGCCATTGATTTAATGTCCAGTTATCTTTGCTAATTTTAGAAGCCATATGGTCCAGTTTTCTTTTCTGAAGAGGAAGGACAACCTGTAATTTTGACTTGTGTCAGAGCATGTGCCAGTTTTAATTAGAAAGCAGGAGTTAGTTCAGAGACCAAAGTATACTTCTAGGAAATGCAAATCAAAGTAAAAAATAAAAAACTAAATGGGTAGTAGCTACTGCTGACAGAAGAATGTTCAATTGCTGTAGAACAGAATTTCCATATTGCCATAGAGTAGATGGCAGTCTTCCTCTTAACTAGGCTGTCTGCAAGAATAAGATCATTTTCTAAGATAAAAGTAGTGCAGCCTGATACTCTGAAATACCTCTAAACCATAGAGACAAAAGTTTACATAGTGCTTGAAAGGACTTGCTAAAGAGAGTGCAAACAAAAAAGTATTAGAAACTCAAAGTATCAAATAGAAGTATGGTATTAGAAACACAGTTACATAGCAATGGTAGTTGAATCTGCATATATGTGAGATTCCAGTATTTTTCTTCCTTAACAATCACTGCAAAATATGTTTGAAATATTGTTTGGTTTCCCCTTAAGACTCAAACACCATTTTACTGGATGAGAGGCAAAAAACTTATCTGTTTTCCTAAAGCTTTGTTGTGTTTCAGGTAGTTCTAACAGAAAGATTTAAGCAGTCAGCTTGAGCTAAACTCATTCCTAGAGCTCCTCCACAGGCACAGATGTTCAGCATCATTGCTTCAAGTCTGGCCCATCTAACTGTTACAGATAATATTTTCTTCCTGAATTTGTTTGTGAAAAAGGCAACAGCTAGAGGAGAAATATTCCCCATTAGAATTAATATAATTACAGGGATGGCATGCACAGAAGATGCAGATTATTTAAGAGAAAGATGAAGAGGATGGGGTAAGCAGGAGCAGGGCCAATAGCTGTATTCTGAGGAAGAGGGTTTTCTGAGCAGTTCACAGATCTGAAATATCTCAGGTGCTTCACCTGTGTGACTGAACACACCGATGTGTGAATCTTTCAGAGTAAACATTTTCAGTGTCTCTAAGTGTATTATGGCATTTCCATAGCTGCTATCATCTTCTTCAGATGAACCATGAGTAATTAAGGGCAAAGGATATAAGAACAGGGTAATGATGATGACAACAGACTCTAAAGTAACAGTGAGAGATACCACTGATATTGGGGTGCTACTGCAATGCAATTCCTTGTCTGTGCTCCTCTGTTCAAATATAAGCCCATTTAAAGCTCTGTTTTGCTCTTGCACTTGAATTGCAGAAAAATAACAATATCTGTCCAGGGAAGGAAATCAGTTGTCCATCCTTTTCAATTCAGTGAAGTAAACACAACTAACTTGTGCGGTCTTCCCATTTTGGAGAACTACCTGGGTCCTTCCTTTGCAGATGGGGGAGCAAGTGGAGGACCTTTGCGATGGGTCTGGGCACACAGATGCCACAAAACCTTTTAGGGAGTGACTTCTCCAGGTGTTAGGTTCAAGAAAGTATCTCATGTGAAGGTTTCCTGTGAGATAACTGCAATAGTTTTGTGAGAAATTTTGGTCGTGTGTTTGAAGAGCAGGTTGGTGTGAGAATTGCAGAGAAACAAAGTGCTGTGTGGGAAGTGGAGAGTGAGGAAAGGCTGAAAATATACTAGAATGGAAGTATGATAGGTGAGTCATGGGAATTTGGTGGAGAATTTAGAGAGACATAAAGGAAAATACAATCTTTTGTTACATATACCTGGGTTTATACTACGATGAGCATCCATATCTAATACTAAAAAAAAAATGTTCTGCATTTAATTAAAAAATGGCACACAAGGTCAGGGAGGTGTTGATCTTTGCCTCTCATTGTTTCTCATTGAATGACCTATTGGAAGGTAAAGGAAGAGTACAGAGATATTTATCTCCTTACAACCCATGTATGTCTTAATCCTTCTATCATAGACTACTGTGCCTAGGGTCTTATGAATTTCTTTTTCAAGGTGAAGCTGCCTTTCTTACAATGAAATTTAAAAATAGTCATGAACCACTTACATTTCCTCTCTGCTAAGCAATCTTGCACAGCTCAATGGGGTCAGTGGGGTCATATTTTCCAGGTTCTAAGAAGCTTGATCTGCACAGATTTTTCTGCTGTTAAAAGTGAAAACCTTGCACCTACACCTGGATTGCAGAGCAGGTGTTTTATTCAGCTCATTCCATATGCCCCAGCCTTCCAGCAGTGCATGAGAGTGTGACAAAGGTCCCTCCCAGCTGCTATGCTGTTCCCCAGGGAAATCAGGACAAGGAAAACAACGAACACCTGGGATTCTTCCTGGCACAGGGACTGCATGTGGCCAGAAGACAACATACATCTCATGGGACAGATGTAACAGGGAGTGAATGAACCTTGCACTGTAGTGTCCCTGTGACTTTGTAGGATTTCAGACTTCTGCTGATGCAGCTTTGCTATTTAAAGATGAATATGCTCCTAGTGTCTGCCTGTCTTTCCTTCCTTCCAGCTCAGTTCCCTGTCAGACACGTGTTGCAGGAACTTGATTTTGTTCAGCTGAAGTAGCTGTTCCAACAGTTAAATCAGGTATCTCCTCTTGTAAGGCATGACCATTGCCCTGTGCCTGCACAGAGGTGTGTGTACACACCCCTGGAAGCCTGCTCTGTCAGGCGCACAGACACTCTGTCCCTCTGTCCCCTTACACTTCAGCCTAAACTTGTCTAGAGACTTGGACAAATATCCTGTATCTGGTAGCCTCCAGAATGAGATAACACAGAGATAACATAGCAGAAATATGCAGTGGCATAAGAAGAGTTGCCCATTTACAAAGTGTCAGAACAAAATGATACCTGGATGGGACATTGTCCCACATTAGGTGCCAAATTTTGTCCTGGTTTAGGGCAAATTTGGGAGAGACTCTCCAAAGGGGGCCCCTCCAGAAAGCAAACCCACACAGCCCCTCCCCCCACCGGTCCGGGAAGAATTCCTCAGAGAGAAGTGGAAAGAACCTGTTTAATTAACAGACACAGAACCCCCCAATACACAAAATGAACAATACTAGGTGGTACCAGTCTTTCGCTGCTCTGAAAAAGATGACAAATTCATAAAGTCTCTCTCAGGAGAGGTCGCTCTGTTATCAATCCTTCCGATGCTGGGGCAGCTGCTGCAGGGCACAGGTTGTAGACTTTCGATGTTCCCAGGTCCCAGTCCAGAGCAGGTTCGAGTAGGTCCAAAAAAAAGAAAAGAAGAAACAGTCCAGGAAGAAATTTGGACTGTTTAGCTAAACTAGCTAAAGAGCAGAAGCAAGAGCAAGCAGAAGCAAAGCAGAAGCAAGAGCGAGACCCAGAACGAAAAGCAAAAGCCAAAAAGCAAAAACAGCACTAGGTACTGTCCATCTCTGTGTCCCGCTGGCCTTGGGGGAGAGGCTGATAGCAAAAACCGAAACAAAACTCTTCAGAGACAGTCTTAAAGGCACAGAACATGATATCCAGCATAAACAGCACACACAAATGGGGATACAAACATCATAACGTCACCCTAGGACAGCCATCTGACCCCTGCTGCTACTGCACAGTTTTGCAATAATGGTTTGTGCCTGAAAAATCTTCTCTCCACTAGATTTTTTTTCAGTTTTAAAAAAGGAACAGGAGCATTTGGGTTGCTCCTGATTTTCTCCACAAGACCACAACAGAATTTTCACAGGAAAAGCTGTCAAGTCTGGAAAAAGATATTTGTTTCTTGACATTTCTGTCAACACTTGAATTCCTGCTGCAGCATATACGACCAGCATTTCCATGGGGAGGGAGGTTAACAGTTTTCTAGAGGAGTTCAGGAATGGAGTGTGCTGTGCCAAGAGGGATGCTGAGAGATGAAATGGCATTGAATAATTACACATATGTTGTACTTTTACACAGAGCAATAAAAAGTAGGCATGCTCACCAAGGAACATGCCTTGTGGACCTTCTGTGTAATGGAGATAATTAGGAAAAACTGTGGAGCAAGAAAATTAATGACTGATCAATTAACCTCCCCATTGTAATCAAAATGAATTACTTAAACCAGAGTTCCACTCATTTCAGCAGCTGCAGGTAACAACTATTTAATATTCAGCTTGCCAAAGACCTGGGAGATCTGGAGGGTTCAGAGGCACCTCTGGAGTTCTGAGCACCTTGAAGGGCAGGAGCAGCAGGATGTGGGGAGGTGGCAGAGCTGATGGCAGCCAGCAGCTCAGGACATGGTGCTCACTGCTGGGTCATCTGACTTCTAAAACACAGCACCATTTTCAGCCTCTGAGCTGACTTCGCTTAGGCACTTCAGGGGAAAAATAGTCTCAAAGACTTATTTTGGGGGTTAAGCCTTTGTGAAGCAAAATTAGAGATCACTGTTTTGGTTTTTTTTTGTTGTTTCTAGGTAGATTTTGTCCACAAATCATCTCAATACTTCACAGGCTGTGAAGGTCTGAGAGCGAAAAAATATTTACAGTCCCATTATACATAAACTAAAAAAACCCACAGAGGTTTCTTTAAGCATGACACAGATTATTTAGGGGAGAAATACAAATTTCAGGATTGCAACACAGGTGGCTTAGCACAGAGCATTTTATTTTCTGTAAGAGTTGTATCTGGCTGTATATTTTAACAATCCACATTTTGATGCAATAAGAGCAAAAGCAGTAACTAAAAAATGAAAATGCTGTAAGATTTAGGACAATTTCAGGTCATTTGGGCATCAGGTCTCTGTTCCCTGATTAGCCATGTACTGGCTTTGAGCAAGACCAGGAGAAAATTTGGATTTCCATGGTGTTTTTCTGGCTAATAATGCTTTGAGTCGTATTTACAAAATGTTATAAAGGATGGTGAATTTGTTCAAAACTAGTCCTAGTTTTTATTTGTTTTAGTAGTACAACTTATTTAGGAAGGCAAATTTTTGCATTGCATTTAGAAACCTTTGATGTATGGGGGTTAGGGCTCTGGAGAGAAGAAATTAAGACCTCAAGTATGTAGGCAACTGAGGGCCAAAACCACTCATTGTAGCTTTATGCTGTTCTAGGGTCAGCTCCTTGTTTGTCCTGGCACAAGGCTGCTTGTAAATTTGTTAACATAATATGGTACCAAAATGCCTATAATTATGGTTTGGACTATTTTTCACCTTTGCCCTTTACAATAATTCTCTTTCACTAAGACAGCAGACAATGACTCATAGAGTGCAAATGAATAATACATGGTGCTGTCAGGCTTTTGGAATGTTCACCAGAGTAGAAAGTCAACTTTTCTTTACCTTCAGCAAGCAAAAGAGCATTAAAAGTTACAAAAATTACACAAACACACATACAGCCCCCATCTCCAGAGTAAAAAAGAAAGAAATACAGAGAAGTTTGCTGCTTTCCTGCAAACACCATAATTTAATCTTTCTTGTTTTTCAAGTTCTCCAGGAGAATTTTCTCTCTCTCCATATTCACAGAACCCCAGGGTGCTCTCACATATATCTTGTGAATGATTCAGGCCAGAAAGAGAGATTAAATTTAGACATGGCAAACTAACCTTCTGGTGATACCTAACCAAATGCGGTAGTGACTCTGTTTAGCTGACACCTCCTGCATAGTGTGAAGGGATGAGGAAGTACTCTTCCTCTACAGAGACTGTGACCAGTCACAATGGGAGCCAAAGTTCTCTTTCATATTTGGAATTTCATGTAATAACCAAGATTTTATGAAACCTCTTCATTTCAACCCCCCTATTTTAAACCATACTCTCACGATTACTTAGCCATGCAATCATAACCAAAAATTGAACCATTTCCATCAAGCACTTTTCTTTTGCCAGAATTCCAGGGATAGAAATGTGCCATCAGATTTTTCACAGCCAGTCCTGTTCCCTGGTGGTGTGTTTCTGCTCTTTCAAAGGCGATGTGACAGGAGTCCTGAAAACTATTGCTTAGGATGGAACAATTGATAAATATGGTAATTTGTATGGAAGAGGTGATCCAAGGATACTGCAAGCCTGAAAACCAAAACCACTCCAGCCTCTGTAGTACCGCAGTCAGAGCACAGAACTAAATTATGAGTGCACACTCTGTCTTTTCTAAATACAGCATTGTTAGTGGGTTGATGCTGCTGACGTTTCAGTCTGTTCGCATTGCTGACATGGCCAGTCTGCAGCAATCTGTAACAACAGAGAATTATTGGCCTCTCTTCAGTTCATAAACCTTTTGTTATATGCCACTTGCCACTAGAGATCAATTAATTTAGTCTGCTGTTAGTAACGTGTGATTTGTTTTTCCTCCTGTTTCACTGGTAGCTGGAGTGGTTAGTACAGATATGATGCTTTCAACTCTGTTCTGTAATTAACAGTTGCTCATTTTAGAAAGGAGTGGGAGATATGTTAAGATAACCATGCTGCCAGCTTTTAGAGAGTTGTAGATTGGCTCAAATTTATTTTTTATTCAAGACAAGATCCATCACAAGCCACTCTTAAAAGAAATCTATAAGCATGAAAATTTTCTGAAACGTTCTTTAGCCTGTAGTCAGAAGAAGCTTACACTTTCACAGTCCTAATTTAATTTTTCCCTTACATACTTATCCTTGTCTGGCTTTCTCAATAAAGTCTTATCTGCTTTAAGTATGTAAATTTTTCTTCAGTGATGAACATAGGTTAGCCAGGCCAATGAAAATATTTCTGGAAAAAGTATAGAACAGCACTATCATTAAGATGTATATTTATTATTGGTGAAATTCAGGAATTCTGCCTGAATTTTCTCTCAGATTTTTTCATTGCAAGCACTTATTTCTGAACCTACTACCTTCAGGCATCTAGAAGGTCCTCCTGGAATCTGGCTCATTAAAGACCCATGTTTCCTATTCAATCTTGAAAGATATAATTAAATCTAGTTATGAAGCTTTTTCATTTCACCTTTATCTGAAAATTCTGAATCTATTTATATTTCCTTATTTCTCTCTATCCCACCCATAACTCCCTCCTTTAGCTTTCTGTATAATTGATACCCTTTGTGTTGACCTCAGATCTGCGCCTTTTTTTTGTTGTATAATTTAGGCTTTGAGAAAGATCTGAGTCTTCTGTCATCTTCACATCACATGAACTATTATGCTGAAAGACATGTTGAAGCAGTGTTATTTGACTTTAAGCTCAGCATGTAGAGGAGCCTAAACTGTGCTACATCTGCACACACACACATACACACACACACACACACACACACACACACACACGTACAGCCCATCTCCAGAATAAGAGAAAAAGAGATGAAGAGCAGTTTAATTCTAGAAATTTCATACACAGTTACCTTATAAAACAAATGTTTAAGTCTCTTTAAAGGATTTTTACTGAGGTTTCTGAAGTCAAATACTTTGAGGAAACAGGTATGTCTTCAACTGCCTGATGACATGTGTAGCAGATAAACTTTATAATCTGAAGTCTCTGCTCTGATCAATGAATAGGTGAACTATGTTCAGGGAATTAGGCAGGAACACTTCTGAAAACAGCTCTTACCTGTAAGATATCTGCTGATCTATGGCAGAAAGAAGGTGCCTTTCTTGAGGGAGGATGGGGCTGAAGTAACACAGTTGTGTAGCTTTCAGTGCTCCCTTGGAGAGCTGTAGTATACCAGGGGCTCTGAAACCAAACTTCCAAAAACTATCCCAAATTCAGAGCCCATATTCTCTGTGCATTCAGTAGAGAGAGGTGGTGGTTGACAGACAGCTCCAAAGACAGATGTCTGCATGTTTGAATAATTCTCGGTATGTGTTTCTCACTTCCTGGGTGCACAAATTTAGCCTCTAAGGCTATTCCTGGGCCCAGCTAAAAACTTCTGAGAGTTGTTATCTGAATGCATAATGTGCTACGGAAAGCTAAATCCTGTGAATAACCAGACTTACACATTTTAAATAGAACTTCAAATCAGCGGAGACAATTCCAGATCTGAACAATTCCTCAGCCACTGCCTTACCTCTCCCAGGGGCTACAGAGATTAAAGCATCGCTACTTGCATGTGACAGAAGTGAGCTCCACAGAAAAGCCTATGCTGAAAAACCCACATCTCTAATCAGAAGAACTGAAGAGTGTGAAATACATGAGTCACAGGACCACACACTGCACAATAAAAAAGGAATATTGTTTATGTGCTATGAGAGAGGCTCTGGGGCAGGAGTGTGCAGCAGCACCAGTGTTCATGAGACAAGTGAGGCACAGGCAGGAGGCATTCTGGTGGGTATGTAGTCTTGTAAGAAGAGATGCAGAACAAAGGGAGACTCTTCTAGCAGTGCCAAATGCCTTCACCCAGAGTCCATTTGTTTTGAAGATGGGGATGGCAGCATTCATGGGACGTTATGGTCTGGCTTGACAAAATAATGGTTGGATGATGGGTCATATGACCCTGTAATAGATTCACTCTACTGGTGTACCTGTAACTGTAGTTACTGGTACCTGTAACTACCTTCCGAAGTAGGGATCTATCCTGGGGACCATCCTGTTATCTTTATTGATGTTTTAGATTAGATGATGGTGTGTATGTTATGTTTGCAGGTCACAGAAGATTGGAAAGATTGTTTATACCCTTGAGTGCAGAATTGCCATCCACGGGGACCTAAATAAACTGACAGGAATCTTATGAAATTCAGCAAGGACAAATGCACAGCTCTGCACCTGTGAAGAAAAATCCTGCCATAAAACATAATCTGGGGACTGACTGCCTGGGGAGTATCTCTGCCAGGAAAGGACCTGAGGATCTTGGGGCACATCAGGCTGAGGATGAGCCAGCAGTGTGCACTGCCTGCAAAGAAGGCTCAAAATATCTTGGGTTGTATTAACAAGAGCACAAGCAGTAGGTTCAGGAAAGTGAACCTATGCATTTCTACCCAACACTCATTGCACTACATTTAGAGTACTGTGATCTTCTCTGCCCTTTCCTGCCCAGTGAAGAAAAGACATTGATAATGTTCAACAGAGGGTCACCAACTGAGACTTCAGCACTCCCCTGTGAAGAGGAGCTGAGGGAGCAGGACTGGCTCAGACTGCAGAAGAGGCAATTTTGGGAGCACCTGAAAGAATGGCCCCTCGTCCCCCACCAGGCACCTTTGAGGGAGTTGCAAAAGGCAGTGGAGATAATGGAATCAGGGAAGGTTGAGTCTGGATTTACGGAGACCCTTTTTTTCAAAAAAAAGAGGCAGTGAACTAGGTTGCCCAGAGGGCTTGTAAGCAACCACATCTTGTCTTACAGCTTCTTTGAATTGGATGGGAGACTTTCTCTCAGAAGAGAAAATCTTCCTTCAAATCTGTCTTTTTCCATCAACTTATGGCATAAGGAATGCTAGAGTCTGAAGTGGCATTGTATAGCATAGGTATGTGAGTATATAGTACATAGGTATGTGAGCAAATAAATAAAAATTCACTAATAATGAGACTAAATCCAAATAAATACTGACTAGCCTCTAACTCACTGGGCACTATTGATGCTCTGCTCTGAGAAAAGCCTGGGTCCAATGTAAAGATACAGCATGCAGGTATCTAATTACTAGGTAATAATGAATATAGCCAAAAGCACAAAATGTTTGTTTCACAAGTAGTCTGAATTCCATTATTTCCTGACTTTGAAAAGCTTGGCTTTTCAGCCTTAATGTCCTTTTAACACAGTTTTCATGTAATACTCTATAAACAACACAAGAGGTTTTATACTGAAGATGTGTTTAGATGTTTGCTTTATCATTGTGCAAGAGGTTCCTCTCCTTGACAGATTGTCGTACAGATATGGTTTGCTTTCTTTGCGCTTAATCATGCATGAAGCATAAACAGGGTGAAGGGTGTTTCATTTCAAAGTCTACGAAGGATAATTTTGCTGGCTGCTGTGCTGGCCAAGTGCATTAGGATGTTATGCAGTCTTGTTGGTTCAAGAGGCAGGCTTGTAAGTCCCAGGAGATAAATGCCCATATTTTTTTTCCTCATGTTGGTCTCTGCCAACTGGATTTGCCAGACTGTTTTTGGACAGAACAACCGATCAATCCTTCTGTATATTTACTTACATCAATCATTTTTTCTATTATGAGCCATGTCCCAAAATCCCTGTCCACACAAAACTCTCATTGACATCATCAGGAGCCCTCGGGACAGCAGGGTTTGATGAAACAGTAAGAGTTAAAAACACGTAACATTGCATTAAAACATAAAATACATCTCTAGATTTAAACAACAGGTCTCCTGGTACATGAGTTAGGAATTTACCTGGCCCATATCTCTTCTGTACTTCTGCAGCGTCTCTGCTGCTGGTAACCTCTGCTCACCCGGGCCCAGTGCATGCCTGGAGCTGGTGTAGCCCATTCCTCTGACTAAGGAGGTGGATACACAGCATGGCTGGGAATGTTGCATTTCATACAACTATTTCTTCATACAGTAAATAAGAGTTATGTGTGTGTGTTTGTATCTGTGTGTGCATGTGTGTGTATCTAGGTATGCATGTATATGTGTGCAATATGCTCCCATCCTGCAAGATAAGTACACATCTGATAAACTGAAAGTACTGTTTCTTTACTGTTTTTCATCTGCTAACACAGAGGAGCAGCAATGACATGAGCAAGGTTTGCAGAGATGATTACTATAAATTACCCTCCTTTTAGGTGACAGAGTGTCTTACTTACCAAAAATTATGTCCACTGGAAAATATTATCTGTATCATGTCCATTCATCTCTCCTCTTATTTACCACACCAGAAATATTCACCTATCACAATAAAATATTTTTGTTTCCTAAAATAAGATTTTTAATAATGAAAGTATTAGATTTTTGTCATATTCTGCTGCAACTAGTTTTGAACAGAAATATTGTCAGGAAAGGGACCTGTACTTGCGGGACTTAAAGCAGCAAAATATGTCTCATGATATTGGTACCAGACATAACAGAATTGTTGTCACTAAAATTACTGATATTTTGTTCAAAAAGGCACTTAAAAATAGAGAAGTGTTTCTCTATTTGCTTGCCTGTTTTCGATTGCTAAGATTTTCAAAATCGTTTTATCACAACAATTGCATTAGGCCCTTTTTAACCAGTACGTGCATTCTGACAAGGCCAGAAGAAGGAAGAAAGGTGGAATTAAAAAATGAGTTGCATTTTTCTAATCTAATTGCTGGTGATAGAATGTTTACCCCATCAGCAGAGAAATATGATGCAGCAGTTGTTCGGCAGCATTAACAACCATCCTCACTCACTTTACACTTTAAAATATGACATGTACTTTTGACGTCTGAGACCAGAGGTTGAGAAGGTGTAAGGGTTGGGACCATGCAACTTCCTGGTTCAAGACATATGCAAGTATAGGAACTGCCATCTTAACTGCTGGGGAGAAGTGAACCAGCCATTTCCAGCCCTAAAAATATGGTTCTCTGTAGCTTGAACAGAAGGACTGCATTTGGGAGCTGGAGAATGTAAAAGCCATATAATTTAAGGATCAAGAAAAGAACAGGAATTAAAAATCCAGCATGACAGGTGACATATGGACACTTTGGTAGTCATAGTTAGAACATAGGAATTAAATTATGATTTAGTAACGCTATTTTTGAGACATATGCAATTTAGTATAAAAATATTGTAGCTGAATACCAAATTATATTTCTGGAATTAAACACTTACCTGACTTCTTCTGAACACAAGAATTTATTAGTTTTTCTCCGAAGTATAGACATTTAACTGCTCATCCCTATTGAATAGCATGTTTCATTTAGTATTTAAAGACCCTACGTGCATGCAAAATTGATAACTACAACTGGGTTCACAAGCTGCTCAGAATGAAAAGATGCCCATTTTTCATGTTCAAATGCCAAGTGGAACCCAAAAAGATGTATTTTATGTACGGCAGGTGCACACAGTCAGATTCTACAGATGTGCCTAAGATCTCATGCTTTCAATAATTTGGCATCTCTTCTGCAGCAGATACAAAACAGATCAAAAGATCAAAGATATCAAATGTTGCAGGGCACTGAAATATCATCATGTACTTTCCAGTGCTGAAAATACTCTTTTGAGGTCCATGTATATCCTGTAAAAAAAGTTGTTTTCCTCAGCATGAGTTCAGTTGACACAGCCAATTTACTTGAAAGGTAAGATTTAAATACAAAGCTATTTTGTCTGATGATCCCTTCAGCGATTTTCAAAATTCCTTGGACAGTTGGATATTCTAGAGAGCTGTAATATACATAATATAATCTTCTGTAATAAGTGGGAAAATACATTTTCAGTATTAGACCTAAAAGTGCCTTCAGAGTGTCAGTGTAGGATTTTTTATGTCTTTTGTTAGTGTTTCTAGTTGTTTGTTAGAACACCATTGGGGACACATGTCAAAGTGATAAAGGAAAAACACTTATGACTGCAGGTGGTCTTTTTGGTTTTCTTCAGCAATGGGAAAGCTCAGGCAAGCCCCAGGCAGTGCAGTTCCCTCAGCACCTCCCTGGAGTCCCTTTGGATAGGACAGGTTGCAGCAGGATCCCACCCCATTAGATAGTGCCCTCCTGCTAAATTCAGTCTGTCCAAACTTTAATATTTCATGGAGAAATAAGATCATTTCTGAGCCGAGCAGATGCGTGAAGGAGCCTGTGAATAATATTTCATTGGTTAATTTTGCTTCATAAAGCTTCACATTTCCTCAGTTTAAAAGAATCCAGATGTGAATGAAGCCAAGCCAGACATACCTTGACACAAAATATCTCCAGGTCCTCTTCCTACTTGAAGGCAAGGGTAGGGACAGAATTGGATGCCCCAATCTAAACAAAGGAGGAAAAAGTCACATATTCTAACAGAATTGTATGCAAGACATTTTATCCCTTAGAGCTATGGCTTCATGTTCTCTGTGCATTCAGGTGAGTGGCAGTGTTACAGTGCATTAGCCACATTTTCTAATTCTCCTTTGTTCTCTTTTCTAACACAAATATGAATTGTTGGATCAATCTAGATCACTCCAGAGCCTTAGTGTGAATGTTACATTCTGCATGCCTCATCTGGCACTTCTTAAACACTCTGCCCAAGAATAAATGAGTCTTAAATGTGGCATTGCTTCTTTACTCCAGTGCTAATGGAAAGTATTCTTCTGACTGACAGAATAAAGGTCAGAAGCTGTGTGAAAACACAGCAGACCCTAAATGTAGGACTCAGACAAATTTGTGCTAGAAGTACTAAATTTACTCTGTTCACATCAACTTTACAGCATGAGTTGAACTTGCAGATTACAGTTCCTTCATTACTTCAGGAATTTTTTCAAAGGTCTTTAAAAAACAGAGTAAGAGAACTAGGGGGTTTATTGGAGAATTTGCTGTGCAAAACCCTGTGTTGTATGAGAGGTGAAGCCAAATGAAAGCAAAGGTTCTTTTTGGATCCAAAAATCAATAACTCTTTGGAATTACTGCAAAGATTTGGTGTACTACTGCCAACCCTTCTAAAGAAAAAAATCTATTTTATGTGCCCTTATACTCACCCTGTCCACTTTGAAATTATACTGCTCATTGACAGAATTAATACAAGTGCAGTTTCCAGTTTAATTGATGCAGCATTTTTTCAGTGGATAAAATACAATTCGTTGTAGTAACTGATTTTTTACAAGTAAATAAAGGGTAATTATGTAGCCTGCTGCTCATATTGGGCAATCCATTTAAGCTCCTGCTCTACAGATGTTTAAGTCTATACAGATGCTTGGCAGCAGACTGAGGGCATATTTACTGCCTAGCTGCAGTGAGCAGGGACTAAAGTCACTAAATCTGCAAAATGTGGTAAGAGATCATACTGATTTTCTAACAGCCATCCAGCATTACATAGATACTTTATCATGGAGCTGTACACAAGTTACTTAGTCCTGCCAGTGAAGGCATTAATTAAGTGAGGAAAAGCAGCCTGCAGATGCAACCAGTCTTGTTTTCAGATGCAAACTGTGTGCCTGCAGCTTTTATGTGTGTCTCAGTTTTATAGTCCCCTGCAATTCCAACTTGGATGCTGGTCTTTTTTGTTTAACAAGTGTCAACAGTTTGAAGGGCAGCTTTGGAAGAGAAGCAATGTAAAATAAAATTCATATTTTTGAAAATTTAACTTTGCTTGTGTTAAAAGCAAGCCTATGTACAATGAACTGTGAAAACATGGCAAGAAATGACAGTGTCTCAGCTGATAATATCTACAGGAAATAAAACCTTGCAGAAATCTCAACTTGCTGTCAAAAACAGTCCAAACATTATACACATGGCTTGTACAGTTAAGAACCTGGAACCAGATTGTGCTGAAGTGCTAAACTGGCTTTTGACAGGACTTGTGCTAGTCTTGCTAGGACAGAGGATGATTTCTTTCATTTCACTGCATTCTCTTAGTTCCACTCAGTGACTATTTAATTCAAACCTGAGAAACCAGCTGGGAGTTGGAGAAGCAGAGAGGCTGACATTCCTCTTAGAGCTTTCAAAAAGTATGGGAGGGGAGGAGGAGGAGATCTACCACCACTTCTGAAAGCTTAGAGAGATCATGACCAGAAAGAACCACTGCTGTTCAATTCACTAGTAGATATTGTTCCCTTCTTTAAAAAGTCAACTGGTTTTAATGTAAGGCTCTTTTCTCCCATTTAAAAAATGTTCTCTGCTCATTTTAGGTATTTTTTTTCTTTCTTTGTGTGAATGCTGAATGTCCAGTTGATATCTATATACAACTTGATCCAAATCATAAGAAAGGATCTAGCACTTGGTAATTGCACAGTGAGGTGTGAGCATATATGATAGAATAATGGGGACAGAAGAATAAGCATTATGTATTGCTGCATTGTTTAAATCAGGAGGATTCAACTTGTGATCCACTGGTTTTTTGCAGCCTGCCAAGGCTCCACTGGCTAACAGTCCCTCTTTGCCCTGTTTCCTACTGATTTCTCAGGAGCAACATGGAAGGCAGATGAAACACTGCCAGCAGAAACCCTGTCCAAGAACCTTGCTTTCCTAGGGATGCTGCTATCAGGTGGGTGCACAGAACAGGGACTGAAGAAATATAAAGATATTCTCTACTGCCTATGCATCACAAGTGTGGTCACATATTGTCCTCCTCTGACAGCAGAAGAAGGTCTGAGACCTTGCTTAAAAAAAGATGTATGTTACAATGTACGATAGCAAAAGGAACCAACTATTTTTTTTTTTGCAAAAAAGGTTTATGCAAAGCAAGATAAAAATCAGCTATTTAAACTGTGGGTTTCAGCTTGCTGATTTAAAATAATGATATTTAAATCATTCTGCTTTAACCAATGCACTAGCAAGTAACTCTGCTAGTAGTCAAAAATTATCTGTATCTTCATGTTTAGGTCAGCAAACCAGTCCATTCTCAAGTAGAGAAGAAATTAATTTGAGATTGCTGATTTCTTCCAGCAAATTGTGTGTGTGTGTGTGTGTGTGTGTGTGTATAGAGGTTCTTTAGGAGGTCGTGTTACTTTTAGCACATTTGAATGAAAATTCTTACAGAAGTGCCAGCCATGAAAGGAAATGAGACATGCTGATTAAAAGGGATCAAAAAAAAAAATAAAAAAAGGATATTGCTTTTTCAGAACTGCAAATTGCAAGCCAAGCCATGGTGAAAATCTCCTTGTCTGCACTGTTGATTTCATAACCTTCAGCTATCAAATCTCCTAGAGGAAAACTGGCAGATTACTAGAGCTCTGCAAATACTTTGGACTTCTTAACTCTATTTCATTTCAAGATGCCTCTTCTCCCTATTAAAAGGGTTTTCTATATTTCAAGAACCTAGTAATAATACTACTGTATTGACAGCACATCTTATTTAAAAGACATGCAATGTTTCCATAGGAAAAGACAACATTCTGTATAAGGCTAACAAAAACATTTGCAAAACTTTTATTTCTGTGGAAGAAATTTTAAAAAATCAGACACAGATATATAAGAACAAAAATGTATTATGATTCGTATATAATTTCTCACTATGATTGCATTGAAGTTCCTGTTACTATATAGGAAGGAAACCATATCTGTAAGATAAGGCTATAAATTAGATAGGCTGTCTTGAGAATCATGGGTTTAGAGCCTTACATTCCTTAAGGCATACAAAAATAAACTTTCATCCTGAGGGAAGTGGAAGTCTCTCTGCCAGTTTGGTAGAAGAAACAGCCAGTTGCTGGTGAGATGGAACACAAACCTGCAACGGCAGAAATATTTCTTGTACCCAGTATCAAGTCAGTGCCTAGTGAAGGAAATTGCTAGAATCAAGCATTCACTAAATGTTCATGAGTTGGGGTGGCTCTTACTCAACTCTTGATTGTCTTCAGCATACTGTATAAATTTTCACCACATTGTGGAGAAGGCTTAAAGTTTAATGTTTGTTGGCCCTGTAATTAAAAAAATCTTCATGTTATATATAAGACATGAAACTGACTCTAACTTTGATTTCTGGAAATTCAAGAGCTTCTTTTCCTCTTTCAAAAGGGCTTCAAATGCTTTCTTACATTCCTCACATGTTGTGAGAGGATTAGAAAGGGAGATTTCAGAGCACAGGCTTCCTAGGATTTTTTAGCCTGCAGTACTCATTTCCCTGATCCAGACCTTCCATGCTGGAGACAGACAGCACAATCTGTGCTAATCTTCTAATATCTTTTGATTAGGAAATTTAGCTTGTCCTAGAGTTGTCTAAAGTCATGTGTTTTCTACTCCTTTCACGCCTACCCATATCTCATCTGTATTCTCTTCAATTTTGCTGAAATGTAGCTAACATAAAATTTTTTGCCAAAGAGTACTCTTTCTATGTCAAAAATTTCTTTTTTGTTTCTGCTGGGCATGCACTAAGTTTCACAGCTTAACATTTGGTATGGACTCTGAACTGAACCACTACCAGGAGGAAGACAGGAACATTGACAGCTACAGCAGTGCCTGCTGCAGGTTAACAGGAAATGTGCTGAGTTCTCCTGCAACTCTTGGATGGCTTCTGCTATTGTAACCTTACAGATAACCCACCAAGAGGCTGTACATACTGCCTAACTAATTGCATCACTCCATTTTTCCTTTCCAAAATAATTGGCAGGTTTTTCCAGCAGAGGTTTTGCATTCCAGTGAAAAGCAGTGTTGGTCACCCCCCTCTCCATCGAAAAGAGCTACAATTTTCCTTGGTGAGGCAGGTCTAAGAAGATTGCAACGACACAAATAACAGTCAAGAAATGATAAAGACATGATTGGAAATTTCAGTTTAGGATATAGGAAGATGTGACTCTCAGAAGTGATATGACAGAAATGGTGCTGCTGTGAACAAATCCGCAAGCATAAGACATATGAGAAAAAGGCTTGAGATCATGGATAATGTCAACATATAGACAGAATAAATGTAAAAGGGACTTATATAATATTTTATATATATTTAGGCACAGATTTTTCAGTTGTGATTTCAGGTGGATATCAATGTTGTTGATAGTTCCTGACTCATGATTTTGCTCTGCCATTTTTTTGGTTGTTTCTATCAATGATCAGTCATTAATACTACAAGAATTGTACAATTTGGGTCCCATTACTCTGGCCTCATATTGTCTATGCCATCCAGCACCAGAACTGCCCATGGACACTCAGTCCACCCATCTAACAGCTGGAGTTAAAACAGGAGCAAACCTCTCACATGCCTTGTGTGGGCATAGTCTGTCTTCTCCCAGTACTTTCAGGGGAAGGAAGAGAGGGAGGCTATAGGAGAGCACCATCATCAATTTCATCATCCATCTCCATTTGGTGTTTTTTTTCTATTAGAGGGTGAAGATTATGGTGGCAATAAAACTACACCCAGAGCTAAAAGGCAGAGCACTTATGGAAGGCTGGAAGCTGTTCATGGAATCATGCACCACGCATGCAAATAGTTGCTCAAAATTGAAATTCTCTTTCCAGCTGCATCTGCTTTCTGTGGCAAGAATATGCAGCTTTTATAGATGACTATGCTATGATCTTGTTAGGAAAAGGGGCATTTTGTAAGTAGGATATGTCATAAACAGTCATTACTTCCAGTACTCACTACAAAAATACCAATATTGACAAGGATGTGAACAACTTCAAAAATTAAAGTTAGATTATGAAGATCTTAAAATGCAATAACAGCTCTTCCAAAAGCTGTATGATGGAATAATTCTCTCAAATGTGTTGCCCAGTCATCTGGACATGCTACTAAGTATAAAATACAGCACAATTGTTGATCTTTAGCTCTTAAATGAAGATAATAATCTTTCTGATTTCCCCTCAGCTATATAGCAATGTAACTATTTTGCTTATATTGACGTTTCTTGCTGAAGATTGCATTCTCACACTGCAACTATTTAAAGTCAAATGCTGAGATTTATTCTTCCCTTTAAAATAATTCAGAATGCAAAAAAACGTACTTTTAAATTAGTTTGTAAGTTTGTTTGTTTGTTTTCCTTTGCTTCTGAGGCATGAACAAAAATATTTTTTATCAAAAAACATGGGCTGAAAGTTGATTTTATCTGGAGAAGATGATACTTTCAATAAAAGAGGGAATATCATTCTGAATTCAGAACACTCTTGAAAGCTCAAAGTAAAGAAAACACGTTTCCTGAATTTTCCTCAATTTTTTATGCCTTTCATTCAGAAATATTGCTTCTTTTTAAAAAGGTGGAGGAAAAACTTGTAGTGAGGAAGACAATACCCTAAGAAGAAGGGGAAAATTTTCACAAATAGTTAGCTCTACAAGTTTTGTGATCAGTTTTCACATTTCCAGAATATTTGCAGATGAGAACCTGCAATAGCTTCCCTGGATGCTTTATTTTCTGTAGGTTTTGGGGGTTTTTTTAAATTTTGTGAGCAGGTAACCCTTCCTCTATTCATCATGAAAGACTTTTAGAATCAAGTATCTTGAGATTCAAGGGACGGTATCTGCCTCACTGCAAAGCCAAGCTCCAGTATCCCATAGCAGCTCTATGTCCTATGTAATTAAGAGGCAATGAAAATGGATTTGGCATTATGATCTGTGCTAAAACTGCATCCACACTGGTGTACTAAATACAACAAGGACATAACTACAAGCCCTGACCCATGATGCTCTTGATTTTTTTGTGTACTCCTCACGTATATTTTTGACCAGTGATAACCAGCACTTTCCTAGTCAATGCTAGTCTAGGGTGAGAATAGCACAGGCCAGGGACCATTCTCTTGGATGTTAATGAAGTCCAAGCAGTGTCAGGAAAGAGAATTTAACTACTGAGTGTGACACTGCCTGCAAGGCTACAGAACAGGTCCCAGACCTGTTTCCTTTACGAGCACTCCTTACTAACTTACCCTGAACTAGTGTCTAACATACTAATCAGTTTGTGCTGGGGTCTTTCTGTCACAAAAAGCTATGGGGACCAACAAGTTTTGAAGAACATGTTTAAACTTACATTGCTAACAAAGTTGTACCTTGACATGGCTTGGCTAGCTGAGGTGCCCAGCATTAAAGTACAACAAATTCCAGGGTTTGACAACACAATTACTTGCAAAATATAGATACTGTTTGAGGGTGTAGCTGATGAGTCACTGATGCTTATTAAAGGAAATTACATTTTTTTTCCAAATTCTTTCACCTAATTTTCCCTTCCTGTTCTAGAATGCAGTCTGGATCAGAAAGAAATCAGTGCTCAGTGTTGATAACACAAGACTGGGACAGGATGAAACTTACTCCAAGATATCATTGCTACTCATCTCTCTCTTTCAGGCTTCTGTGTACTCTCCCATTCAAGACTTTTTGGTAAGTATTCCTAAACTCTAATACAGCTGTTTTCTCTCCCTGTTTTAAATGTTCTCCTTTCACTGCACCTACTATATGACATGGCCCAAATCAGCTGCTACCAGAGCGTCCCTGTCCTAGGGTGATGGTTCTCTCTTTCCCTGTGGGAAATCCTTCAGTGTTTTAAACCACAAAACCCATGCATGCAACTGACAGGAGCCCAGGAGATGAGGAGGAGAAGCCCAGCTTCCTCAGCATGGTGTGGGCAGCACTGCCAGGCAGCAATGAATCTTTCAGCCGCCACCCATCCTCCCCTTCTCGCCGCTGCTACGGCGGCTTGATGCCAAACGCCCGCGCGTTGAAAAACATTTGTTTTGCGCCATAAAACCCAGTGGCTAACAGCTGCACACGTTGTCTCCAGTGTCATAAACCTGTCATCGGCCTGGTATTGTTTACATATGGCTACAAGGCCCTCGTAACGGAGCGTCCCTGCACGTTACAGCGACAGCCAAACGCTTTCCCGACAGCTGTGTCGAGTGGAAGCAGCACAGCCAGCTTATTTGCTTCAGCAGAAGCCTTTAGCCCCCACCCTAAAGACACAAATCAGATTCTTTCATTTTTTTAATGAGCTCGGTGTTAATAATAGATCAACTGCAGTGCAGATGCTGGAGTGGAAATAGCTCGCATTTCACTAACAAGGCACATAATTCTCCCAGAAATAATGGATTTCAACTGAAATAGTTGCAGCCAGCCAGGCAGCACTTATAATGCATGACCAAGTGTCCAAAATGAAATCAAAATCTGGGAAACATGCAAAGGTGCTAATTTTCTACATCAGTGGGATTTATCAAGTTCCTACTGATTAATATGAAAAGTTGTTTTGCTGTTCAACTGATAGAGCTTTGTTTTACTTGTACAGACTTGGAAGAAATTGATTTAGATATTACAGGAACTTCTCGATTGGCAGAATGCTTTTAAATCAGTAAATCAATTCTCTCTGCATTACAAACAGCAGTTATTAAATAGGGATTTTTTTTTATCTCTACCTAAGTGACAAGGTCCCTATATATTGAGAGAAGAGTTACAATATTTTTCTTCATATACACATACCAAGAGTTTTTGTGAAAGATCTGAGTTTAATTCACTGTTTTTCCACAATCTTTCATTACTTAAAAAGTATTTATTAACCTTCCCTGTCAAAAAAGGTAATTTACCCAGGATTCTTTACATAGTATGATTTGAAATTGCTTGGCAAGAGGGAAAGATAAAAGAGAAATACATAAATCAGCATTTGCTTTAGAGCACATGCTTTCCCAGAGAACTCTGTCCCTGGATCATGAAAACTGAGGTTTACTTGCTTAACTTCAGAGTGGGTGTTATTCCATAGTTATTCCTTAGCTGTAAAAGCTATTCCTTAGTTGTAAAGTGGAGGTGCACATTCTAAAACTCAGCTTGTGTAAATTGCACTAAAACAAGATTTAAAAAGGGTCTCCAATTCTTTCATGATGGAGTAGATGAAGCCCCGTCACAAAAGAAAGCAATATCAGATTGGAGTAACTATTCTCACAAGTTTCTGGACCAAGTTAGTTTCTCTTAACTTTCCACAGGATTTTATTTGCAGTTTCAGGACCTCTATGCTTGTTGACAACCTCTAATGAAATGCTGCAGCACTCTCAAGACGCTGTCAACAAGAACTGGTCCCAGCACAAGGGGAACAGTACTGTGGATGCTCACTTGGGCTTTGAACTGGCTTTATTCTACTAATGCTTTGCTGACATTATAATTTTGGATTGGATTCTGGAACAGATCTGACCAGCATGTACAGGTTCACTGTAGTACATAATGTGGATTCTCCCCGAGCCTGTGGAAGAGGAAATTTTCAAAGCCTTTAGGCTCTCATCAGGAAAATGCAGAGTGAAATGCTGTATCCATTCCAAAGAGCTTCCCTGTTAGAAATGACTGCGACTGTGGTCTGCCCCCAGAGTGTCTGAGTGACATCACCCTTTTGAGGAAAGGGTGAGCAGGTGCCCTGCTCTCTGAACACATCTTGGGAAAGGTCAAATACCTGCTGAGCCACCTCTGTGCTCAAATGGGTGCTCCACCAGTGAACATCCACACACCGTGGCTGGGGTTTTTTCTCCTGGTGGCCACGGCTCGTGGTTACTCCTGACAGTTCACTCCTTGTTTCCAACAACAGCCACTTCTGGCCCTGCTATGATTAGCTGTCCCTGGGTCCATGGGTGGTCACCCAGATGCTAACTACTTGTCAGTCTTTGTTTTACCCAAAGGGCATTGATCCCAGTTTATCTAAAATATTTTCTTTAAAAGTTTTGTCTTTGATTGAAAGCACCAGCCTGAACTAGCTCTAAATCTTATGTATTATAGATTATGCCAAATTAGATAGAATTTGAAAAATTACCTCTAAATGTCTCATAGTTATTTATCATCATCCAGGGTCTGTCAGCCCCCACAGGATGATCAAAGAACATTTTTTGCCTTAGTTTTTCTACACACTGGTAAAGGTTATGACATTCTCATTCAATACTTCTTACTTCCTTAACATTAATGACCAAAATGGGCAGCAAAAATGTAACACTTCTAGAATAGATTAATTTCAACCTCCTATTTGTATTCATTGGTTTTATTATCAACATCACATATTATCTGTTATGGTCTGGCATTTTAAAAGGGAGGATGACTTTATGCAGTAGGGGCAATAACTAATAAAATAATAAAATAGCATTATGTTCCAGCAGATAAATATATATTAGAGTTTCATAGAACTAGACTTCCTGACCAGCCAATGAAAAGGGAATTAATCTAATTTATTGTTATATCATTTTTATCTAGGAATGTGTACATTAGTCTTTATGTGATTAATATACCTTAGTGCTAGAGCACCCTTTTCATGCCCTTAGTAATTAGCTGTTGCTTGATGTGAGGCCATAACACTGTCTGCTTGAAAGCAATTATAATCTATCATGTATTGGCCTGTTCAGACTTTTAAGTTTGGAGCTTTTTCCCAAGAAGGCTTCAGATTTTTTATTTTTGCTCACGCCACTGCTGTTCCACATGGGAAGCCAAAAAATCATCATAAACAGCTTCAGTTGAAAGAAGAGCATGAAAAATGCAGTAACAACAGTGATAATGTGAGAAAAAGATTTCAGTTTGATTGAAGTTTTGGGTACCCTCTAAATAACACCAATATTTCTTCTCTGGAAAGAACATATAGACTGCAATATCTTTCACCTGTTTCAGGCGCTAAGTTTAACAAGTAGGGAACTGTGTTTTAGGATGCCTTCTAAACCTGCGTTTTTTTTATTAGTCTTCTTTTTCTCTATTTCCCTTCTCCTCCAATTCTTTTCCTTCAGAATCTGAGGGTGTTCTCCAACAATAGGTTACATTGCATATTTAGAAGTTATTTGTGTATAACTCCAAACTCAAAAAATACGAGCTAGTGCTCCAAATTCTGAAATGTTATTAGAATTATTAAGATTTAGATAAGAAGAAAACAATCAATTTTTGTAAATATTATTCCATGCATTTTCCAGGTATCTATGTTTGAAGCATAAGTATACACTAAACTAATTACATGAATTGTCTTAATCAACTTCAGTCTTCATGGATCTTGCAAAGGGAGGTTGGGCAATGGGAAAAGAAAGATAAAACTGAAGCTGCCCTGATAGGGATGTGAATAAACATAAAGCCAGAGTAGCTGAGGCTTGTTTCTGAACAGTAGATATTTTTATTTTTCTTTTTGAGTAGATGCAGCATTGTATCTGGCCTCTGTTCTTGTTTGGTATAAATTGCACTGTTGATTTTGTTTAACTGAATTGTCTATTTTCATAAACACCACTAACTGACAGAAATCTCCAGTTCCCAGGGTATGCAATTGGGCCATATAAAGTTGCTATGTATGTATTGGTTACTTTAATAACGGAATATTTCCCTGAACCAATGGTGTTAGAGATGACCCAAAAATTAGACAGGTACAATCTGGTGGATCATGTCAATATGAGGATTTCTTGTTTACTGAAATATGCCACAAATAGTAGTGTAATTGACTGAATAATTTATGGGGACAGGGTTGGCATTTAGGAAAATCAAGGGATTTATGTACACGGTACCTCTATTAGCCTTCCTGGCAGCACATACTTGCTAAAATCATGGCACAGTAGTGTAAGAAGTCTTGAAATGGCTCTCCATCTTAAAAGTTGTGTTGTAAGAGTTGTCTATTGCCTATACAAGTAGATGTGAGGCATTATGTTATGCTTGGCTATGATTGCAAGCTGTACGCAGCTTTTCTTGGCATGCTGAAAATCAGCCCTCTGGAGCATCACTGCTTGCCTATACACCATTCTCTGCTAAGCTCATGTGGTGACCTGCTGGTTTAAAACACAGCAGAGGAAACATGGAGAAAGCACAGAAGATTTGGATAAAATAAAATTCAAACCTTAAGACACCAAAACCACACAACTCTTTGCATGATACCAAGCATTTCCTGGTATCTGAAACCTGTTCCCATGGAGCTGGGTATCTCACAAAGCTGAGAACTGAAAATTCACAGGTGCCATATTAGAAAACAAAATTCTGGCTTTGACAGTGAGGGAACATTTAGTCTCCCTTGAAAGTCTATATCAAGTGCAGATTTCATGGGAATGTTTACAGTAAACCTCAGCTGAAGTTTCTCACTCAGCTGGTCTTTTCATTCTTCATATACAAATACTCATGAAAAGCACTTTAAAATCAAAATCAAAATCAAAAATCAGAATCTGCTTAACTTAATACATTGTCATGAGCACAAATAAACTGACAAGGAATGTATTCAGACTGGAAATGAGAAGGTTTGTAAAGAGCAGAGTACTGAAAATCAGACAGCTTTCAGGAGGGGCAGTGCAGATTGAAATTTGTTCAAGTTATATGATGAGTCTCATAAAATGCATTTAAGGCAAATGCTGTCCATGTTAACAAGGACATCCTTAAAGTTATCAAACTACATTTTTAGTGTGTACTCCCACCTTGAAGTAGCTCTGGAGCAGACTAGATTAAATTCTGCAGCTTGGTGGGCTCTCTCAATATTGGCCAGAGGCATAGATAAAAAGTTAAGGATCAGTATTTTCAGAAGACAAGGTAAGAAGACTAACAGCTGAAAAGAACATGAGAAAGAACATGGAAAGAACTCTTTCCTCCTCATGTAAGGCTAAGCAATGTTGCTTGTGATCCTTTATTTGGGTTGTGTCATTATTCAAGTTAAATTCAGAATTTTTGACAAAGCTGAGTGGCTCATAGGCTTCCTAGGATTCTGGTCTTTCTAATCTTGCTGTTACCATCTGGGCACTATGAATAAACAAATTCACGAGCTAAGTCAGGTGGGTTTTATGCCACTTCTGGCAACCAAACACTTCTGAAGTGAAACACAAAGCATTCAATCTCTTTTTCATTCAATCTTAATTCATGGGCCACACTGAATTCTTATAATAGCAAAGTCTTCCTTGAAGTTGATCAGTTGTCCAGCACTTTACACTGTCAGCACTTTCTTGGATTTTGAGTCCTTTCCTCAGGCTTTGGATTGAATGAGAGCTTGCCTATGAAAAAAATCTGAATATGGTCTTTGTTGATTAAATGAGAGGTCAGTATTGCTGTGAATCATGAAGTGACCAGTTCTCACTGGGCTGACCTTAAAACCTACATAGCCACTGCCTCACAACATATTTATAGACATACATTATATATATATATAGAAGCACTTGTCACACTCTTGCTCTACAGTAAGGAGTAAATAGAAAGCAAAACTTTTTCATGTCTAGAACACTGTTGGTTTTCATATCAGGATCTTCCTGGACTCTGGGAAAAGCTTTTATGGAACTAGTTCTTCTCCCCCTTGAAAACCGCACCTTATATTCTGGTAACAATCAGGGACATATTATGTAAGGAAGATCAGGTTGAGTAAATTTTGGAATTATACAATCATTCAGCTTTTACTTAAACTCATCATTACCTTAGATGTCTTTCTGTCCTGCTTTTCTTTCAATTTGGTTGATGGCATGGAAGATTTACTCAAGACTACATTTTGATATAATTCCTGTGAGCAACTTACAGTAAAGATGGGGTTTTATGTGTACTCTAAAAAAAAAAAGCAAAGGTTTCCAGTGTGTCATTAATTCAGTTTATTATAACTATAAAATATATTGAGTAGGAGTAATATTAAGTCTATGTTTTTCAACCCTTGTTTTTTGCTACTGCAATAATGCTTCAGCAAAACTATTTTGTTCTCCTTCATGTTGCATATTTCCTGCACACTCATTCTTCTTCTAATAAAAGGGAGAAGTTATGATACTGAAAGCAAAACTTTCACCTTCTAGTCTTTCATACTGAGAAGGCTGTATGATTTAGTTGCTGTCTTTTTTAATGTCTCTGAAAAAGGATTCAAAATGTGCAAGTTTCCAGCAAAGGGCAAAAGAAGAACTATCCATAAATCATTAAAGGCTTGAGGACCTTTAAATTATTTATTTTTAATTATTATAGTTAATAATAGTTTAATGTATCCTAGAATAAGTGAATTGATTATTATTGATTTTTGTGATGACTTCAGACCAGAGAACTCTCACCCTGGCTTAATAAATTGACTGATAAACTGACTGCATTGTTAAACATTAGCCTGGAAGTAAAAGATAAGAAAGCACATGCTTTGTACTCTGATCAAGCAAGTTGTCAGTCAAAGCTGCAGAAATATAGCCAAGGAGTTTAAGAACTGAAGGGGCATAAGTTCGAGGCCCAGGAGGGGAAACATAAGACCAGACAATATGCCAATTAATGGAATTAAAGCAAAAAGATTTAGAAGGGGTTTCCCTCAGGAGACAGCATGAAAGAAATGACAACAGTTGATTCAATAAGGACAAAAGCACAAATGAGCTGACTATGAAAAGGATCAGAATATTTACAGAGGACAGTGTCTGAAGAATTAAGGAACACTAGCTTGCAATTACTGTGAATTTATTACGCCCCAGTAGCATGTTCTAATTCGGTCTCATCTAGCCTCTGAACAAATATGTTCATCCTTAAATTCCAGAGCAAAAGAAATAATCCCTTTCTGGTTGCAGTCAGACTATGAACAGATTAAGATCAGCAAAAATTCAAATACGGTAACAAACAAAGGAAATTTCACTGAAGTTTCTTGTCCATCATCTATATCAGTATTTGCAGGCTTCACAGCAATTTAAAGTTTATTTTAGCAATGCTGTGTTCATGACATCCAACAGCAATACAGGTCCTTATGCTCACCTTCCCACACAATGCAAGGTAGAGAAGGATAAGACGAAGAGAAGGACATGTGAAGGTGTGCGTGCAGATAGGAGCTGTTCCTTCTGTTGGGTTTATTGCTGATGAAACCAGATCTTCTCCCAGGAATGAGGTCTCACTGCCCAACAAGAGATGCCTTTTAGAGTTTCACAAACTCTTCAAGGGGCATCCTTGGTTTTAATGCATGTATGACACTCACAAATCATATTCTACCCTACACATTTTGAAGATATTTGAAACTAGAAAATGGAAGAGTATAAAAGTAAGTGAGAGAAAGTTTAGTGTCTCTATGATTGAGATTCAAAGGGTTTCAAATCATCAACTTTACAGAACTGTATGTTCAGAAATCTGCATGAGCCAGCATCCTTCCTGAAATGAAAACTATTGCTGAATTATTCTGAATATCCCACTAATACAATAACCCAGAGAACAGCCACATCCCTCAATGAACCACAGAGCTCTGAGCTGAAAAGGAGATGGTCCTCAGTGGCCCCCTCCAAGGATACAGGACCATACTACTTGCTTCCCTCTCTCCTTTTGAAGCAGGAAAATTTCATCCTTTTTTTGCATCTGGCTTCCCACCCTATCCCATGTCAGTCTGGTTCAAATCAAATCAGAAGTGTCAATTGCTCATCAGCACACAGCTAATTGCTCATCTCCTTGCCCTTACCACTGTTTCTCACCTCACACAGCAAGCAAAGCCTTAGTGATCTGGACTGCCAGCTCCAGTGCAGCCCCAGCATCCCATTTTGGAAGTCAGGACGGGGGAGTTCTGGAAAACAGAACTTTCTGCTTTCTACTACCTCACCTCTGCAACCCACAAGACCAGGGCATCAGCAGCATGGGGTTCCCAGGCCTGCATTTTCTATGTTTAGTGAGCTTCTGTCATCATTCTGTTTCCAGGTTTTCTATACAGAACTTCCCCCTTTTCTTGCCGAAATGCAATTTGTTTTATATCAAACATTTGAAGGATAAGCAATAAAAAGTAAGCTTCCTGAGGTAACTGCTCCTCCAGAGTGAGCAAATCCAAATATGCTGGCATAGGAAATCCAGAAAAGTAAATGCAAGGAGATGAAATTAAAATGTTGTTGGAATTACCTTGCTAACATGAAGGACAAGGGGAGAATTTCTACAACAGTAATTAAGCTGTGCCTATGAGTACAGGACAAGCAAAGGGGAGATCACACACGTCTTATGAAACTCTTCACAGTCACAGGCAGGTACCCTGACCTCATACTATGTACTTCTCTGTTCTAACAACTAAACTTCCATCAAAAATAATGGTAAAGACATTACTCTGTTTTCTGAACTAATAATTAGGTAAATTAAGCCCAATAAATCAAACCCCTTCGGAATGACATGCAGAGTGGTGTGCTTGTATGGTAGAAGAGGGGAACAGGAAATATTGGCTCTCATGAAGCTAAAAAGAGCAAACTGATATTTTTTAATTTGTTTAAACAAAAATTGCTCCCTAGATAGCACACTGTGTGCTGTGTTTTGCCTGGAGCAAATGTTTATGACTGAGTTATAAAAATAGAAGTTTGTGTGATCCCCTAGTGCTGCACATGCACACACAGACACAAGTCAATTCCTGTCCAATTGCTTTACATCACTTAAAATCTCTGCTGTCTCAGCTGTTAATGGGTATCTCGGGAAGCATCAGGTTTGAAAAGGTCCTTCATCTAACACTTGTCTATCTTTTGTCAGCTTGTTAGGATGATGTGTGGTATGCTTTTTTATGCATTCTATGGCACCCATCAGTACTTCAGGTGAAAGCATAGGGAACCAAAACTAGAGTAGTCATGTCCAGAGGAAATATTTTGATGACAACTCTAAAAGCAGAGATGGTGATTTGTTTTATCAGAAGATTGAAACAATGCTGTGCCTTATCTTAGCTATGTGTCTTCACAGACAACCTTAATAACTCATATTTTACGAGTGTCATACTAAACAAACATGAGCAACATAAGAGCCATTAAGAATTCACCTGATTTGTTTTTCCATCTTTCATCACCTATGGAGAATGTGAAAACTTAGTACTTTTGCAATTTTTTTCCTAATGTATACTATATAGCAAATGATCATTACATGGAACAGTGCTAGCTTGTGGTTCTGCAAATTGCAAATGTTGCAGAAGAGTGGTTCATTAGTTGTCTTGGTCAGTGTTGCAAAACTAATTGTCTTTTTATATCGAGGGAAGTGCTCACTGCTTTGACACAGCCTAAGCAGTTTTGCCTGCACTGTGTAATAATGAGTTTAGTCACTAAAGTATAATCCTAATAAGCAAAACAAGAAGAATAATAATTCAGACTTTGCAATGACTGTGGTCTCCACACAGATTTTGAACAGCCTGTGGGGCTGTTATGTACTAAAAAATCTATATTGTAAAGGTATCTAATGTGGAGATCAAGACTTGCTTTAAAATGGTCTCCTGAAAGGTGCAAAGTTCAGGCTCTGCTAAGGGCTGCCACCCTCCCATAAGTCTGCTTCCATCCTGCCTAGGATCACACATGGCAACTATACCACAAAAGGAGTGAGAGCCTTGCAGTGGGGAAAGCCTCCTCAAAGACTTTTGAGGCTGTGATATAAGCTGAATTTTAAGTGTCTCTGTGTGACAGGTCCATTACCAACTGATTACTCTGGAGGCCAACAAACATTTCCAAGTTGGAGCACTAAAAGGTATTTATTTCCCTATACCCTTCTCTTTGGCTCATGAATACACATTCTGTTTATAAGAACAATCAGCAAGACATGCACATGTCTTTGGGACCTGGAATCTCACTGTCCTTCCAAAACATCCTGACTCTTCCTGTGAACCCTTTGCTGAGTTTTACTTATATTAACTTTGCTTTTTTTCCCCTTTCCTTTTAACATAACAATAACGACATTAATTACTGTTGATAGGAAGGGTAAGGCATGCACCACCAGAGAAGACAACCTAGGAAAATCCCTGGTGAAAATGCATGTGGTCAGAGAGGGATGAGAAAGCATGAAAGTACACATCCTTCATTCCATATTCATTAGACCAATGTCTAGTACATAAGTTTCACACCACAAAAATTTTGCAAAGTGTTTTTTTTGGTTTTTTTTTCTGAAAGCAGGAAATTTCAAAGTACTTTACAAAGAAAAGGATCTTTTTTGAGTTGATTGAGTGTATGAGTAATGTGAGATTTAAAATAAAAATTTCTCCTGTCTACTTCTGTGGGGGCACTCATAAAACCACCCACCTCCTTGAATAGGCTTAGTGGTTGTGGATGCCCTGTCCCTGGAAGTGTTCAAGGACAGGTTGGAGGAGACTTTGAGCAACTTGGTGCAGTAGAAGTTGTCCCTGCCCATGGCGGGGGATTGGAACTAGATGATCTTTAGGATTCCTTCCAAAGAAAACCATTCTGTGATTCTGTGAAATTTCCTCACTACTATAGAGAACTCTCCTTGGCTTGGGTAGTCATGCTCTTCCTCCTGTTCAACTAAGGCAGTGATCAATGTTCTCCAAAAAGCAATGGCTGCAGCCAGAGAAACGTAGCAAATGGATTCTAGCACAAGTGGTGGCCAGGAAAACATGTCTCCTGGCAGCATTTCCCTTCAATAGCAACAAGAAACCTGAAGTAGGCAACTAATTATTTTCCCCATTCTCAGCAGACCTCAGTCAAATAGCTTACTTTATTTTTCTGAGGTCATGAATTGTTGGTCATTCCTCACTAATTTTTTTTTTTGTTGTTTTTCTAGGTCAGTGAATAGAGTGACTTCCCTAACTGAAGGTTTGAGCCTTCCTGTTAACAAACCTAATTCTGAATTACTTTTTTATTTGTTAGAATAAACTTTGATTTATGTTAGAACAAGTCACAATTAAGGCTAAAACCTTCAGTATGGTAAAAAGCAAACCACATCCAATGTATGAAGCATTCTGCAAGCATTGTCCCAACTGCAAATTAGTTCTGGTTCATAAAGGGCTCTCTGGATAACAGCTGAATTACAAATCTTTTTCAGTAGGATAGTGATCAGCACCTGCTCATAGGCAGTAGCAGTTGCCAGTGAAGGTTTTCAGTTCTACAAATAATAATGCACACTCATAAATGCACGTTCTCTACCTGTTGTCAAAGGCAGTGAGTAATAGCAAAGCAGTGAATTTTCATCAGTCACTTTAACTTTTTAAGTGTTGCCAAATGGCTGACAATCAGTTCTGGGACAAGGGCAAGAAAGGAAAACCATCTGACAGATGGGGGAGCAGATGGGGGACAGTGGGAGAAGAGCTACCCACCCCATCAAACTACAGGCAGTAGCCACAGCCACAGCAGGATTACTGCTTTCTGGAGTCAGGGCATTTTGTTGTTCTTTTTGGGTTTGGTTTTTTGTCAGCTATGGTCCCCATCATCTCCACCACAGTGTCATCCACATTTTTTCAAGCTGGGTTTCCCAGGGTGTCATTCAGCGCATGATAAACAAAATCGTTGCTTTCACATTTTGTGATGGGTAACCAGAAAGAAAGAGGGTTTTATTGGAGTCAGGATTTTGAAGAAGATTTTTCTGCCTTCCTTCCCATGGACTCTCTTACCTAGCCACAATAAAAGTGTCTCACCTCTGTCAGATTTACCCTCAAAAATGTCTCTCTAATTAGCAATTTCTTAAAGGGGATACTAACTCTGAGGGATAGCTGAGAAACCAAAAGATAAAATAGTGGAAAAATTTAACTCATTAAGCCCTTAAAAATCTATCCATCAAGTCTGGTTTTGTTTTAAACAGCCCTGTAGCTTCCTTCCCTGTTTTCTTCCCAGAAACTGCTCATGAAACTTGTTTGTGCCTTGTGATCAGAAGTAGCAGTCTCACACCCTAGGTTTTTTCTTCTTTGAATAGCTGAGCTATATAATACATATGTCATTATAATATATGCCATATAATTCAGTCTTCTAGTGTAAATAGCATTTCTTGTGATTTTTTTTCTATTCACTTTCAAGGTGTATTTCCGTGTAACAGTTTTAAAGTGTTTTCTCAGCACTTGTGGTTAATAGAATTTGTTCACAGCAATCTGTCAAAATCAAATCAAACAGGGAAAAGAGTGTCAACACAGCAATGTTTTATAAATGTACATCTATACGCAGCAAGGTTTGGGGAGGGAATTACTTTGCAGATGGTTGGAGGTGTGGAGTGAGAATTGTCCATATGCATGTCCAATGTCTCTTCAGCTCCAGCATATTTTATAGGCAGACTTATAAAACATAGAATACATTCCAGAAGCTCAGAAGCTGTTCAGCTCTTCATTTCAAAGACAAAACTATTGTAGTGTTATTCATCTGTCCTGTTCTTCTGACAGTCCTTGAGATTCTGCAGCCAACAATCTGTTTCAATCTTCATATTCCTTCAGACCTTTACTTCCCTAATTAAAATGCGTTTTCTAATGTCTAAATTAAATCTCCTCAATTAAATGACTGCGATTAAATTGCTGCAAATTAAACTTATTAGCTCTTAGCCAACCTGCAGTAGACTCAGGCAATGGTTATTGCCATTCTCTTTGATTACACATCCTTCTTCTTCTCTTCTGTAGATTAACCGAATCCAAATCTTTTAAAAATATATCATGGTTGTTAGTCTTCTCTTCTCTTATCAAGCATCTTTACTATTTTTTATAATTGTGGTATTTAGATTGGATATAATGTTCTAGTTGAAACCTTGACAAAAAACCTGTTATAATTTGTTTGGAAGAAATCACATCTCAAATCTTAACCATTCTCATCTAATGGGATTTATTTTTTTAATTAGTAGAGAGCTGTGGAAACATTGTGAAACCTCTTGAAACCCTGAAGAAAGCAAATATTCTGTGCAAGTTTAATATCATCCATGTGAAGTAGTCATAATACATTAAAAACAGTCAGGATCAGATACACCATCGTACTTTTATTATTAGCACATAGATGTTGAGAAAGAGTATTTCACTACATTTTCTCAAAAAGCTCCTTCAAATTGCTAATCAAGAGATCACAGAATCACAGAATCAATTAAGTTAGAAAAGACCTCTGAGATCATTGAATCCAACCTGACAGTTTTGGTCTGTCAGACGTCTCATATACATGAATTTAGTTCTGAGTAAAGAAGAGATCCCAAGTTACTTCACTCCTTGTCCTGTACTTTAAGTCAGTAAATACATATTTGCAAGTTTCTTCCTCTGGATTTTATCAAGGTATATGTCAATGCTACTCCAGAAATAGGTGATTTGAGCAGTTCTTAAGAGGCTGTGTGTAAAAATCAAGCATTTTTTGAAGTTAGGCCAATTCTGAAAATAATATATATAGAAAAATATCTCCCAAAACAGCAACACAGAAGTAAATTGCAGCAAAGGCAAAATGTCATATTTTCATGGTTTCATAATAAAAGATTTCAATATTTTGCTTTCAAAACAACTCCCTGTTACAGAATAATGTTAAAAATATATGAAGTATTTTACATGCAAAAATAAAACACTGTAACATCTCTTTAATGCTGAACTTTCATTGTTTTTCTTCAATGCAGCTGTGAAATAAGATTTATTTCTGAGATCCTTAATGACATGAGAAAGTCCTCCCCACAGCTCTACTGAACACTTGTGTAAAGAATGCAGCTCAAAACAGCCTACCTGCACAATGAAATTTCTAGCCAGTAATTTAATGTAGCATCTTTTTTTGTGTATCAGCTGCATCCTTATAAAGGTGGTGTATGTATATAGTGATGGCAGGAGTAAATACAATTTTCTGGCAAGTGTCCATTACTTCTATTCATCTTGTGTAGAATCAGAATTACTGGAGAGCTGGCTTATGGTCTGAAGCAGCTGTATCTTGCAAGGACTATTTTAGAGCACTGGTTGCAGAAGCACAGACAGAAGTAAGTCATTAGGCCAAAGCAGGCAGGCAGAACCATCTTAATCTGATGGTCAAAGACACCAAAGCAAATGCCTTCTTGAGCAACACTGTTCACTGCTCCAGTTTGCAATCTGTCATTTCAGTTTATATTTAAGCCTATCTACTTAACTGTTTATTTTGGCGAAGATGTAGTTTTGGGAGCGACTGAGAGGTTGGCAGCAGTTCTATTCTTCCAGACTCTGCCCTCCGGTGGTATCCTTCATCAGAAAGGTGACACAGACAACCAGGGAGGTACACAGTGCAGCAAAATTTGTCAAGGGTTATCTACCTGTCAGAGCTCATTAGAAAAATGCTTTAATACCTCACCAAGCAACATTTAAAATTATCACTGAGCATGAATTTCTATAACATCTCTCCCTCTGTAGACTTCTGTTGCTTCTTACTTTTTCTTGTCATAAAAAGAGCTGGGGAAAAACTCAAGTTTTCATACAGTATTTATATTTTTTCTGCCCTCACCCCAAGGCTGGAACGTAAGATGAAAGAGCAACAGCTAAAAACAACTGTTCTTGAATGTCTGAAATTCCAAGTTGATCACATAGTTTTCAGTTTGTTTTCTTTTTCAGACTGGTTCATCTCTGTCTCGTTATACTGTATAACAAAAAAACCCTAACCCAAAAAAGTGTGTGCATGCAGATTTATAAGTAGTTTTATAAAATTTTTCATAATTAAAATGTTAATATTTCCTGAAAATCAGCAGCCTGAAATGGTCATCTTCCTTCCCCCCTCTGTTTTCTGTTTCCAGTTAAATGTTTTTTTTGAAGCAACAATAACTTGATTTTCTGTATTATTGCTGCTCCATTAATACTAATGTTGATGGCATTCTACATTTATCACCTTCTTATCACATTTCTCATTTAATAGCTCACATCATAAGACTTTATATAAAGGCACAATAACTACTGTTAATTTAGTGCTCTCCTGAGTGCGCTTTATGATGGCATTTTTGAATGACCTTTATTATTAAACAAAAGCCATTGTAGGACATATCTCATTTACAACAACCATAAATTCAGATACCAAAACTATTAAATTTTGTGCATAAATACTGACATAAGTACAAGTAAATCTATCTGGAGATGAAAAAAAAAAAAAAAACAACAAACCCTTGGTTTATTTTTTTACAATACAGTGTTATACTAGAATATACAGAGTGCACAGTGCTACATGGTTGGAGCTGTAGCTCCAGGCTGGTTATGAGTACCTTGGGGATCTCAAGGTTTTGTTCCAGAACCTCTCCTGATCAATTTCTTTATTGATGACTTAGATGAAGAGACCCAAGTGCACCCCCAGCAAGTTTCCAGACTGGGGTAGGGGGCAGTCATGGGACAGAGCTGCCTTTCAGAGAGATCTAGGAAGGCCAGAGGAATGGACCAAAAGGGAAATTCAACAAAGGCAAATGTGGGGTCCTGCACCTTGGACAGACTAATCCCCTGCAGCAGTAAGGACTGGGGACCAGTCAGCTGGGGGGCAGGACTGATGGACAGGGTGTGGGGGTGTTGGCAAACAGAACTAAACAGGAGGTTTAAAGTAGGACAGGTTTAAGGTACTAACACAATTTGCCCTTGGTTATGTGGATTTGATGTGCTGTGAGTATAGCAAAAGAGAACAAAAAGACCAGCCCAAGAGAGTTAATGTAAAGTTGTCAGACTAAGAGCTGAAACTGTCACTTTCAAACATGAGTCATGGCCCAACATTTTTAATTCCAAGACGATTAGGAGATAAAGCTGACTCATCCATCAAAAGGGTGGCTTTTCAGGAGGAGCTATGTGTTATCTTGACATGAGTTTGAGAGTGCATTTTCAAATTCAATGTATTTAGGAATAACATGGAAAATATAGTGAGCGGTGAAGTATAAAATTTGCTGATTCTAAGAGGTTGATCAGTGTAATAGGGAGACAAGGTATTGGAGGAGTGTCCACATTAGCATTTTAGGTTTTATTGAGAATGTGCTTTCGAAGCAAATGTTTTGATTCTCGATGAATGCATTTTATTTTCCATTGTCAGAATGTCTTAGAGTGCACAATCTACATTGCAGTCTGGGGGAAACTAAGCTGGATGATGTAGTCTGAATACAAAATACTTTTCAACTCATGAGCTCAGGCTAGTCCCAGCTAACCTCTCCTAACAATACATAAAATGTATATACTGTGAATATTGGATTCCCAGCCTCAACTGGTTCACTCTAAAATTGGGTCACTTTAAAATCTTATTTTACTGAGCTGTATCACTAATTGCTAATGCACAGAACAACAAAATAGAGCTGAAATTCAGTTTATGTAACCGTATAGCAATGCACAGATGGAGCCACTCCAGTAGCATGTGTAAAGCAAGATTTTGGGAACAGGTTAGATCCACGAAGAAAAGAGCTAAATGGTTCTTGTACCTAAAAAAGGATAATAATGGGTAATCATAAATGGCAAAGAATGACTGAGCAGCCTGGGAAAACAGGTAAAATAAACACACAATATCCTGAAACAGATGGCATTGACTGTTCACCGACCTTTATCTGTATTCTTGTACTGTCAGCCAACAAGTGGCACTTGTCAGAGTCAGGTTTGAAATAAGTGGTTCTTTACCCATCCACAGTGCACTGGTGGATGTGGGTACAAATTACTTTTTCTTCTCTTAGTATCTGCTTCTACTCAATGCTGGGACCAGACTGGTTCAACCCACAAGCTGAAACAGAAAAAGTGAGAAAGACAAGTGAATCCAGAGGGAAGCATGGACCACAGAAAGCTGTGTTTTAACCACCAATTGCAAAATCATTTTTTCCACAATCAAAACCTCTTCCTGTCCTCTTAAAAATATCAATAACAAAGTAAAACTGCAGAAAGAACTTCAATGGCATATTCCATATTTGTCATCTTGAACATACCATGTGTTTTTTAATGCTTTTGTAACTGTGTACTCTTGATTGATTGCTTTGAGTCAAAGAAGGAAAAAGTAAATTTAAGGAAATGAACCTTCTAAAGCAGTTTTCCAACCTGTATTCTAAGTCCAAGATAGTCTTCTTTTAGTAGAGGCTTAAATCATTTTAGAGGAAGGTACTCACCTTCACTGGAATGCTTTAGGGTACCTTGGTTTAAGAATTACTCTCTCCAAGGTTGAAAAGGAGACCTGTTTCATTTCACGTCCTTGAGTGCAACTGTTGAGTAATATCCAGCTTCAAGAATAGCTGTCAGTCAGCTCTCAATCAGACTGAACTTGGAGCTGGAGGTCACCAGAAAACAAGAGAAATTTGTGTAACTTAAAGAGAGACAGAATAATGTTTAAAGACACTTGCCCCTGAGCAAAGCAGAGACCCTTCCTGAGCACTGTTACAGACCTGCTGGCGGGATTTGACTGGGAGCTAGGGTGTCAGACAAACAAAGTAAAGATAAAAAAAATTATTATAATTGGAAGATGCTTTTTGCAGCAAGCCAAGATTTGAGCTCTTTAGTCACCATTCAATTTGTTCAGGCTGAGAGCACTCATTCTCTGCTTGTTTCTATGCTATATTGTTCTTTCTACTCCTTTCTGTAATTTTGTATATATGCTTTCTGCTCTTAGAATTAATATACCATTTGAAGCATGGCAGCTCTTAATAGAGGAATACCTCAAATAAGTTCTGTAGCATATATTTTTCTCTTGGTTCAAACCATTCTGATGAGAGGCAATCAAACTTAACAGTTACCTCAGGGAGAAATTTGGTCCATTTAGTCTAGCAAGACCTTATGGTCCATCAGACACAGCCTTATAGACCCAAAAGATAAAAAATCCACCTATATTTTGTCTTCCCATTTTAACTCTCATAATATAAATAGCTGTCATTTTCCAGCTGCCTATTCAGATGATTTATACTACTTGTACTGATGACTTTTGCACTGTGTTCCTTTTGTGTGAGGATTTGACCTGAAATGCTCATTGTCTGCTCACTGTTTTAAGAACTTCAGTGCCATAGATTAAGTACTTGCAAGGGAGCGCAGAGAGTCTGGCATTTAATTTCCTCTTAGCTGAGCTCCATGACTTGTGTTGCACTTTCTCAGCAGCTTGAGCAGCCTTGATACCTATGATATGGCCACTGTTAGAGGGGTTCAGAAGGGTCATAAGTGGAGAAGATGGGACTCTGATAGCTTCTGAAACAGAGCCATGGCAGAGTGAATTCCATTGCAGTGACCACAAGTGTATGGACAATGTGACAGATATGATTCTAGACTAACAGCTTTATAGCTGGAAACAAAAATGCTTATATGTACCTGTTGAAATGGATGATAAAATCACTAGTCTGAGACATTCTCAGTCCTTATCAAGTTCTAAGCAATATTTCTTAAAACCCACTACTGCCTTTTTTCTGAAGTGATTATTAATTTGGTGTTCATATCTTTGGTTATAGACTTAGTTCCTATTAATATTTTTCACAAATGTTTGTGTCATACCAAATCCAGAAAAAAATTGCCATGTTATAAACTGAAGGACTGTTTGCAGATATCAAAATGCAAATTTAGCAGCTTGAGGAGCACTTCCATGGAGGTGTGTGATGTTCAGAGCAGTATGAAGGTGGCAGCTACTTTATTTCAATAGCAAGTGACTTCCAACCACCACTGCAGAGAATTCACTGAAGCTTTTTTACTCAGTCCTGCAATGACAAATTTCAGTGATATCTTGCACTTGTGTGAAAGCTAAAGGCTGAACTATATGAAGGTAATTTGTAGCAGGAGAGGACCTGGGGTCTGGCTGATGGTCTCTTTTCCTCCTCACATCTGCTTTGTAAATCCTAATGGTCAAAAAATCAATTAACTGCTAGATATGACTTGAAACTATACCATGCCTCCACACTAAGGACGTTGGAGTCACCTGCTTTCTCATTGCTCAGAGAAATCTGCAGAGAAATAGGTACAAAACTGGAGTTGCAAGGGGGCCTGAGCTCATCATCATGGCAGAGCAAGCTCCTGTGGGTCCTGTGAGATGGGTCAGCCGTAGCCAGGGTCTGCCTGTAGGCATCTGAGGATGCCTCCCCACTGCCCTGCACAGGCTGACAGCTGGAACCAATCGCCTGGGATGCTCTCAGGGCCATGATAATAGTAGTGTTGTCATAATAGTAGAGTTAGTTTGGGGAGCTATTTTGTTCCTAATGACCCAAACTTGGATATTGCAGTAGCACAAAGGAATCAGCCACACAAAAACTCTCCCTGTGCAGTGGTGCATAAAAACACAAAGATTGTCTGAGCTAATGGCCTAACAATAAAGCTCGTGTTGCTAGTTTTCTGCTGGAAGCTGGTGCAGAAGGAAAACATCTTACTATGTAAAAACAGTCTTTTTGTTAAGGCCAGTAATGACTCCAAACTGGTATCTGCTATGTAGTTTTACAAATTTATGGCAAGAATGTGTGGGTCCATTATGAGAAATGAATATTGATGTCTGTAGTATATAGAGACAAATTGAGCTCTAATGATTTCCTAATAAAGTAATTTGTTCATAGATCACAAGGGGATACGAGCAAGAAATTTTTAATGGTAAGGCCAAAGTAATTATTTTTCAGCATCTAATTACACCTATACAACTGATCTGGGCTGCATTTGCTGAACTAAATGATGATATAGAATGTCCCACTGAGGTTCACATTCATCATTAAAAGCCAGTTCCTGGCCTTTGACAAGAGGGTAGAGCAGCTCCTGAGAGGTAATTTAATATAATTAGGAGAATATTATGTTTACTATCTGCACACTGTGCTTGCTTTAGATTAGACATGACAACGGGAGAAGTAGAAGGACATTTTTCTCAAAATTAGCCTTGTCATCTCAGATTAAACTTTGTAGTATTTTTTTCTTTTCCCATCTCTAAATTGTAGCTAATGAGAAGGAAGAATCTTGTCACAGGAGTCACAGTAACAGTATATGCTTGATGGTACTGGAGATAGAGAGAGACTTGTGCAAGGTTTATGGAAACATGCAGGGAAGGGCCAGTCCTGCTTTGCTGGTTGCTGGATACAAGATATTGTCTAATTTAAACAAGTGCATTGGTATTTTTAGTGCATAATGCATGTTTCACTGGAAACAGAGAGTTTAAAACTTTTTACAGGGTTTTCAGGGAACAGCATATTGACAAAACACTTTTTTTCTGTAAATTTGTTTATACAAACAAATCCAAACTTGTGCTTCATGTTATCAACAGCTTTTTAAGGTTTTCTGCTGATTGCTGTCAGCATGCTTCCAGTGAGCTCTTTTGGGAGTTTTTTTTGTCATAGACCTCCTACACCTTCCAAAGAGATGGGGAAGTTGTATATATGAGAGAGTAAATGCAGTTCGAGCAATCCTGAGTTTATTCACTTTTTGCTCTCTGTAACAGCAGACTGACACATTCACACCATTCCTTTCAGCAATGCCTTGAGTGTTAGGGCAGTGAAGAAGCCAGCAAAACTGAAGCAGAGTGGGACAGACCAGAACTTTGAGTGAAACTTTTCAAGGCAATATGAACATCAAAAAGAAAGTAAATTCAGGATAGTATAATGACATCTAGGAAAGAGGTTTTCAGTAAAAAATTATGTAGTTTCTCACAACATCTTGAACACAAGAAAGTTTCTGAACACCAAGGCATCAAGGCTCCCATCAAGGCTCCCATCAAGGCCAAGTAAGAACACTAAGAGAGGGATTAAAAAACATGAGGTTTGTTGAAAATTCATTTAAATGTAAGGACTTCTTATTTCAGCAACCCATTTACTTATTGTATTTCTTCCCTCCACTCTTTAGGGAAATATTTCCCACAAGGCTCCCTGGTCCTTCTCTCTTCTGTGCAGCGTCCTCTGCACAGGAAACAGACCTGGACCCCTGCCATGAAAGGGAGTACACCGGCTGGTTCTTTAGACATGAGGTCCTGGTGGTGAAGGATTTCAATTTTTCCCTCCACTGCTTCTCTTCTTCTGCTGAACCCCATTGCACTTGCTGGCCAGGAGAAGGAAGGGTTGTTTTTCTTTCAACCAGGTCCTTCAGTGAGCAGATAGTCCAGCTTGTTTTGGCACCTGTGATTTTTTCCTTTCACAGACTTTGCTAGAAGTTGATTCCCCATCACACCTGGATGCAGGCACAGAGCAAATCCTCCAAGCACCATGCACAAACAGTGCCTCACACCCATCTCTGTGTCTTCTCCTCACACCCACCAATTCATCTCTTCATTCCATGTGGCACAATATATACTCCCATATATACCCCAGATAACTCCCGTGCTGCTATTTCTGCATGATGAAATTTAGTTCCAGCCTTAAGTCATCCTTATTTTCTGCAATTATCTCTGTGAAGATTATCTGAAAAGGTGTGTTCACACCCATTAGAAATTTAATTTATGATTTACCTAGATTTTTAAACCGCTTCTTTCTGTTACTCAGTTCAGCATAATAGTTATGCTGAACTGCGTCTAATATCTACAGCAAAGGACAACATGAGCTAGATATCAAAAGGAAAGGGTTTTTTTACTCTCTGTATAACTGGTGCTGCAGTGCTGTGTAGGGCAATGTCACTCTGTGACACATTTTATCCCTGTAATGGTATTAGGAACAGTATCAAAACACCTTATTTGCTTTGCCAGTAGCAGTCACATAAATTAAAGATGCCCAGAAGCAGCTTACATTATTTCTAGCAGCTTTGAAAAATGATCTAATTTTGATTGCAAGTAGTGTAACAATCTCCACTGTGATATAATTCTTTGTTTGATTTTTTTTTCCTTCATTCTCCAGCCTCAAATTCTGCCAACTAGAAAAACTAACAATTGGTTTCTATTGCCACTAGGTTCTCTCCAGAAAGTCAGATCATGGAAAACAAAAAGAATTTCTGCTTTGTTTTCCTGTATTTTCAATGAAATTCTGGATCAGTTCATTTAGAGTGGATTATGGAATTGACTTTTCCCAATGTTAATCTTTCTCCATACAGGGGAACCTTCAATGTCAAAAATCCCACTTCTTGTTTGAAAATTTTTACTTAGGTGTATAAGTCATGCAATGAGGTTGCTGTGAGTTTTTAAGCAAGGTGACCAGCTTAGCAAGTGAAGTAAATGAAATAAGTCTTTTTGCCCTCATGTTTAACAGTGTGGTCAGGTTTTCTTTTAAATTATTCTTCCATAAGTAGCAGGAAGAAACTTGCCTCTGGTTTACCAGGGGTATATCTATGACATCTTATTGATAGGAAATTTGTATAAACATATGAAGCAGCTCAAAATTAAAATAAACAAACAAACCAAGAATCTACAAAGAGTAATATATTTCAGCCTTCATTGAAATGTTGTATCAAAGCCTGGAATATATCTCTTTGTGGGCGGATCTGCATGATTTAGTGGTACATCTGTTATCAGACGTCTTAAAATTCTGATATATTTGCTACATACATTAAGAATTTCCTATTTTAACTTAGAAAATGCTTTCACATTCTATTTTTTATCTCAGTACACCATAAACTCCCAGTGCAAATTTTGTTCAGTCTTTCATCCAGGACACATCTAAGCAATTGCTCCTGCCTTGCCCTGCTCTCAGAACAGATGGTATTCGGGATGGCTTTTTTTCCTCATCAGATGGATTTAGTACTAGACTGGAAGATGACTTTCTATGTGATGGCAACTTGCAAACTGTTGAAATTGGTCTGTATTTCATGCCAGTCATTAGAACTGGGTAGCCTGTGCTGTGGGTAACATAAATACATGGCTGTCATCAAAACATGAGCCTGTAGCCAGTCAATTAGTTCAATAGACAAAAGCTCTGGGCCAAATCTCCTTTTACTCCCTATCTTTTCACCATCTCATTCTCCCCCTCATTTCACAGGGGCAGTGTTGGGCCAGTGGCCACTGCTTTCTCACCACAGCTGCAGACTAGCAGGGCTGACACTCACCACGGGCAAAAATCCACTGTTTTCTTTCTCTTGGGCCCTTTTCCCTGGCATTGGCACGCCTCAGGAGAAGGCATACATTGGTGTCTCCCAGATGTATCTTTAAGGCACACATACCAAAAAGCTCAGGCACAGTGCTCAGAGAACAAACAATGTAAATCGATGTGTCATGATTTATAGCAGCTGGGGAATTTGGCTCAGGAAGGCAAGCAGTCTGATGGCATTGGAGAGGTGAAAATGCAGACAGTGAAGCCCACCATGTTTATTATGTACAATTCTGGGATGCAAGCACTGCTCTCCTCAGAGGGAAGCGTCCTTCTCAGGCAGGTGCAAGTGCTGTCTGGAATTCATCAGTTTCTGAGTGCTTACAGCCCCCTGCTATGGTGCTGTAAATCAAAGGGATGCACACTAATGTAGAAGAACATTGCGTACGCCAATTCATTAGTCAATGGAGTGGGAAAGATTGGCGTATCAGTCATGAAGATATATGAAGTCTGCCTTTTAATGATGTTAGCTCGTAGGCAGTTTGTGATGGAACCTTTGTGGCCTGATGACTGTGTTTAATATGTGCAATCCATACCCCAATAAATCTGTGGCTGGCAAGAGAGCACAGGCACTTTGTTAGGTTTATGGAACAAAACACACCAAGTATTGTGGGCAGCATTAACATTTAACAGTGTTAAGCCAGCATACAGAGAAGCTTATTATTGGATCCAAATTAAAAAATAATAATTACATAATAAAAGCAGTTGGTGTGGGCTGTGACATTTTCAGGGCAGGATAGAGACCCATCAGATCCTGTTGCTGTTGCAGTCACGTCGGTGTCCGTAGGAACTGGATGTTCTGTGGAGTGTGTGCAGCATTAATCAGTCTAGAATTTGTCACTGCTCAAGGTGCAGCAGCTCCAAGTGCAGGCAGGAACTGACTTGCATCAAAAATGTCGTACTGACACATTGCAGAACAGAAGAACCAACCAACAAGCAAACAGAGAAGAAAGTACTACCTAATACAGATTTTTAAAAGCTGCTCCTTCTTGAAATCTATACTAGTAAAATAATCCTCATCAAAAGGAAAAGATCTCACAGAAAATCTACTTATTTATAAGCAATTATTTTTTCAAATCTTTAAGGACCCAGAGCCTCAGCTGAAGTGCATGGACTCTTCTCAAAGTAAATTAAGCAGCATAAATGTATACCAGCCAAAGAACTGGCTTTGCTTAGTGCTCCGGTTTCTTTCTGCTAGGGTTTGCCATTGTAATAATATGTGAAGTTGTCATCTACCTCTGCTTTGTTCTGCTCCCACATGAAAAATGGGGAGTTTCTGCCAGTTCTTAGAGGGCATTAGTTTTCAGGCAGAGCTTTCTGATAAAGCAGCAGGAGCAGGTAGCAGCAGTGCTCCCACCCACACAAGCTCCCTTCAGTGACTGGAGAGAAAAAGCAATTACACCACAGCTGGGAGAGGAGTAGAATGCATAGGAGTAAGGCTGGATGCAGGGATGAATTGCAAGTGTTCCTTTAATCACTGTATCACAAAGGGTGAACCCTGGTTATGCTTTGCAAACAAACAGCAGTGAGGTAACCAGAATAGCTGTACCTCAGAATGAATAGTTTACTGAGATCAATAGATGAGACCATGCATTTTAGAGAAGAGGTTGTAAATTGCTTGAATTCCTGGCGTTAAGTTCATATTTAGAAAAAAAGTTTCACTCCTAATAGGTGTGAGGGTTTTTTTAATAGAGCTTGAAGTAATCAGGCCGACAGAAAGACTAATTCAGTGCACTACCAAGCACTGGCTTAATCCTGCCCTAGCATACACGTTGATCCTGAAAGATTTTTCCTGATTGAACTGCACTAAATGTTGAAATATTTCTGTGAATATGAGGTAAGCAGTCAAAGAACTTTGTAGCATATGAAAACTCCAGATAAAGGTATGGCGACTTAGCTGACAGCACTGAAACAAGCTTATCTTCTTCTTAGCAGTGATTTTAAATACTGCCATTTGAGTGTCAGGGAGCATAGAGCCATATTTTAAAACCTGGATAAGAAATTCAGTAGGCAAACATGCTTACAGAAGAGGGCTTTTTAAATTTGTCATGTGTCCTGTACAACTTTCAAATATTTTATTTTTTCATGTGCATGTTTATACATCCATGACAAAGAAAAATGAAACCCACAACTTCTCAAGTGTTTAAAAGTATGTATGAAAATATAAATTCCATCTGGAAAAAAATACATGCCATTTATCAATATTTTGCCTGCTAGTTGCTAGTTTATAATGCTTATCCTGCATTTCTTATTCTAAACTGCAGGACAGATAATGTACATTCAGGATTTGGCACATTTCACCTTACAAGTATCTGCCTTTATTCAGGTGACATTATTCCTTTAAACTATATGGATCAGTGTGAGGAATTAAACTTGCAGCTAACTTTATGTCTGCTTCATGTCAAAGCAATCTTGTTGCTCATCCAATCAGAGCGAAGTGTCAACAGAAAAAAGGGTGGTCATGACTGATTTTGTGCATATCCTTCAGGGTAAGACGGTTAGAAGGCAACTGACCATTAGCTGAAAGGACTTAATTCAGTTAGCATTGATTTGGAGCTGAAGAGGTAGGTTTTCACCCTGGCAAAAAGCTGAGGTGTATCACTCTTAACCACCATTTTGTGATGAGACAGGAAGCTTAAATAAAATAAATCCTTTTTCTTTCTCTGCAACAGAGAACACATTTGGTTTCTGAGAAGTAACAAAGACACTCGCTTGCTTAAATGTATTTATAATTTTCTTGATCTTTGTGTTGCCAATATTGTTTAAAGTAGAAAAAAAAAAAAAGAATTTTTAGATACTTCTCTGCAAAATCCATGCTAGTTTTACTATAAATACACAGCTATTTTTAGTCAGAGTGAAAGAGGATCTAGCCCAGCATCCTGCTTTGACATATGACAGTATTGGATACCCAGGAAAAAGTTTAGAGCACACAGGGACACTTATTATGCCACTATCCAGTGGTCTGCAACTGGTTCCACCTAATGTCTTCTGCTTGTTTTTAACATGTGTTGGAGGGACTGCCTACTGTTTGGGGCTTGAGGTGACTTTATTGATAGACAAGGAAATTCTGTGTTTGGCATCCAGACTACACCATGGGAAGAAGTTCCACAGTTTGACTCATTTTGTTTCTTTTGAACCTCATGTGGATTTGTTTCCATTTTGCTTCCACACTCACCTCTTCCTGGGCACCCCAAAGAGTCATATTTTTGGAAGGGATGATGAATGAACTCATAAAAAAATCACAAAAAAAGATGGAGAAAGCTTAAGTGTTGGATCAAGGGGGTTCATAAGGCAGGGTATTTCCACAAAATAAGGTTTGAGGTTGAAGATCAAGAGGTCTGTACAGAAAAAAAGGACAGTCAAAACACAAATTCAGAGTCTGCATGAAAAACTCAAGCGTAAAGAATGCTGGGAAGGGAGGAGTTTGACAAATGGTGACAGCACTTTGGAAGATAGCCAAAGGAAATGCAAGTTCAGGATTAATATATACTTACATAAGACATACTCCCATGTCAGGTTTTGGGCAAAACTCTTTTTGCTGCAGGTGCACAGCTAGTGATCAGAAAGTTAATGCAGCAAAGCACCTCCTATTAGCTCTGGCTCTCTTATTCTAACTGGCTGTCACTCAGAGAATAGGAAGCTCAACACTGCATGGAGAATTGTCCTCTCCACCTGTCAGTGATTAATTTCACACATTGAGTCATCAGGGACTCTGTAGGATATTCTGGTTATATTTATTTCTTTCTCAAAGCAGAATTTACTGTCTGTACTTTGTATTCAGTTCTAAATTAATTTTCATAGTTTTGGGGGGAGGAATCCCGTAATTCTTTGAATTAAAAATATTTGCATTTGTTGTATTTGAACCAAACTATTTATGGACTTAATTTTTCAAACATGTTGTTAAGCATATTGACATAAATAATTTTCAGGCATGGTAAGGAGTTGTTTTTTTCTTTAAGTGAAAAATAATGAATAGATTTTTCTTCCTCTCTCTTCAGTGCTGCAAATATGGATTCCTTGTTATTTTGATTGGTGAAGCAAACCCAGGCCTAAGACTGAAATTGATGATATTCCTCCTTTTTCTTACAGTATAAGATGCTCATAACACTTCCTTTAAAAATCTCAGATAAGCAAGGTGCTGAGAGGAAAAGCTGCTGACCTTGATGCAATTCCTAACACATAGAAATGCCAGTTCTGAGAAACCATAAGGCCTCTAAAACACTTTGTGTTGCAGACAAGCAAATTTTTCAGCTACTTCAGCCCCTCCAAAGTTGCTGGTGCTGGGCAGAAGCTGTAGCTTAACTCATTTTCTGGGAGATTGTGCCTCTAACAGGATTAATAAAAGATTAAGTTGATGGGGAATAGCAGAAAGGGGTAACAAGGCAAAAGTGGCTGAGGTCTAGATGAAAAGGACAATGTTACTGGTGAGAAAGTAGCTGAAGGGGCAGAGCAGGACATAACTCATGCTAAATGAGAGCGTGAGCAGGAGGAGGGAGAACAGGCATTTGAATGGGGAAATTGATGAAAAAACTGCCTTCTAAACAGTGTTTGTGTCCATTTTGGGAGATGTCCGTATTAAGTTTCATCTTGAAACATACACAGGAATAGACTGTTGGACTAAGTTTGGTGTTAGCTTCACAGTAAAGTGATCTGTTACTTGTTAACATTTGTTAATGGACAAACAGAATAAAACTGAAACTGATGCTGGTAATAAACAAAAGCTTTTAATAAAATAGGAAAGTTAAAACTCACAAAAGTTTCAGAGAAAACATCCATGATTATTCTCTGGGAACATCTGAGTTCATTCTACCACTTATAGAATACACATGGGTCTGTTAACAAAGAAGTCAAATATGTTGTTTAGAGGGAAGATAAGAAAGTAAAATAGTACAATATAGTTAAATTTCTATTTATGTGGTATTATAGACACATCATAAAAAGGATATTAAGGAAAACTGGTCAAGTCCAATGGTAAAATCATAGCAATGGAATGAAGAGGAAATTCCTCTATGCAATAATTAAGAATCTTTGTGACAATGGTACAATTTCTTTACTAAAAGAATTTGGTAATATTTGAACAGTGTGAAAAAGACTAAAAATAATTACATTTTTCTTCATTTGGGAAACCATTTTGATGAAATGCCCATGGAAGAAACTTGATTTGACCCATGAGACTGATAAATAAAAAATTGTCTGGCTGGAGTATGGTTTTGATTAGCTAATGGTTTGTCAATGGGACCTGCACTGGTTCCAGTGGTCACTTCCACTGATCACAGAGTTTGGAATTCCTTATGAATTCCAGCAAAAAAATCATGCTCGTCTCAAAGGAGAACCTAGATTTGTGACAACACATTAACCAATGTTTTTAAAACTATTCAGGTGAAAAGGAAATTAAGTGAGGCAGTAATGTCAAGGGCTTTGTGGATTTCTGCAATCCAAGGGAAAAATTATGTGGAAAGTTATTAGCAACCCCATTCTGAAACGTGTTTCTTGCTTCTGTCCAGAGGAACAGGGCTCTTGGAATGTTTATCTTTCTAATACTGGAAGGTCTAGGGATCCTGGTACTTATACTGACAAGTGATATGGATAGAGTGAATGGGGGAACTTGTGTTATTGCACAACCTATGGTAGAAAATTGTATCTGTTTCCAATCAATTGTGCTTTCCACTACTAAAGAATAGGAGAAGGTTTTGAGGGCTGTTAAAGCCCTCAAAAACATGACTCATAGCTTAGGGCTCTCAGCTGATTTATTCTAAGGAAAGACAAATGCAGGAAGTGTTCCATTTGAAGGACAGAAAGCTCTTTTCTCTCCAGTAAAAAGAAAAACAAGGTCAAATAGATGAAAGCTGGAAGTAAAACTCTCTCCAAGTTGCAGTCAACCAATTTACCAGCGTTTGTTTGTGGACTCTGTATCAAAAGAAAGAAAAAGAAAAACTAAATTTGGAGCTTTTTCTAAAGGATCTGCTCTGAAATAGAAGCATATTTCATGTTTCTCTGCTGTAAGAGAGGTCACCTTAGGTATATATGGTGGTCCCTTTATTCTTGCAATTGGTGAAAGCAATTTCTCAGTAATGGGGGTGCTGTGACTGAAGAAGCAGAAGAGGAAGGCATGACCCCTCATTTTCAGAGAATGAATTTTACTCTACCAAAGGATTGGTTGGAAGAATGGAAAGGAGTGGGTTTTGCAGGCTAAGAAAGAAGAAATATGAAGACAGGAGACAAGGGAAGGAGGTAAGTACAGGGAGAAGCAACACTGTCTTTTGGGGCTTGCATGTTTGGTACAAGTGCAAAGTGTTTAACTGAATAGAAAAAAGGAAATCTTGACAAAACCAATGCTGGTTACTGAACCCTAAAAATGAAGTAGTAGATGTGACATTTTGACTTCTCTGGACAGGATGCCAAGCAGTGGTCTATGGGCTGAAAGCTAAAGGAAAGTTTCCATGTTGGAAGGCCAGGGTAATATTTAAAAGGGTGTGAATAATGCTACCTGAAAATAGCAGGAGAAGAACTCACTGTCCCATGAGTTCAAGCAGAGCCAGCAGAGCTGAGCATTGGTGTAGAACCCTGGGAATGCCTCTGGAGCAGGGAGGCCCCAGAGAGGAGTGATTTTGGACACAATGTTACTCTCTCTGCAGGCGATTGGAGGTTCTAAGAGGCCAGAGATGAAGGCAAGGATGGATTTCCAGCTTGAAAAGGTTGTTATTTTTAGAGCAAGTAATGTGAAACCTTGTCTGAGGCTGAGTGGAAACTGCTAGATCGCAGAGATGAGTTGAGAACAAGTGAAAGTGAGGAAATAGGACAAAAACCAGGGAACCTCAGGTCTCTGAGGGAACATGGATTGTGGATGTATTTCTCCTAGGTGGAGATTACAAAGAAGACTTTGGATTAGATTTTGAAACTATTACAATGAATGACTAAGAAACAACCAAGTTAAGAGTTAGAGAGAAATTTGTGTCTCAGGCAGGCAAGCTGCTAGCACATTTTATAAATGACATCTGCTCTGAGCAGGAATGTTCCAGGGAGGGTTACATTTTAGCTCAATCAATTTTTTTATACATAATTTATTTCTATAAAGGGGACACACTGATCTGATTTAATTAGGCTAATTAGAGGTCTGTGTCAAATACAGGAGTGAAGTAAATGGAGGTGGGTAGAAGGCGTAGGAGTGGAAAGATAGGGGGAAAAGTCTTTGTAGGGAGAATTAGTTTTCACTTAGAAGAAAATGACAGGAATCCAGGCAGTATAAAATCTAGAAATCTGGATGCCACAGAAATCTTGCATGACCGAGGGCTGTGGTGCTCTATATTGAAGCCTGAGGTAGACTGAAAAATGGAAAAATGGGTTTTTTTTGCTGAGCTGCAATAACTACAAGTATACATGGGAAAGAATGGATTTTCAGACAAGTGGATTTAAAAAAAGGAAGTGTTAGAATGAAGACTAAGAGACTGAAAGCCATATGGAGATGTTAAAGCAGAAATTACTGGTTTATCTGTCGAGTCCAAAGGATCAGACCAGTGCTAGGAACAAGAAGACTGACGGAAGGAGATCTGTGAGGAAAGCAACAAAGCAGTTTCTTATTCTCAGTGGCTCCATGCAGGAATGCTGTCCTTCGTTTCAGAGGGAGCAGGAGACAGTGTTACAAGCTGAGTGTCTCAAGTACATGACAGAAGTGATTTAAGTCAAGTTTCTACCACAACTGAAAATAACAATTGAACTAAATCCAAGATACTGACCTCTGCAAAGGTATTTACTGCATCCTGATGAAGACTAATAATGTAGCCATAAATATAGCAAGTAGCTGGAAACTCACAGTTGTGAAATACCAAGAGCCCTTGAGGCTTTTCTTCCCTTCACAGCGGGTAATGTATTTCAGTGAAATGTGAGAACAAAAAGATGATATCCCAGAAAGATTTATCTTCTTGCTCTGCATTGCATATTGAGCCTGGATTCACTTCAGCCAACATTTTTGTGATCTAGTGTTGCCTTACCAAGGAGCTTCAAATAGAAAGGAGCTGTACCAAGGAGACTCAAATAGAAAATTATGCAATCAATATATCTGACTTTAAAAAGCAATAAAATAGTTAACTTGCTTGTAACAAATGTTAATTTGTGGCTGTCTTGGAGCACGAAGGGACAGAAAAATCTTTACCATTTGCATTACATAATTTCCAAAGTGAAGCAGTGGAGGCTGATAGCCAGAATGAACACTTTACTGTTGTGAGAAAGCAACGTTTTGTCACATTTAATAAATAGGGAAGATCAGTTACCAAGAAGTCCTGAGAGGCACCGAAAATGGAAGGGTGGTTTGAAGCACAAGATATTTCATGCAAGAAAAATACCGTTTGTGTTGCAGATATTGAAGCTGGGATATAGGGTAACTAGGGAAAGGTGCAAGCCCCTGCCTTTTGTTTCTTTTAATAAACAGTTAAAGAAATGTGCCCCACATTCTATTGCACCAAAACCTCTTTTTCACTTGCGTCTCAAGAGCATTTAGGCTCTTGGAATTTCCTTGAGAAAACAGTCATCTGAAACAGATTCTTAGCATTACCAAAAAAAAAATTAAATCTTAGAAAAAGTATATTTGAATTATATTCTTGCGCTGAAAGGTGTTAATGACCATAGTCAAGTGGGACTTTGATCTGCAGATTATCAACAGATTTGAAGCAGATGGGTGTGTTAATCACACAGGCTGGTGAACCTCACAGATGGGTCTGCTAATAACCCAGGCTTGTAAGGGAGGATGAAAAAAGTTTTTCAGTTTCATAACTGAAAATAAAAGGCTGTGTCTAATAGCTTACGTGGCTAAATCATCTAAGCTGTTTATAAATGCCAAGGCTACAAGAGTCACGTGCAGAAGGTGATGGGAAGGACAAAAGAAGCTGTAGCATATTCCAGAGAGCCATCATAGCCCAAAGGTGAGGAAGCAAACAGGCACTGCAGGAGTGGGGGCACATTGCAGGATAGAAGCACAACGGGGAGGAGAAGGTGGCACCTCACCTTTTGCATCCCCATCAGAGCTGCAGCACTCTGCAGATGGTGCTGAGTGATTGATTGTCACTAGCACACTACAGATTGCTCTCTGAATTCCTCAGAGCATTCTGAATTGCTGGTATTGCTATGGAATAAAGGGTTGGAGCTGTCCAATGACAAAAGAGCAAGTATTTATTCACCTGTTAGGTGTGTAGTTTAGTTACTTTGTGAATAATACATTTAGAGTAGGCTTCTCTGCTGAAGAAATCAATGAAAAAAAATAGATTAGTGAAATTTATTGAAAGAGTAACATCGTCCTCAGTACACAGTGAGACAGAGATAAAATGATGTCCTTGCTCAAATTAATTGTAGAGTTCCTAATGATTTCAGTGTCATCAGGGTTTTATGGAAAATGTTGAAATACATCAAACAAAAGAATGGTTGGTTGTTTTTCATAATATATCATGTTAAGTTTCTGAGCAAGTAGACAAAGTTTACACTCAAAATTAACTGTTAAATATGCACTACTGGTCAATCAGAACTTTAGCAAAGATTTAAATTTGAAAAATTTGGGAAAAAAATAAGTATGTGTTTACTGAAGTTAATACAACTACAATGCTACTAACATTTTTATGATCTTGCTATCAGTGAAACTGAACATTTGAAAGCTGTTGAAACAAATTTAGGGCAATGTGGAGAGATGGATTAGGAAGGATACTCACGGTTCTTTGAAACTTCTTCGCCATTCGGGTTTTAGAGAAAATTTTCTTGTGTAAGACAGGAGGACATCAATGTTCCTGTGTGTGGCACCTTGCCAGGAAGACTAGATATGCTCTTCAAGACAAGCAAAGAAGTGTTTTTCAGAAGCATCTGCACATTATCATCCTTGGAAGCTGAATTAGATTTTCAAAATTATGACTTTTTACCTATATCAGCATTTGACAGTTGGAAAGTCATTAGTGAGAAACTCCACATCAGAAAGGGGGAACATAAAGATTGGAAAAATTTTGAATATTTGTGTATTCCCTTTGATGAGAAAAACAGGTGAGTTCTGGAAAAAAAAACAAAGCTCAATTTACTTTCTAAATGCAATATATTTAAACAAAAATTGATTGATTTTGTAAAAGAAAATTCTATAATAATCCACTATAAAAATTTGTAATGTATTTTAAATATACATTTTTATTTGGTTGATTTCCATGGAAATCATGTTTTTTATAGGGAATATTTACACAATGAAAGGATGAAAGAAGAGTGAACAATTCAGAAATAAAGGTTTATTACAGATTTCATCCCTCAGTGGCTTTATCTTGAACAGCATCATTTGTTTTCTACTCATTTTCATTTCATGCCTAGCCAGAATAAGACAGCTTGGGCTCTGCCTTTGTGCTTTTACTTCAACATAGAGAGGCCATTGCTTATGTTGGTGCCAGAGGTGGTGGGTCTTTTAAAGCACAGTACAAACCCAATTCCTTACTCAGCTTTTGAAGTGTAGGAAAGGAAGTGGAGATGAAGGAAACAGGGTGTTTGCATCTATTTTTTATTTTTGGAAGGGAATAATTCCTGAGTTTGTAATGGTTGCAATTCTATTCCATGAGGCTCATACTTAATGGGACTCTATATCCTTAAGATAAGGGAATAGACATAATATAACATTATTTCTTTCCTGCCCTGTATCAGATGCCCCAAATTATCCTGGATGATCAGGACAACCCCAATGATTGACTTGTGTTGGAATGGAGAGGATCTTCAGGGCTTCCTTTCTGGGTAGATGTGATTTGCAGAGATGGACACAGGATGAGTCCTGAATCAAAACTGGGTGTGATCAGCTCTGTATAGGCACAAAGAGCACCTCAGTTCTAACCCTAAAAATTATAATTGTTTTCAGACTTTCTGAGGTCATTAAACAGTTTCATTCTTAGCACAGTATATGATACCTAGCTCACAGCTGGTCAGATGCCTGAGCTCAGATGTTTCCATTCCCATTTTTATGCTTTGAATAACTGGATACAATTCCCCACATCTCTGGTCACAGAAAAAAAAAGGGGGAAAAAGTGAAAAACAAACCCACAGAAAACCCCAAACAAAATAGGCAGGGAAAGTCTTCTGCCGGTTCTTAGATACTTAGATACTCTCACATGTGCCAGACCTCTTTCAGCTCTCCTTGCACAGAGGGACAGCTGCTGTCCTGCCTCTTGACAGCCTGCACTTCACTCTGCACATTTTCCAGTGTCTGGCAGTATGTCCTGAGAAGAGGATGTCTCAGTTCCTTCCAAAGGCTATCATACAAGCTGAAAGTTTTCTAGTTTGCCACTGGGCACTGTTTTTGTGTACCTTGGCTGTGCCAGGGTTCCAGACTGCTGTTACCAGACATGGACTTCTTGGAGAGAGGAAAATCCTGCACAGAATTTGAACTTGCATCATGACACAGGAGTGTATTGTATAAACCTTGTTACAAAGAAGTTGTTAAAATCTACCCAGATGCTAGAAAAATAGCCAAGATGATTTATTCAGATCTTATTTCATGATCAAGGTAATTTTTTTTTTTTTTTAATCTTGGTATATTTGAATTTGAATACACTAGAGCTAAAATGTTATTCTTGTTTATGGCTCTTTTAAAGCAAATCTGTTTTTTTGCCATTCACAGCATGGGTAAACAATATGACCTGATTGCTGAACTGGACAACCATTGTCCTTCAGAGAAGGGAAAGGACCCTGTGGATTTTTTTTTTCCTTAATGATAGGATAACTGGGTAATTAGTTCTTTTCTTTCTGGGTAACTTGTACTTTTTTCCCTACTTACATGTTTGTCTGAGACCAACGAGAATGCACAAAAGCAGCAAAACCCACCATTGTGAAAACACTTGTGCTTGCTGCTTGCCAAGCAAACACATGGTCTGGGCAGTGAGGGCATTGGAAACACCTCCACCCCTGACCTGAGGAGGATTTGTGGGATCTCTGCCAGTGAGGTGCAGGCATTGAGAAAGCATCTGCATTTGGGTGAGGGGCTGAGGAAGCACTGTGCAGTCAATCCCAACAAACTGTGTTAAGAGTATGCCAGTGACATCTAGTGTTTAATAAAAAATTCCTATCAAACCCAATGGATTTTCTTCATAAAACCCTTTGCTGCAGCTGGAGAGGCGGGTGCTGTCTGGGTGCCTGATACAAGGGACAAGGCAGAAAGGCTATGGCACCCTTGGCAGGGGAAAAGGAGACCTGGGCTGTCATCCTGCAGCCAGGTGATCTTAGTGCAAGCAGTGTGTTTGAGAGTTAATCCCCCTCAACAGAAAATAAGGGGATGTTTGCAAGAGTATTCGCAGGGGTGTTCCCAGGTGATGGAAAGGACACTGTGGTCTGCCCTTTGTGTCCTCCACATTTTTCTGCGTAATATACACTTTCTTATCTAATAAACTGGCAGAATATTCTGACTTGGAATAAGTGTTGGAATGCAGTCTGGCCACTGATACGCTGTCTGTGTATACAAAAATTGCAGTATGGGAGGCAGAATACTATTGTTTAATTATAACAAGAAAAGACAGTATCTCAGAACTCAGAGCAGGATTGCAATTAATTCTGAAATAAAATTCCAGCACAGTAGGGAGCTCAAACCTGGTGACATACCACCCAGATTCAAGGCAAAAGAGAATATTCCAAGGACAATTGATATCACTTTTATCACATATAAGTTGATGAATTTGATCTTCTCACAATTAATACTGAGGGTCAAGCAGCTCTTGCAGCTTTTTTTAATGTTTGGTTTGTTAAAATTCCTGGTTCTAAAAATAAGGATAGAATGGACTGTTAGATTATAAACTGTATAAAAATAGATGTATGTTTAATGTTGTGAAACATAGTTAAAGAAGTTAGCATATGAATGATTAATAATCATAGCAAATATCTCAAGACATCATTAAAGCTAAAATACTATAACATTGCCAGTAGAAATAGAATATCAGCTTGAACTATATACAGATTTATGACATTTTTATTCCTTTTGATATTTACTGAATCATAGAATAGTTTGTGTTGAAAGGGACCTTTAAAGGTCACCTAGTCCAGCATCCCCCACAAGGAGCAGGGACATCTTCTATCTCAACAAGCCCTAATAAAAATTCTATCCCTATTTTTCTAATACACTCCCTTTAAATATTTAAAGGCCACAATAACATCTCCCCTCAGCTTTCTCTCCTCCAGACTTAAAAAACCCACATCTCTCAGCCTTTCCTCACAGAAGAGGTGCTCTATCCTTTTGGTCATCTTTGTGACCCCCCCTATAGATCTGCTCCAGGATCCATATTTTTCCTGTACTGTGGACTATGAACTAAACACAGCAATCCAGGTGGGATCTCACCAAAGCAGAGCAGAGGGGCAGAATCACCTTCCTCAATATACTGGCCACACTACTTTAGGTGCAGCCCAGGATGTGGCTGGCTTTCTTGACTGCAAGTGCACATTACTGGCTCCCGTNGACACATACTGGTGCCCCCCAAAAAAAAAAAAAAAAAAACCAAAAAACTGTAAAGGTTAAAGAAATGGACAAGCTCAGAGGCTGACACATTATGAAGACTCCAGACCAAAATTTAAGATTTTTTCAGCTCCTGTAGACTTGCACATATCTATACATCCATACCTGATTAGATTACTTCAAAGCTTCAAAGATGCAAAGTATGTCTGAATCAGAGGCAAGCTGGAGGTCTGGTGTCTAACATTAGATGAAGCTAATATGTTTAGTGCTTTGAAAGCCATACAAAGTCACTAGAGACATCTTGAATTATCTTTTGAAATAAATTCAGCATCTGTGTTGTTCGATAAAAAAGTGACACAGATGTCTGACACTTCTGAAGGCAGCGAGTATCAGTGGAGGTCATTTGGAGAAGATTGTGAGACACAACAGGAAAGGAGGAAAGTGATCCTAGAAATTATGCTGGGACCAGATGAGAACTAGGTTGCAGGGCCATAATTTTCACTGTTCTGTACCTGAAACAAATTAATGTTGCCGTATAAGTGCGATAGTTTAGTTTAGACTGCTGCTGAGAGAATCAAACAAGAATTCACATATATGGAGACAGCAGTAAGCCAACATTGTCTCTTCTGAATGAATGAAGGCACTTGGTGTGACTGAGTGTTACACACTGAAATTCAGCCACAGGATAAACAAAACCAAAATACGTCTATAAATATAGGTCATAAACCCAAGTGATAATTTTAAAACCCTTTATTTTTAATGAATCTTTATTCTGTGGATAAGGCTAGGTGCTCCCAGGTGAATAAGTGGAAGTCTCACACAGTCTGCACTATGCTTGAAAGTTGTAGTGGATTCTTATTCACTACTGCCTGCTTTGGGTTCAACCAGAGCAGGAGGAAAAAAAATGCTGACAGACCTATAGTCATTATATCTCTGTAGGGTTCATTCATTTTGATTACTGCTGTTACTCTGATGATTTTCTTGGTATCTGAAACAAAACTGCAGTTCTTTGCAGTTCTCCACAGTTCAGCTCACTTTAAGACACCATCAAATTGGTATGACTCTCACAAGCTTTTGTTAAAGTCAGGGTGACAGCTATTGAGCTTTAACTAGCACTGTTGTTATGCTTGCTGTAAATAATTACTTTCATCAGCCCTTTTCTTGACCGTAGATCACTGGAGAATGATGAAGCACATTCCAGGTCTCCACACATCTTAGCGCTGACTTACTGCCTCACCTTCATCTGAATATAAGAATAGTAGAGGGAGAGTTATCCATCCAGGCTTTGATTTCCTTTTACTTTCTGTCAAGCTTTGGAGTTTGACTCTAGTGACTTTGGGGATGGCTTTTGTGTTGTCTTCACATGAGCAACATTTTAGCAAGGATCTGTTGGGTAGATTCCCTTGTGCAGCATAGCTTTTTGCACCGCTAAGGCAGCAAAAAGAAGCTCTAACAGAGACACAAAGTGTTAGCAGAGTCCCCCAGGACAGGAAAATCTGCAACAGCTTGACTCTACTGCTGCATATCTCCCTGCTTCCACATGAGTAGGGGACAGAATATACTTCAATGGCAAGAGAGGACACACTGGACATGTGGTAGAGGGGGCTGCTGCTCTTAAGGAGCTCCACTGAAGGTAAAGGAGTGGAAAAATTTTCCAGTAAAAGAAATACTATAGTTTTTAAAAGTTAGATGGGTGAGAGGGCTTACACTACATCAGACTTCATGTTGGAGGCCTTCTTGTCCTTGCAGTTATATTGTGGATCCACATCCTAAGCTGAGGTTGCAATTCAACTATCATATTGTCCCTGTTTTCTACAAAGTGGCATTGATGGTCATCTGACTAGGCTCAGGAAAAAAAAAAAAATAATCCAGTAAGTATAATTTCTTCATGTTAGAGGAAGATCAAATACATATTTATGTTAGTGTAAGGAAAACATGGGACAAAGCTGGAGATGAGATGGGAACAGAGAGAAGGACAAGGAAAGCAAAGTACCTTCAGTGCTGCTGTGAAACTGCACCACTGAAGAAGCAACTTTATCCTGATTATTTGAGACAGAGTGTAGAGCCAGTATGGGACAAAGTCCCCTTATGTATCAATGCTCCATAATGGCACTACTGTGTCTTTTTGCCATATAGAAAAAGGTGGCATACAAAAATAGGTGGAGTTGCCTGCTCTTGTGGGAGGACTGGAAAACAACTAAACCAAAATATAAGGAACTCATTCTATTAAATGCACTTGTAAATTCAATTGTGATCTCTTGTATATAGGTCCTTTTATTTTTTTTTGTTTGATTCTGAATTTGTGAAATAGCTTCTGTCTTTACTTTTTTCACAAAAGATGAATGTAAACAGGATTATTGAGAATTAAAAATATTTGGGGGATTTATTTTTTGTGAAGCAGGTAAGAAGGTAATTTCTAACATATTTTTTTCTTGACAGTGTCACTTTAATTTTCTCTTAATAGGTTGGTGGAATGGCTGTTTCCATGACAGCACAGCAAATATACAGTAGGGGCACAGATAAACAGTGATGAATAACAGATCATTAAACTTCAGGGAGAATTCTTCACTATTCTGTTGCTGCTTTTTGCATTTGTCAGATAGAGACAACACATTTCAGCACCATCCATGACACCAAGATAAAAGTTGTGCAACTTCCAAAGGCCTTGTGTGCTAAAAGACAACAGTTACTGCCTTTGAAGGGAGGTCAAATGCTGGCTTTAAACTATGTTAAAGTACCTCTTCTAAGAGTTAACTTGCTAACTACAATGATGTACAATACTGAATGTCTGATCCAGCCTTGTCAAACCAGTCATAAGCCCCTACCAAGCAACAGTGCTTTAAAGATGGAAGTTGCTTCTCCTGACCCACTGTCTCAGTCATGCTCTCCAACAAAAGCAAACTCTTATAGAAAGCAAATTTACTCTCTGGTTCACTGCTCTGGGGTTCACTGTGCAATCTGTGTGAAAAGGTGTTGGGATAAGTCATTCTACTGAAAGCCATCAAAGGGGCTGCTCTCAGGGGGAGATGAAAGTGGAGGTGAGGGCTGTCTCACGCTAGGTAACCCCACTGCCACAAACGGTGCTTAACCAAGTTTCACTTTAGTTCAGCCTTGAAACATACACACAGATGTCAGAAGCAAATCTGTGATTGCTTTTGTACAGAGAAATAGCAGCTGAAGCACTGCTGTTTGAAGGAGGTTTGATAGTTCTAGATGCATCCAAGGGCAAAATTAATATAAGCTTATATTTTGCAAGGATGTAGGTAAGCACTGGAGAAAAAAAACACATCTCTTTTTTCTTTAAATAAACAAAAATTTTGTCAAAAACTTAAGGGGAGTCAGAGTTTTTTCCTTGTTCTCTTGTTTTTTATAATTCCCTGTTCTGATGAAACCAGAAAAGGTGGTATTGAATAAGACATTAAAATATTAACAATTATTTGCTTGTTTAAAAAATATGCAATGCAGGATGAAACAGGAATGTCATCTGCATGCTCAAAAATTTTGTGAAAAGTTTTTCTGAAGTCCTTCATATTCTAACTATAAATGATACATTTAAATTTGCTAAGGAGTCTGTTCTCACTGCCAAGACAAATTAGTACCCAACCTGAGGCAGCTGAAGCTTTACTCTTCTCATAACAAAATAACTAGTCTTAAATGGGTCCTCTGGTTTACTTAGATTGCTGACTATCAGATTTTAAGGGTATAATTTACCTAACATTTATTTTGGTAACAGTCCAGCCTTCACAGCTTTGCATCTGTGACCAAACCCCATCCCTCCTTCTCCTACCTATTCCTCAAAGCACAGATTCTATTTTGTAAGACTACACAGTTAATCAAATCAGAGATTTAAACAGAGTGATTTTTGACCTCTCTTCTGTTTAAATACACATAGGTTCTCATTTCATTTGTTTCTAGCATGAGCAAATTTCAGATATTTTAGAAAATGTCCAGTCATTTTTTTAAATTCTTGTATCCCTCAATGACAACCAAAGCAGGGCTAAAAGTTACAGCAAAGCACTCAAATACTATTCCCTTTTTAGGGTTAGACTACTGCTCAACCCATCAGCTTTAGAGTTCATTGTTAATTTCTCCTCTTCCTCAGGAAAAATATTTTATTCGTAGTAATGCTCCATAGAAATTTCTGGTTTGTTTCATATAACTTCAGGGCAATGTGTGACTCCCAAAGAACAAAGTTTGCTTCTGTATTGTTCTAAGACACTCAGCAGTTATAAATCACAAGGCTATTCCTCTGTACTTGAAGTGTAAGTGATAACTTTCATGCTTTGGCACTAGAACTTCTGCAGTGGAACACTGTGCAGGCACCAAGGATAATATTGTGTAATAGAAATGTGTGGCATTTCTCAACCATTCCCATTATACAAGAGACAGAGTGAAGCACCACCATGGTGAGCTATCTGTGCTAAGGCCAATGATGTTATTAAATCATTCATTAAATTTCACAATTTAATATTAGATAATTTAAATTCTTGTTTTGGCATAGGGCATAGAATTTTTCCTCTAAAAATATGAAATCAATATGCAAACGTGTTTGCCCTGTTTTCTAATAAATTTATGTCTGCATTGAACATCCTTACAAGTGTTGTGGCTCATTTAAGTATGCCTTCAGATCTTGATCGTAGAAATAGAGTCTTGCTTTATGCCAAATAAATTGATCAGTTTTAGCACAAGTAAATTTGTGTTAAACAATTCATCTGTTTCTGCCAACTTCTACTGCCTACAAAACACAGTGCCATCCAGAGGTCTACCCTAACCCCATTTCTACCTCTTTTTCCCAGCAAGGAAAGGTCTTTTTCTGTCACATTTGATGTCACTTAACAGTAGGAATATTTCCCTAGGATCGTATTATAGCAGCAAACTAACACTGTGGTTTCACTGGTCACCATCCTGGTATGCACCTATCATACTGGCTGACCTATTTCTTCTAAGTGAGAGCTAAAGATATTGGTAAGTGGACATCCCTTTAGGCACTGTGCACACACACATCCTGCCCAAGAGATCTCACAGCTCAGGTGAGATGGCAGCTCAGCAGACAGGGCTGTTAAACAGGAAAGAAAAGTCGCAAACTCACAAAATTACTTCACTGAAAATTTTCATTAACTACCTGTTTACACATCTGAGAATTGCCGTGGAGACACTGGTGACCTCTATGTAGCTGTGTTATGATTTTCATTCGAAGAACAAAAAATCCATTTCCACGTAATTTAGTGATGACTTCTAAACATTGTACAGTAAATTACCACAATATAATCACGATTTTCTTGTTTGATTTTGAAGATTGAATAACCTTGCTGATGAGACAGAAAAGCATGCATGTGTCTGTAACTCCCTTATGGATGTATGAAATATTCAACATGAGGTCATGGTGAGCGAGCTAATGAAGAAAAGTACCTCACTTCCCTGTCACAGGCAATTTGCCAGAAGAAATCGTAACTGTAGGTGCTTTACACAACTGCACATTTCATGAAACTGTATATGACCTGCAAGTGCACAAGCCCTTATTCTGATTTGCTGTTGTGTAGTCCCCTTCAGCCTTTTGACTGAAATAAATAACAAACACAGCCATGAAGTGGGAGAGAAAGGAGAATTATCACTGGGTACATTTTACACTTGCTTTCCAAATCATGCATGTATTTAAGGACAATGGCCTGCAAAATGCCTTAAGACTTTGGTATGTTTCACAAATGTTTGCCCATGCTCCAGGCCCAGGGAAACAATTGCCTTCCCCAGCAGAGTAGCTTTAAGCCACTTTTTGTCTATCTCTAGTGGCACAAAGGAATTTCTGTGGAGTCCAAGGTCTGTCTATGGCTCCAGTCTTAGTTTGTGAAGTATATATAGTACTAGAAGAACAGTTCACAAGCACTGTATTTTTGTACTTGAAAGGCCTGCAGAACACAGTGAAATCCTAAGAGAATAATATTTTCTTCCTCAGTAGGCTGCACTTCAAAACCCAAGTGTACAGTGTCTTCTCACTCTGCAGAGGCTCCCTAGCATTGCAAGGGCCAGTTTGTGAATGAAGCCTTTCAGAACTAGCTGAGAACATAGACCAGCACAAAAGGCATGATGGGTCATGGTTTAAAGCTGCTGCAGTTATTCCAGAAATTCAAGGTAAGCATAAAAATAGAGCAGAGGAAAAGAAATATTCTTCTTTAAGCTGAGGCTCTGGTAGCTTCCTGATGGTGACAGTCACATTGGAGCAAATATTCAGAAATTTTTATATCCAGCCAGAGGATTTCTTTTTCCAACACATCCATCTTTACACTTTTTACACTTATTTTATAAATTATCACCCTACTTGTCAGAACCACAACCATCTCACAGAGAGTCCAGTTTCAAGCTGAGAGTTCTTTGCTGAGGAAAAGGGGAGGAAAGAAAGAACAGACACCAGAAAGGCAGAACAAAACCATCACTGAGATCTGACACAGAGAATTTGTGTGTGATTGTTCTCCATGCCATAAACTAAACAATGCTGCCTCATGGGGTTTGCCTCTCACTCCTCAGTGAGAGCAGTAGCACAGCTCGGGGTGACTCCACTTACTGACATGAATTCAGCTCTTACACGGTAGCATTTTCTTGTCTAGGAAATCCTCATGAGTCTTCTGGGGTTCTCTTTTCTTTTAAATACCTCCATTATGAGAGGATCCTGCCGTGCATGCTTGGAGATACAGAAAAGATAGAGAACCATCTGTGAGCGTACAATACAGCTAAGAAGGCAATGCTGTATAAAAAGTATTGTTCTTTTGACCCATTTTCATCCTTATTTTACCAAGTGCAGAAAATTCTTCACTTTTACTTTGTCCACTATCATTCAATGCTTCATGATGTTAATTAATACTGCAAGCAGCTGAACCTCAGGCTGTCTCATGTGTGGGCATTAGTTCTGTGGATTTGCAGAGCAACATCTGCCTGTGAATAGATTTTTAAAAATAATAATTAGGTTAAACAAAAGAGAAGCTCTAAGATGAATTTGTGGCTAAATGATTAATATCACTCCATGTTTAAGAATTTTTTCCCAGCCTATTTTGTTTAATGATTTTTAAGTATGAATATTACATGTCATTCTGCAGTTAATTATTTATGCTGGGGAAACATGGTACTCTCTGTACCCTTTTTGGATTGTAAATGGGAAGGAACATATTTTCTAGATAATTCCTTCTGAGTAGCGATGGCTCACAGAGGTTTCTTTCATCAGAGACTGAATTATCCTCAAGCCAGTTTAAGAAGGTTTGGAGTTCACTGGGAAAAACTCTAGTGAGAATAGATCATTCACCACTGGCCACCAGTGGTGCATGTCACACTGCCAGCTCTGGGTGGGCTTCAAAGAGCTTGGCCTCAGAAATCCTTTCCTTCCTGATGGGAAAACCTTTCACATGAAAGATTAATTAATCATCAAGGTCTATATTTCAGAATTTTTGGGGCTTTAGGAAGAGTTTGCATCTTCCTAGATGGATTTTGAACAGAGCTTTGAAACTGTCTAAGCAGAACTTTGACATTTTGAGCTTTCATTTTAAATTGACACGAAAGCAGTCATCAAATATTGAAATCCTTCAGGAGTTGGAATTATCTTTTTCCACCCAGCTCTAGTGATTACTGTTTACGGATCTCTTTGCAGCCAGATATCCCTCATTCTGTGAGCACTTCTAGGCGAGAGATTTGGCTGAAAAAATCTACAGATATTATCTCTGTTATTCTCTCATTTCAGCCACAGAAAGGTATGACTCTCCTGCACCATAAATTCCACTTAATTACCAAATCCCTGGAGTCAGGTCTTGAGAATTAGACTTCATAATAAAATGATGGTACTTGAAGACCCTGAACCATAAGACATTGAATGAGATATAGGTCCCAGCAAAAAGGAAGATTGTTTTAAACACTAAGACAACAAGGTCTTGTGGCAACTGGTCCCATTTATAAACTCAGTGTACTGCAGCATTCCAGGAAGATGAGCTAAGTGTTACAAGCTGCTAACTACACATGTACTGCTATTAACTTAAGGAGGCTTCTTCTCTGGGGACAATAAAGCACTAATACAAGGAATTAGAGAGCACATCTTTTACTGACCTAAGCAGTGGGACATAAACAAAACACTTGGTGGGACTTCTCTAATTTAGTATGGCTGGTACATCAGCAGTGATTAGTTCTTCCTGGAGATGAATTTGGAGCTACTCTTGAGCAGCCATAAAAGCCAGGTAATACAAAAACTGTGCTCCTGCTGCTGCTGCTGTTAGGCAAAGACAGAAGCAGACCTGGAAGCAGGCTTGGAAGCAGACCTGGATTTGCACCTGGATGTCAAATGCTCCCCATGCTCCCAGATGCAGACACTGGAAACGATTCAGTCATGGCAGGGCTCTATCCCAATGTTGCCCCAAGGCTCCTCCACTGTTGTCTTGGTAGGGACCCCACTGCCATGTCTGGGTCTCTGTCTCCTTGCTTTACTCGTCTGATCAATCTCTCATCATGGGAATAATGAGATCAGGCTGACAATTTTTTCTGAGAAGCACAGGGTCTCAGTACTTATGCCCATTGCTGGAGGGTAGGGAATAGTCTTGGCTGCCTGGGGAGGATGAAGGTATTCCCAGCTTTATTTATGTGGCAATTGGGTTTTCATGTGCTTTTTCCCCAAACCACTAATTCAGCTCTAAAAGCTAGAAGCACAGCCTATTGTCAAGAACATCTCAGATGTCCATATGGGCTGGCAGAGAACAGCAAGAGAGAAAGAGACAGGGATATATCTCAGGGCCTGGCACTCTACCTGTAGCTCCTTGCATGTATTCAGTCTTGGACTCCCAGAAAGTCAGCCCAAATTGTGCCTGTAAAAAAACCACCAAAACCTGTGCTACATGTATGGGCTATTCATAAGGAAGTTTGCTGATGTTTCTGATGACATTGCAAGATTTTTTTATTCCATGCAGTATTTTCATTATTAAACAATTAAAAATAATGAAACAATAGAAACTCATGATGGTGTATCCTTCTCAGATGAAATTTTCAAAAGCCAAAAAAAGATATGAAATAGTATTTTCAGATGCTTTACAACTCCCCATATTTTAACAGGACTGCTTAGGCTGTGTGAAAGTCAGTGCTAACACAAGCTGTTCCATTGCCAGTACACCAAGATAGTCCATCCTCAGCTAACTCCAGCAGCTGCTGGTGCCATGTAAACATATTGTCAGCTGCTTTCTACATTTCCCCAAAGTCCCTTTTGCCTTGAAACCTTCCTCTTCTTGGGATCGTCTATGCTTAAACAAAAATACGTTTTCTGACTCCTAACAATGACATCTTAAATAAAATAACTTCCTGTAATTCTGATAGCAGCTACCACCCTTATTTCCATAGCTTTCATCATTCACCTTTAATCCTCTTCCTTTCTTGCTTGTCATTATTTGTCTTTGCCTTTATTCTTTCTGATCACTATTGTTATCCAATTTCCTTTCTTCTTTCATCTTTCCCTAACTCCCACTGCATTTGAGTCCTGTCATTTTATGACTTTGTTTTTACTCCCCACGTAGCTTTCTATCAAATATAGAACTTTGTAACTGAATCTACCTTCATCTTCCTACCTTTTTCCCCTTTTTTTTAGTCATGCTCTGAGGATCAGACAAAGACCAGCAATGCAGGCAGTTGCAGACTTTTCTCACACAAAATCCGCATGGCACAACTGCTCAGTCTCTTTTCCTGATGAATTCCTTTGGCTTCGTTTGTTATTCATATTAGGCTGGAGGCCCTGGGGGATAACCAATCTCTCTTACACTGGAACAAGCTCCCCAGGGAAGTGGCCACAGCACCAAGCCTGCCAGAGCTCAAGAAGCATTTGGGTAATGCTCACAGACACACAGGGTGATTCTTGGGGTGTCCTGCACAGGGCCAGGGGTTGGACTTCGGTGATCCTAGTGGGTTCCTTCCCACTGAGATTACTCCATGATTCTACGATTATCTGCAGTGTGCAGTACCTGTAATGTGGGGGCTCTGACTGTAAATGGATGCCATTTTAATAATATCAGGAATTGAAGTCTGGCCTCACTGTCAGGCTTTGGCTCACTTGAGTGATGAGGGAAGAGCTCAGAGGAGGCACTTGCGCTACATGGGCTTATCAAGCATTTATTTATTCTTTTACTTAGGCTATTAAAAGTGAGGGGGAAAGTGAGGTAAGAACATATCCATGACTCTTAAAAATCTTTGCCATGCATTTGAATAGAAGCAAAGTAATGATCAGAAGTCAAAGTTTTCACCATCAGTTTCGTAAAACCAGAACCAAGGAAAACCAAAATCTCTCTTCTGGTTTGAAAAGCAAAATCAGTGAGAGACTCCAAGTCAGAAATACAATTATTAGGAAAAGATAAAATATACAAAAAAGAAACAAAATACATGCAACAAGGAAAAAGAAAATCACTGACAGAGTCAGAATACAACCTGACACCCTGTTTATCAGGGTGCTGGCAGCAGTCTACTTGCAATGGTGGCTGCAGTCCTCCTGGAGTAGCAGCTATGGCTCAGTTGAAGCAGTGATCTTGTAGAAAGGTGCAGCCCTCCGCTGAAGGTCCAGTGGTGAAGGATGGGCCTGTTCTTCCTCTGGGAGTCCAGTGGAAAAGGCTGACTTGGTGTTCCAAGTCTCAGGTTTTTATCCAGGTAGAGGGGCTTGGTTCCCCCCCGCCCCGGCTGGCGCATTTCCCAGTGGCATGATGGAAGTTTATCAGTGGACTCAATGGCCCATTAGCAGAAGACCTATCCCTGGAGGGAGGATGGGTCATGAAAGAGATAAGGGAACTGCTCTTGATGGTTTCTTATCAGCTGGCTTATCAACAGAAGATAACATCACTACCCCCATCCCAGTTCTAACTGATGGTAATAGAATAACACCCCCCTGATTATATTTTACACTGCAACCCATCACAATCTCTTCAAAGATTATTGCATCTCAACAATCATTTAGTCTAACATGAGGCCCACCACATGACCTCATGATATGTAAGAAAGGTCAGAGATGAATAAGATTTTTTTCTGTTTCTCCCACCAAATTTCCATATCTAGGATGTATTTGTCTTACTTAGTTGAATTTGGTATTTTAGACCACTTGGCAGTATATGACATGCAGCCATTTCTGAGGGAAGTATTGCTCCCATGCCAGCGATTATACAAAACAGAATAAATCTTCTTCTGAATATATGAGGGAATTCCCCTTTCTCCTTTTTCTCTTCCTCAAGGGGAATGATCTTCCAAGTTCAGAGGTACACTCTCAAACAGATCAGAAATTAATATTTAATACACCTTATTTGGGATTCAAGAAAATGGGTCATCAGCATTAACCGCAATTCTAAAAATTTCCATGATATCGAGTCACTTAGCTGAAGTTCTGGAATACAGCTGTATTTCTCTTAGTTGTCAAACATGGCTATACTGAGTGATGTCTTATGCAGTTCCAAGAAAAAGAGATTGCATCCTTCTCTTGAGAGAAACTTGTCCTGACAGAGGTGTCAGGGACAATCTACTTCACTCAAGTCAGGATTCAACTCTTTGTCCCTGAAGCCGTTTGCTCAGCGGAGACAGACAACTCCAAGATGTTTCTCGAGCAAACTGAGCTCACACACTGTGAGACTGGCAACAGACCTGTCCTAAAATACTCACGTTTGGGATGAAATCCCACTCACCTTGAGTCATTCTTTGGATTTAAATAACTAATATCAGCAAGGCTCAGACCGAGAAGTTATTGCCTGAACAAAGGGTCTTTGCTGAATTGAACTCACAGACTAAGGTCACTATCCAAACACATGGGACCACAGGCTCCCCTGAACTTGCAAACCTCAGTTGCTCTTCTCTGCCATTTTTGTTCTTGTTCTTGCTGCAACTGTCTTTCCTCGGTGCCACAGTCTCAAATGGGGAGTGTTTGATTTCAGACAGGTCAGGTTTCAGGGGCTCAGGCTGCAGAATTGTTCAGGGTATTACACAGACTGACGAAACTCTCTTTGTGCTAGCAGGCACCTACTCTATAACCCTCACTGACATTTTCAGGAGCTGTAGAAGAACAGAATGACTTTATGGATCTGCACATATGGTTGCATGGATGTAGAAATCTACCACAAAAATACAGGCACTTATTTACCTCTGGGCTGAGCAGGCAAGCCCTCAAAACTTATGGTTTGATTCTGACCCAGTAATTGTCTTAAAACATTCAAAAGAGTTTAAGGGTGCCAACTTCAAGCACATGAATTAATCAACTGAGCTAGCCAGGCAATCTCCCTCTGCAGCCAATGAAAATGAGAAGATATCCCCTTGAGAAACCATCCCAGACCCAAAAGCACTGCTTGCAATAGCCCTGTTGATGAGAGCTGTCCTTAGAATGCACTCATGGAGATCAGCTCCGTGGAGAAGTAGCGCAGTGATTAACCCCTGCAGCGGGGAGAAGAAACAAGTGCAACACACCCAAGGGCTAAGCACAAGCATGCCCTGGCCCCCCGTGTCTGTGGGTCAGAGATGCTGAGCTCCTTCTTGGAAGAGAGCAGGTTGCAGGCATGTGGAGGATGGGGATGATGTGATGTGAAACACATGCTTCCCTGTCTTTTGACCTGGAGAATGCACTTCACTTTAGAGTGCTCATTACGAGGAGCTACAATTTCCTCTGTCTGCTTGGTAAATCTGCTTTCACTCAGACTGCACGCTCAATAAAGTTATTTGTCCTGTAATGAATACCAATTTAAACTTCTTGCACAAAAATTTCGTACTGTAAATTCATCCTACTGTATGGGGTGTAAGCATGGAAAACATCTCTTTGCATCTGTGTTTGTGCAGCACCAAGCACCAGACTGTTCTTGGGCTGGAAGTAGGGTTCTTGGCCCTGCAATAATGAAAACAAAATTGACATTATTTGTTTTGTGGTAGTGCCTCTAGGCCTCAATCAAAAATGACACAAGACAACAGATGGATGCAAGTACACGGGGGAAACACAAGACAAAACATTTATTCATTTAGTAAACATTGGCCACAGTGCACCAGCTGCTTAGGTATTAAATATTTTGTAGGCATCATTGTATAGATATAAAAATCATAATAATTGTTGTTATAACCTAGCCTGTATGAGAGACAGAAAGGGTTTTTTTTGAGACTATTGTATCATGGGCATGGAAAATGTGGCCATTAAAAGCAAGCATTTCTGTAAGAATAAGCATTCAGTCATTCTTCAGCTGTAAACATTACATTATCCTAGATTGTGTTGTGTTCTCATTTAAGAGCTGATAAATATCACATTAGAATTTTCTGACAAGTTTGTCTGCATTACACAACTGGTTATACCATCAATGTTGACTAATTTTACATCTGTTCAGATATTTAAAATGTTTTGAAAAGAAAACTTATCCCTCCAAAAAACACCCCAAAGCGTATTAAAGTGTCACTGGTATATGAAACACATAAGAAGGAAAAGTGGATAACAAGTTTCATTGCAGACATTAGAACAATATTTTAAAGACGAACTTATCAAAATGTAAAGCATGTGATTTTAGATTTTATGATTTCAATAAATATTTTATTGACTGTTTTTGAAGCCTGGCTCAAACAGAAAAATATTAGGCCCCAAGCTTATCGCTCATCAACCCCTTGAATATCTTGGTTGTTTTGCTGAGTCTGTGGAACCACAGGGAAATTTCCAATGAATTTTCTTTTTTCAGTTGGAAATACCAAAAGCGCCATTTTTCGGGGCAATGTTCCAAGACGGATTAAATTCTGCACAGGGTTATTTTCTCAGACATTTAATTTTATTTCTGCTGCAATCACAGGAAAGAGTTAGGCGTGCCTGATTTCCACACTTCTTTTCATGTCAGAGGTCCATGCTCATGCTGTGGGTAGCCCATCAGGTATGACTATCATGCATTATTCCCATTTCCAAAAATAAAGCTGAAAGGTGTTTCCCTAATACAGAAAGAAAGGATATTTAGTTTAGGCCCAATGCATTTATGTCTAAAGCAAATATATTTTCCCAGGCGATTTTGCTGCCCACTTACTTTGTTTGAAGCTTAAAAGCTCCATTTACTTATTCTCGAATTTTATAACTAACTGTTTTTGTTGTCTTCTCTTTCATTTTTAAGGGATAGAAAATATGAATGGAAATTCTTCCACCTAACTTTTCATGGACAACCTAAAGCAATTTTACAGGAAGCACACAAAGCAAGTGAAAACATATGGAGCAAGGAGTTTATGTATATAGTACATGATATGCTTTGCCAACATACATAACACTTATTCATCGTTCCAGATATTTCTTTCTTTTTTCCTTCCTTTTTTTTTTTTTTTTTTCCTTAAGAAGGGGAAGAATGGCAGCAATACTAAATTCATTGAATTTGTTCCATGTGTGTCAAATAGTCTGGAACGTATTTCCAACTAATATAACTAGCACCAACTCCAGAGAAGGCATGTCAGATAAGGTAGCAGATTTAATCTTCGCAAACACTAAGGAAACAAAACATGAGATATGGAACTGCTTATGGTTGCTTTCTCTTATCAATAAACAATAACTATCTTTCGGGTACTCATTATGTGTTTTGACAACTGACAAAATCTGCAAAGTACAATTCCCAGGTATATGGATCATGTGAGATTCAGATGTGCTTTTTCTATATAAAAATCAAACTGTAAAATTTGTTATGTACTCCTTAATGTTTCCCTAAGTTCTTCTTTCCCTCTGCAAGTGACTCTCTTGTTAGGACAAATGGAAGTAGCAAGAACCTTGGCTTGTTCCCAAGTGGCAGAATGTTTGCATAGTGAGTATGCAATTATAAAACATTTACATGTACTTGAAAGTGAACATATATTATAATAATTTAATTTTTTTTTCCAAATAGGCATTTTTTTAAATTCTTGTCTTTCAGTTGATTTAATATGTACTTTGGAAAGGCTAAAAGTTGGAATATCTCCAACTGCCCCTCTTACAGCTTGATCCCATCTCTTATTCTGACTGGCATCTAGACTGAATTACCCAACACAGGAGTAATGCCCATCTTTGAATAAATTCTCATGATAGTGCTGAATTTTGCTTTTAGAAAGACGTTTATATAGACAATTGCATTCCCCAGTAGTGCAAAATAAATGTCGCATACATTTACCTCTAATTAAATTCTGGGATTTTGGTGAATGGAGTTAATTATTTGACTTTCAGTCTCATGTTTATGTTGTCAGTACCTGCCCTATGGAACTGCAGCCTTTTTACAGACCCAGCAGTCCAAAATCTTCCCCTCTGGGGCTAAGAAAAATTCTTTGAATTTTGGCCATCCTCTGGACTCTTAACAACTTAAGTTTTTTTTGCCCGTAAGGGGCCATTGAGATGGTCAGAGGAAGCTCTTAAGAGCCTTCCTGCCCATGGTAAACACTTCCTACCATGAAGAAGCTGAAGTCTCCTTCAGCAATTATATGCAGTTTAGGTTACCACAAGGGGTCAGTAGAAATCAGTGAGAAATATTCCCTCCTACACCCCAGAAAGTATGAAACGCTCACAGCCGCTATGTCACTCCTGTTAATTTCAGGAATCCAGCGAGGGAAAACCAGACGTGATTTTTTTTTTTCTTTATACCCAGACAGCTTTCCCCACTAAAATATGAGTGGTTTTCTAGCATTATATAGAAGTTTGCTCTTGATCAAAGCTAGCTGGGGTTCAAAAGCAGGGATTCAATAATTTTTCCAGGAAAATTTTTCTCTGTATTTTTTCATTACATTTGTCTAAATGAGTGTTTCAAACACAGATTCATGATCAGAGAGCAAAATTTTTGTTTCTTCCAAGCTAGGTTTAGAATAATTATTCTTTCTAAGTTAATAAGATTGAATTTAAAATAAATTTTAAACTAAATTAAATAATATGTCCTTAAAACTAAGCAAGTAGTTGAGAACAGTTGCATATATTTTCTCTCCAAATGTTTGTGTAAGTCTCTCCTCTTTTATTCATGACTGCCCCATGAAAACTATTTATCACACACTGCTCTCTCTGTATTACATTCCTTTCATTCCAAAGGATGCTGGGGGAAAGTGGGGTAAAAAAAGATCACCAATTCGAAGTTTGATTCTCTGTCACTTCTTTGACAAAGCTGTATGCCCAGGGAGCATTCCAGTCATAAATGACAGCAAATTAAAGACCTGCCTACACCACAGTGGGAACCTGCATCTCATAAACTTCACCAAATACCATCTGACCATTTTCCTTCAGGCAAGGAGCAGGTCAAGCTGATGTCAGTTAATCTTATACTGCACTGCTACACTAGGCAGTGTTCATGGAGCCCTTGAAATTTCTCTCACCTTTTCCTGCTGTAGCCATTCATCCTGAGCAGTCCAGACATAATGCAGATATATTCAGATTTTAATTTATTGCAGACATGAAGGAAAAAGCTCAAAATACTATTAAAAAAAGAAGCCCAGTCATTGAAGCTGGCAGGGAATTATGGGTTTGTAGAGTCATTTGCTGGAAGTATTATTGTACTTCGGTTCATTTATATGATACAGACAGGATAAGTGGTAGAAAATTAAACTGGATGGGGAATTTTGCCTCCAACAAATCAGAGTTTGGCCAGTCATGTTGATGCTTCAGAAAATATTTCCAATGGTATCACTGTGCTTTGTTCAGAGCTAGTGTATAACGAATGTATGCTCAGTGTGTTGTGCAGAAAGAGTATGTAGAATGAAAAAGGCTGATTTTTTATGCATATTGCAAAACAAAAGCAACATTACTCTTTCAACACAGGCAGTGACATTCCCTAAACCTCTTGTGGCTAATATGTGCAGCAAGCAGAGGCTCTGAAACATCATTTTTCTTTTGCAACACTTGCAATTCATTATGACTATAAAGTGCATGCTCATCAAAAACAGTTGGAAAAAACCTAATTGCAGTTGAAGACATAAGAAGCACTAGATTCAGAGTTGCATTCTGTTTTGTGCATTGAATGTTGTGGGAAATCCTGCTGAAAATGTAGCAGAAACTGGTCCCAATCTATGCTGGAGGGTAAAAAAGTGCAAGTTCCTGCCACATGCACAGTGAGAGGCGGACCAGCCGACGGCAGATGGAAGTGGGATTGTGGCATTGGGATACTGATTGCACACCCTGCATTCAGCTGAAACCTGCAAGAAATCACTTCCCAAGGGAACCTGGAGGATCCTAAAGGAAAAGTGAAAATGAAATCAGGAGGCCCAGAGCTAGTGGTGGTAAGTGCAGTGTCTGCCCCTTTTCATCAAAAGAGGTGGACAGACAATGGAAGTTATGTCTTGGATTCAGAAGATAATAAAATTGTTTTCGTTTTTTGTTTATATTATAAAATATTATTTCTTCCTTTTTTTGGTTTTTTTTTTTGGTTTTTTT